>OY755175.1:7595692-7929795 GCA_963576735.1 Bedellia somnulentella | reverse complement strand
ATTCCTCTCCAAACATACCTCAATCAATTTCTCACCATTCTCATTCACCCTTTGATCACCAAACTTTCCTAAAACTCTTTCGCAACCGTTGCGTGACACACCAACCCAGCCATTAAAATCTCCTAACATTACAAGTCTCTCATTCTGATCACACTCATTCACAACATCGTCTAACAGATTCCAAAACTCCTCCCTCTCGGATAGGGATTTAGACATGTCCGGAGCATACACGCAAATTATGCGCATTCGGACTAGTCCCAATTTCACCTTAATCCACAGGAGCCTTGGACTCACACATTCGTAATCTTTCATACACTGAGCCATCCTTTCATATATGAGAAGTCCCACTCCTTGGCTAGCTCGGTCACTGTCAGCGACTCCAGACCAGATTGCTGTAATGTTGCCAAGTTGTGAAACTTCCTTTCCCTTACGCTTCATCTCATTTACACATAGAAAATCCAGTTTTCTTTCATTCATAATCATACATACTTCATCTAATTTTTCATACATTCCTCCACATACATTCATCGTACTGAAGCGGGTCTCTTTAGCCCACTTTTCGCCCCGTGAGCACCCATGGCGTGATGAGTGGCGAGCTACATCGCCGCCTCCGTGTTTACTAAAATTGGAACACATATTGGACCCACGAGAAGCAAGGGAAGTAAACTGTCCACCTAGCCAGAGCCCCGCTTGACTAGGTAAGGTTATTTAGAACCCGGAGTGCACCAAGCTCCGGGATGGCGGCACGCTAGCGACCAGGCTCACCCCTGGCCATGCATCCCTCGGCGCGGCAGACCTTGGATCTCCATCCAAAATAATCTCTGAAGTGAAGGGATAGTGCTTGCTATATCAACAAATATATATTGCTATTCTAAGCTAACAACACAAAAAAAAACAAAAGCTTGAATCACCTGAGATACGTACCCGGCAAGATTGATTCATAATAGCGCTAATTAAATATTCATAGTAGTTAGATACACCGCTACGCGCCACGGGGACGTTACCGGCGGTGTCAAATTTTTATTACGCTGTATTTGTTATTAGTCTTACTATTGACAAACAAATGTGTCATTTAAATGTACAATTATTTTGATGAAAACTATTGAAACCCCTTAATCTTTCTAAAATGACCATTAACGAAGAGTCTGATGTGAAGTCCATCAAAGAAAAAAATAATCGCTGCAATATGTTGATCACATTTATAAGTTAAGGTTTTTTTGATGCTCCTGTGAGAACCCTCGGGAATTCCTCATTTTCGGGGATTCATTATCGTATCATTTAGCTTCTAAATTTACATGTTTATATTAGTTTGCAATATATTACTTTGTTTTAAACGACACATAGCGCCATCTCCAATCCATCAAGCAAACAATATTTTTGTTTTCCCTCGGGAACATATTTTTATTCGGGATAAAAAGTGATTTGCTGTGTAGTGTCGGCTTAGAATAGCACTACCCCATTTCTTCCGGTGGGTGTACGTAAGAGGCGACTAACGGTATCGGGGCTTCTGAGGGATTTTTGGGCGATGCGGTTGGAGACCCATCACCAACAACCTTTATTTCACCATCTTTTTCCCACGCAACTTCTAAAAGTGACTGAGGAATTTCTAATTCCTTAGCTCTGGCTACCCCTTCTAGGGATTTATAGCCGTGAGTATATGTATGTATGTATGTATGTATAAAAAGTACCCTTTATTTAGTATTTTCTAAGACTTTCGTGATTGATTATAATTGAAACAACTTTTGACTTTCGGATATTTTAATCGCGTGTTATTACATGGTTTTTCAAAGCCCGAGACGTTTCGAAAACTTTTCAGTTATCATGGTCACGGGAAGACTGAGGTGTCATTTGCCATTATAAAGTATTGTAAAATAATTAATACTAACAACCTTCACAAAATTTATGTTACATTTGCGTTTAATATTTGCCTTGTCAAGTCTTGTCAAACACAAACCTACAATTATTCTAGCAAAAGAGAATCGATTGATACCTAGAATGATACGCGAATCTATTGAAATAAAGAAACATCCAAACTTCAATAGAGATGATGGTTGTCAATTACCACCTGCTTGGAACCCAATCACTAACACAACCAAGCAAGGGAAGAACACTAGCAAGACTCCAGATAACATTAGCTCTTTTTGTACTAAGCAAATATTAAACGCAAATGTAACTTAAATATTGTGAAGGTAGTTAATATTAATAATTTTATAGTACTGTATAATGACAAATAATAATAATAAAAACTCTTTATTGCACATCACAAAAAACAACAATTACAAAAAAAGATCGGTACAAAAGCCAAAGTACAACTGGCGGTCTTATCACTAAGAGCGATCTCTTCCAGACAACCCATGAATGGAAAGATTTGCTGGATTAAAAACATGTTCGGTAGATGTCCAATAAATCAAACTGATTTGCTTAAAAACTAAAATTATTCGTCAAACTATTATCTATCTATTTTAAATATTACTAAATATTTATTACATTCTAACACACTTACATATAGTACTCCATAAAATAAATAATATTCAATAAATACAATACATATGCAATATATATAAAGATTTTTAAATAAAATACATATATACATTTTACAACATATATAATAGAATATATAAACTTTTAAATAACACCTCAGTCTTCCCGTGACCATGATAACTGAAAAGTTTTCGAAACGTCGGGCTTTAAAAAACCATGTAATAACACGCGATTAAAATATCCGAAATGCAAAAGTTGTTTCAATTATACCCTTTATTTAATCAAGGCTTCTAACTATACGTCTGCAAAATTTTAAAGCAATCGATTTAGTAGTTACAGCGTGAAATCGGCACAAACAAACAAACTCACTTTCCGATTTATAATATTAGTATAGATATTTATTCAGTAAGAGAGAATATTGTATGATTAAATTAAACTTAAATGAACGTGCCAGTTTCATAATCTTCGGTGCCCAACATAACTCATAATTCTTTATTTATTAGACCGCTTTTAGAACACCGTGGTCGAACGGATAGGTGACTAGCTTCTCGGTCCGGAGGTTGCAGGCGCGCCGCTGAGGGCAACATATATGTGATGAGCATAAATGTTTGTTTACTAGTCTTGGATGTTATTTATATGTGTACTAGCTTTTTGCCCGCGACTACGTCCGCGTGGACTACATTTTTTGCATCCAGTTTACATCCAAAATACCAAAACACTATCTAACTACACTAACTTCTGTTTTTTTGTATTTTTATTCCCGTGGGCGTTGTAATAGATATAAAGAACATTGAGACTTTTTAAGTGATTATTGGGCGATGCAGTTGGACGGTTGGACGGACGCCATTAAACTTCCAAAAGTGGATAAAGAATTACTATCTCTGGAGCTGTGGCTACCCTTTTTTGGGATTTATAGCCGTTAGTATATTCTCATGATTGATTGATGGATGGATTTCATACATTCCTTTTTGTAGTTGTTATATCAGTCAATCGCATCAAGATTCAAATTTCTAGATACATTGTATTTATAGATCAAAAATCTGTATAATATATTTCAATCTCTTAGGGGATGAGTTCCAAAAAATCTTTTTAATTATTCATAAGAAACATGAAACAAACCATTTTGTAACCTAGTTTCTATGTTCAAAAATGAAAATATCTTGAGTAAGTATGGATAGCAGTTTGGCGACCCGATGCTGCCCCCTACACTGACTGTTGGTGATGTGAGAGAGATTGCAATCATCGGCCAATAGATGGCGGTACTGAATTAAAATTGAGATATTTACTATTATTTACAAACTATGCATTCTGAGGCTTAAACAGAATATTAATTTATGCGTAAGTAAAACATAATATATCTATGAGAATATTAGTTAAAAATAGTTAAAAAAACAAAAGCTATAAACATATTCTCAACCCTACCAAATGAATACGCAAAATTCATACAATATACTTTCAATTATCTCTATTCATACATATTGGAAATAGTTGAATGTGAAAAAAAAGGATTAGTGCATCCTATTATTCTAAACTAACACAAAAGCAAAAAAAATACGCAAAAAGACTTTGACCACCCGGGATTCGAACCTGGGTCTTTCGTACTTAGTGTTTACCATACGGTATACCGCTACGCCACGCAGACATTTGTGTAAGTCTCAAATTTGTGATATCCTATATTATCTAGTAGTCATACTATTGACAAACAATTAAATCCATTCCAAAAAGACTATTAATGAAGAGTCCGATAAAGTCGGTCGATGAAAAAATTAATCGTGTAAATATGGGGAACCATATAAAAGTTATGTTTCTTTATGCTCCTGTGGGAACCCTTGCGAAATCCGGGATAAATTATATCCTATATGTTGGCTAGGTGTATAGCCTACATTCATGCCAAATTTGATCAAGATCGGCCCGGTAGAATTAAGGTGATGAACGGACATACAGACAGACAGACAGACAGACATTTTTTTCAAAAATAGCAAATTTGGCTTCAGTATCGAAAATAAAACATATTCCAACCGGTTATTTTTTTTTCTTCAATGTACAGTTTTGACCTCGTTACAGTCTTATTATAGTATAGACTAGTGGATCGTCCCAGCTTCGCACGGGTAGCGTTGTTTTTTTTAAATATCTGAGGTTTCTTTCTTCAGTCACTGCTCAAGCATTGTGAAATTCAGCGCAATGTTTTCAATTTATTAAATTTATAGCACTCCCTGAACAGTGTAGTTTGGTGATTTTGAATGCGCTTTAATGAACGGTTCAGTATTTCCGTTTAATAGCAAAATTTGGAATAAAACGCTATGAAGTATTTATAACAATCTAAAAAATAAATTATTACGTGTTGTAGGATGCAACTACTAGCGCCATCTAGTATGTTATATGTAAATTAGTAACGATTCGGTTTTGGTCACGGGCGCGATGGCTTATTTTATGTATAATTTCGGTGTTTCTCTACCGATTTCTATGATTCTTTTTTTATTGAATAGGTAATAATGTTACCTTTTTTAAATTAGGGATGAGTGAGAGGTTTACAAACGTAAGAGTAACAAAATATAATCAGAATGTTCCGAACTGCTAAGCTATCAGGAATTACACGTGTTATTGTGAGTCAACCGTAAAAAAAGACATAAACTGTTGAGGATTTTTTTTTACATAATTTTATGAAGAATATTTCCGTCATACATGATTTCTTTGTAAGTTTAACCATTAAGGCTGCACACGCAACGGAAGCTTAAAAAATGGAGTAACTTCTCCCGTTTTCCCAAAATTTCCCAAAATTCCCCTTTACTACTCTGCTGGAAAGTATACAAAAACCTGCCCAGGAGTATGGAGAATAATTGTACCAAGTTTCGTTAAAATCCGTCGAGTAGTTTTTGTTTCCATAAGGAACATACAAACCGACAGACAGACAGACAGACAGACAAAAATTTTACTGATTGCATTTTTGGCATCAGTATCGATCCCTAATCACCACCTGATAGTTATTTTGAAAATATATTCCATGTACAGAATTGACCTCTCTACAGATTTATTATGAGTATAGATATAGATTATATAATATTAAGTATATCGTTGAGTTAGTATCCCATAATACAAGTTCTACTTAGTTTGGGGCTAACTTGATCTATGTATAATATGTCCTTATATTTATTTATATTTACCTATAGAAATATATTTGATCGACAGACATAATTGACGTCCTTAAAGAAAATGTACATCTATTATGAAAGATTCAGTTTTCTATTAGTTAGCCATTTGCCATGATCTAAAAATAATCCGCGTAATATGACGTGAAAGTAGCCGGCCATGCTCACGCAGTACCGAGCAACGTAATTCCCGGGCCGCCCGCTCGTATTATAACCATTCAGAACAAAATATACAAAATGTTTACATTCATGAAAACTCTTGAAAATATGTAGGACACCTATTTTACAACATAAACTGAAGAGAAAAGTAATACGATGGAAAATAAGGATTTAAATACAGGTACTGTATTCTACTGTTATGTCGGTCGGTCGGCTTGGATATTTATAGAATAGAATACTTATTGGATTTTGTGTTGTGTTTACAATAGCTAAAGTATTTTAGTAGATGCTTCTAAATAAAAAGTTCTTATGTAATCAAACTCATTATATATTCTAACTGGTAAGAATGCCGGCAGAACATTAACTGACGTAAATTACACGAATGTAATAAGCACCGCAAAGTGGAAAATAAAATAATATTTATGATGATGATTTACGGTGTAAACATGGTATTAATGATTATACCGTAAATCATACTATAATCATTGGATCTTAATAATTGCCACTTTTAACAAAATTTATTCTTTTCTCTCTTTCTCGAAAGAACCACACGGAGAGAAATAATTTTGTGTATATTGTAAAGGAAAATGCGTACAATACAATGGTCGCAGTTAGAGTTGCCAACGAGCGAGGTACACTTTATGTTCGTAAAATTAAAAAGAAAAGTACAAATATTTGTATGATCCTTTTATTACTCTTTGGCGTTAAAGAATTGAATTTGATTTAATTTACAGCGCATTGCATTTGATCGATGCCTTATGGCAAAACCCGAAATAAAGTTCAATATCCATCTTTGACTAAATAGTGTGTAGTCAAATCATGAAAAAGAATTTTTGTGTAAACATTTTTTTAAAAAGACTTCCGCGGCCTATTGTACTAATGACTAGTTCTTCGGTTCGTAGGTTGCGGGTTCGATCCCCACTGAGAGCAACATTTATATGATGAGAATTGATGAGTGTTTCTTAGTCTTGGATGTATACAAGCTGTGTAGTGTCGGTGGGTGATCGTGAGAGGCGAATAAGGGTATAGGAGCTTTTTAAGTGACTTTTGGGCGATGCGGTTGGAGTCCTATCACCAACAATTATTCATTATTACCATCTTTTCCCCACTCGACTACCCCTTTTAGAGATTAATAGCCGTAAGTATAATATACATGTACAAGTCTAAGTTTGGGGCTAACTTGATCATATATTTATTTATTTAAATGCCATAATTTATGTTTGCGTGAATTGTGTTAATTTCTGTAGGTATTATATGCTGCAGGGTTATTTATATTAAGTTTAAAATTATAGAGTGTCCTTCTCACAAATATAGGACTGACTGAAAATCAGTGTGATGAGGTAAAACTCATAACGAAATACTGAGTCAGATTCCTATGTTGCTGTGCATGTTACTTTTTTGTTTTTTATATTATAAGATTTTTATTTGTTTTTTTTATTGTGTTCTTTTAAACATGTTTTATGTGTTTGTATCCGTAGTATTAAGTTAATTTGCAGCAGCGAATAAAGATTTTTACTCTCTTCTTCTAAAATTCAATTAATTCAGAGACAGGCTTTGGATTGTAGAAAAAGTAAATATTTGATACATTCCTGAACCAAATAATTTGGAAATACTTCTTATATTTCAGGAGCGATGTCTCGGTTCAAGCAACCCAAACTACTTCAAAATATAGCCCTGAGCCGACTTGGAGACTGGATTGCGATTCAAGCCGAAAATCAATTGGCACCAATCGGGGCACTTAGTCATCGCGATATCAAAAAAGGACAAATAGCATTGTCTGAGATGGTTGCAGTTGTACAACTATATCTCTTGAATAACGTGCCGTGGATGGTTTACGATGACCTTATGACAGAAACCATAAGATCTTTATCTGACTTGGTAGAAAAAATTAAACAATCTTTCGGATTCCGCATTTCCATGGGTAAATTTGTAAGTCAAGTGAACGTCACAGTTTCAATGCTAGAAGCTTTGTTTACAAAACATATAACGTTTTTATCTATTGATACTATTCCGAAAATAATGCGTTCTGTATTCTACTCTAAACTTCATTTGCTAAAGGGACTAGAATACTTAAACCTGGGGTCACTTTCTGGAGGTTGGAAGACTTCTGATATGGAAGGAGCTGTTATTCAATCTTTGAAAGAACTGCATAATTTGCAGTATTTATTCATCAATTACGATTGCACTGATGCTATTCTAAAGTGTGTTGTTGAAAATTGTAAGTCACTAAGAAAATTAGATGTTTCTTGTTCCAAGTGTGTAAATGACGACAGTATATATATAATTGTACAATTAAAGTCATTAAGGAGTATTCAACTTTATCGAACTTTAGTAACTTACACTGGATTCGCAAAATTATTAATAAACTGCAATAAAATAGAAGACATAGGAAGATGTGATGAAATTGGCAAGGTGTTAGAATACATTGACACAACAAACTCAGAAGCCAGACCTTTTCATTTAAAGACATTTGTTAGTAGATACGCACCACAACACCATCTGCAATTAACAGTGGATATGTGTCCATACATTCGATGTATGACTGTTTTTCATAACAGCTTACAGGGAGATTTGACAGTTTTAATAGGTTTAGGTGACTTGTGTGATTTAAAATTACTTTCATGTGATTTTTACGCTGACCAAATAAAACAGTTACTGCAGGTGAAAGGATGTAACTTAATACATTTACATTTAGAACATGTTGACCAGATTGATTTAAATGCCCTCATGTACATCAGCCAGTTGTGCCCTCTGTTGGAGAGTCTCACTCTATACAATTGTACCTTGATTCAGCATACTTCATTTTACACGAAAAAATTGGAGATTTTGCCATTCCGAAATTTGAAGAAAATCACATTTGTGTCGAGCTGCACACACGAGCAGTTACTATTTATTTTAGGAAACTGTTTAAATATAGAATTTATACATATTGGAACCGCAGTTCAGTTAACAGATGAGTTTATTGCTAATTTAATAGAAAAGAATCCCTTAATTCATCTTAAAGAATTACGCATAATGCAATCAGATTGCTTGACTATAGTATCTGCGCAAAAAATAATAGAAAGCTGTATGTCCCTCGAAGTCATGGTTGAAATGGAAAGTTGGTCATTATTGACCGAATCTGACAGAGAACACATAAAAAAATATATAAGCCTTAATAATTTTAATGTTGATGTTCAGCCCATTAGGCGATACGATGCGTAAATTTAAGAATAATATAATTTTGCTTTGTCCTGATTTTTGTTTGAGAAACTGTGATACTGTAATTTTATTGTCTATTTAACTGGTTAATTAAAGAATATCAATATGAAAGTGTTTTCTGTGACAAATTATACTAACCCCCTTAGTACCCATGGGGTAGGCAAGGCAGATCCCAGCCAGAGACTTATCCTATGAAACCTCTAGAGTTTTATTTACAATAATGAATCTATAGATATAAAATTAAATTTGTCCTACTCTCCGAACTTCTTTATAATAGGAAAATGAATAATCTTTTTAATTCTCCACGTGACTAGGAACTATATAATCGAAACTCTTTTTGTTCTGCTAAAGCGATAAGTAAGATTTGATCACATGCTAATTGCCATAAATCATCTTTTCCAGTTCTAAATTCGATAACAGTCAACCGTGATAACTCAGTGTAGAACATTGCTTGTGGTGCAGACGATGAGGGACCAAATCCAGGGTCGGGTCTACACCAGCCCCCGTAGCATGAGGCGTGTGAGAGCGAGTATGTCATGTGAGAAGTGAGATACTGACAGATTTTGTATGAGCAATCTGTCAGTTTCTCACTTCTCTCGTGTCAAACGCGCTCTCACAAGCCTCATGCTACCAGTGCAGATTGTCTTTTCTAAAGTCATATGTGTGATTAATTTATAAAATAGAATAGAAAACTCTTTATTGCACATCAAAGAGGTGAAACAGTTACAAATAAACAGAATTAAATAACAAAAGTATAATTCGGTATGCAAAGTTTTACAAAAGTGGTGCTGATTACGAAACCATTTCGAGATTGTTTGTTTGGTTTTAAAACATATTTTCTTGAAATTAAATCAAACAAAGCTAGGATGACCGTTATTTTAACAAAAAACTGTAACAGTATTTGACCTTCAGCGTTATTTCAATGACAATCGTTTTTGCAGTTTATTAATAAAATATCGAAAATCATAGGTTTGTTTAGTTTAGTATAATACCGTAATAATTTCATTTGAGATCACAAATTCGTGAAATGTTTTGCAATCAGCAACATTTTTGTTAAGCATTTCACTTTATTTGCATGTCGCTACGTTCGTTACTATTTTCGTTCGATGATGTCATTAAGTACAAAAGTTGAACAATCTTTAAAAAATCATAACTTTGCAATTACTCATTTAAGATGAAAAATATTCAAATTAGTCTTTTGTTTTCGTGTTTGCTATCGAATAAAAATATTTAATAAATACCTAAAAAAAAACTTTGCATACCGAATTGGCGGTCTATCAGTTAAAGCGATCTCTTCCAGACAAAGACTTTGCGTTGAGTTAAATTCGATAACAAGGTCGATATTGGTGGAACCTTATCGAATGGAACAGAAATGGAAATGGGAGTCCCTCAAGGCTCTATACTTGGCCCATTCATTTTTAAATTAATGACTTGCCATTTATGCTGCAAAAGTACACAACTCACGGCTATAACTTCCAAGAGGGGAAGCCAGAGCTAGAAAACTAGAAATTCCTCAGCCACTTTTGGTAAGTCGAGTGGAAAAAAGATGGTAAAATAAGGGTTGTGGGTGGTGGGTCTCCAAACGCATCGCCCAAAAAGCCCCAATACCGTTAGTCGCCTCTTACGTACAAACACTGGAAGAAATGGGGTAGCGCTATTCTAAGCCGACACTCACTACACAACTATTATTGGTATAGAAGCAAAATTATTTTTAGATAGTTATGTTTGCTGATGATATTTCACTTGTTTTAATATTGCGAGATCTTCAACATCCGTTGACGATGTGAACAAAGCTATCTCATCTTACATTTCCAAATGTTAAACAAGTTGATGCAAAAATAGTACCTAGTTGATAATGGAAAAATCGAGGTTATTAAAGATACGTAATTTCTGGGGATTACTATGGATTCCAAAATTAGAATTGGGACCCCAAATAGAAACTTAAACGTTCTAAGAGATTAAGTTCTGCAGCCTATGCCGTATGTTAAATAAGAGAAAGATCAAATGTTAAAACCAATCAAATGTTTATTTAAGCTATTTTCATAGCATCATGTCCTATTGTATTCTATTATGGGGTAAAGAAGCGGATGCCAATAAGGTGTTGTTTTACAAAATAGGGCTATCCCATCTATTTGTTTAAATAAATTGGCATTTTAACTGTTCCATTTAGGGTTACCATCTGACCGGATAAATCCGGTCTTGACCGGATTTATAACGGTCTGGCCGGACTCCGCCCGGATTTTGCGACAGACCGGATTTTTCTCACATGCAGCGTATGCTGAGTGAAATGACGCTTGCGACTGTGAGCGAGCCACATAATGCGCATGTTGAACGGATTTTCTCATTGATGACGGTACAATGGACGAAAGAAAGAAACAGACTATCAATAGAATCCATTAGAGCCATCCTCCTTACTAAGTATAACTGGAAAGATTACTCGTGTGAAGATTTTTTCAATCATATTCAAAACCAAATTTAAACGCTGTTTCTAGTAATAAAAAATACGATTAAGTTGCTTTAGTTTAAGTACCACTATTATTATTATAAGTTTAAACTTTAATTAACTACTTATTAAACTCAATTTAAGTATTTTGTTACCTACTTTAAATAAACGTAGTTAAACTAGACTTTGTTTTTATTTTATGACTAAATTTTTCACTAGACCGGACTTTATCCAATAAATCAGGATTTTTTATCCTTAATGACAGGATTTCCAATTTTAGGCCCTGGTAACCCTAGTTCCATTTCATTCAACACATAATATGAGAATCTTCTTTATGCTAAAAAGATCATTAAACAGTTCAGTAAAGTTTGTGATAGACATATTATTAACACACTGTTTTTAAATCCAATAGGTTTTGCTTGCAAAACAAACTTACAACAGAGTACAAGATTTTTAAATGATAAGGTTTCATAATTGGTTCTGAATAAAAATAACATAACTTTTGATAAAATTATTATATTACATTAACATCACAAATGATTACTATCTTTGATTTCAACTGGGACTAAAGCAAACATGTACACAGGATATAAACCTTCAGGAAAGTTTATTTGTCTACATTGTTTGATACATTTTAGTTTGGCTTTTTTAAATATTTTCAAATATTGTTTCAAGGGTCTTGTAACTGAAGAATCTACATCATCTCTTTCTAATTTCTCCGAAGATGTCACATTTTCTTTGATAATGATGACACCATTTTCAGACAATGCATCTCTGAAAAACAAAAAATAATAAGTTACTTATGATTTGTGCAGAGGTTAAATTAATGACTACTTGTATTTTTTTATTACTTTGGTTTAGCTATCACTGAATTAATGGTAAAAAAAGTAACTTTTTAAATTGACCTAGAATTACTTCCTTGCTTGTATTTCTTTATAAATACAACAGAGATTTTTTTAGATAATATCATTCATATCCAAATATTTTCAGATGTTAAACAAATGTTAAGAAAATGGTGCTACTGGAGAGGCTATAAAATCAAACTACTGCTACTGGCCATTACTGGACATTTTCAAAGCTACCTAGTGTCGAAACAGCATATATATTCTGGCATAGATGTCCTAAAAAACTTTAGATAGGTTATTTACAAGGAAACCAGCGCTTACGAGTGGCACTGACTGCGGCAGTTGTATGCACGCCACTAGAAATATATCCAGACAACACACCAAGAAATACATTTGAAATGTAGGCGAGATAGCACATCTCATAGCAAGCGCTAAAAAGAGATAAACATATTTTCTCTGTACTGATGAAATATAACACTAAGCGACCATTTGACAAAGAATAATTTAGATCTACACACCTAATTTATTATACATTATAATTAAAACATTGTAAATTTATAACACTTAGAAATGATAAGTAATTCCATCATTTTAGTAGTTTTTCTACTTAGTTTATGCAAAGTCTCATCACACATGACGGAATTCTCGATTATTTTGATAAATAAACACGCCAAAACAGGTGAAGGATTGCAACGGCAGCTAGTGTGCAACTAAAGTCATATGAGCCATTAAGCCTGTTTTTTAAGTGCCACTTACGAGAGCGCATAACTTATCTATGGTTTATTATTAGTACATCTATGTATTCTGGCCATTACACCCAGCTGTGTTCTCAATATTATAGTTATTTTTCATAATATAGTTAGATAAACATAAAATGTAAATTTACACTTCCTTAGAATCAGTGATATTTGGTACATTGTTTATAGATCTAACTTTTATGTTTGTGTTTTACCATCGTGGTAACCCTCTTATCATGACTTAGCTTATGAGTCATTTACTACTATACAAGACTCATCATGATCAGAGCATGTTGCACTATAAAATGTGTATTTTCTGGTCAGCGCCTCCAATCATTAGGTATTCTACATTCACCCAATCGCAATTTAGTGCAACTCCAATTAAAAAAGGTTAACTGTTTACGGTTTTAAATATTTACAAACCATTTTATTAAGTTTCTAGGACATAAAATAGATAAATACCAGAGGTTTTATAAAGTGAAATCCCATCTTGAGAATTGAACCGTAACACTGTCAATAAAACGAATCTCTCTAATCAAATAAAATATTTAATAACTAGAATTACCTGCATCGGCGTAGGTGTGCAATCAAATCGTCGTCATTTAAATACCCTAAAACCCACTGGTGCCATACAACATCATAAATTTTTTGAGGGTTAAAGTTTTGAAGACCACAGTTATAAATTGTTCCAATTTTTTTCTCATCGTCTGCCAAATAATTTCTAATATTGTTTACAAACTTTTGATCTGGTTCAACAGCATCTACTGTATCAAAGTATTTACAAAGCAGGTTCTTCATTGTTCTTCCGATTCCAGCACCACAATCAACAACTTGCTTAGTTAAAGGAGCTTTATCACTAGATAGTATAGCTTGTAAGAATAGTGTTGACCCTTGAATATCAACATCTGATATACTTCCAAATCCACCAAGTACACCATCTAAAGTTGCTGGTATTTCAGACCAATAAATCAGGGCTTTTTGATAATCAGCCTCATTTGTTTCAGTCATGTTTTTTTTTACATTCACATAAACAATGAATGAATATTAAGATTATAATTGTAAACCATTTAAATATTTTTGCGCTTTCAAAAGTTTCAAATTCTAACCTATAAACGTAAATAAATAGTTTTCTATTACTATATTACGGCCCTGGAAACAAGTCCTTTCAGCCAGTCTGTTTTTACATTTAAACTTACTCTACACGTATAGTATTATATTATCTGTGTCTACACTTATATATTTTTTCAACAGTTGTTAAATATACTTGAAATTAGCACTAAAATATTTGATATACTTAATATTGGTATTTCTTTTTCGCTTAATGCTCCTATATCACTGGCAGGTTTTGGGGCCTTTTAAGTCATTTTTGGGCGATGCGGTTGGAGATCCGTCACCAACAACATTTATTTTACAATGAGAGGTTTTCCTTTTTTTCTTCTTCCCTGTTCTCAGGATAGATGGCGCCAGAATTGCTATGTTATTGGTAGGAACGGCACGTCACACTGTTTTTCACACTTGGATGTAATGATATCGTAAAACGGAACGTACATTAAAACGTTCTGATTTGAAAGTCTAAATAAATATCATTTTAAGCCAAGATAGCTTAAAAGTAAATAAACAAAGACGGTATTTATATTTAACATTCTTTTTGTTGTTTTTACTCGCCAAAAAGTTACTCTATGGTGATGTGACACATGTTTTTAAAGTTGACATTGGCGAAATTATTGTGGCAACACGATTGAGGCCACGAAGAAAAAATTAAAGTAAGTAACGTACTTTGACTATGAACACTATAGAATATATAGTACAGATCCACAATCTTTTCTTGGCCGGTGGCGACTACCTACCTACCTAGTCGCCGCCGGCCAAGAAAAGATTGTGGATCTGTATCTAATTGTAATCTGTGCTATAGACAGAGTCCGGGACGGGAGCGTACCTCTTTTAGATAGCAATATTTTTCCCTGTAATGTTGCGATCACTAGAAAACAATTACCCCAAAATACTATAATCACCATTCTAAAAGCTACTTTTTAATTTAAAATTGATTACGTCAATTTATTGTTTAATTAAAGGTTTACTGTTTACTATATTATTTCCTGCAATCATATAATTATACATACTTGCTCCTAGTATTATACAATCTTTTTTGTTTAATTTTACCATTTATACTGATGTTTAATACACCGTGAAATCTAAAGCATTGTACTAACTATCAGGGATGAATCTTCCCATGATTACGAATAAATTTTTGTACGGGACTAACTTTGTTACTGGACAAAAAAAAACAGCTGTTCCATAAGTGCAAGTTATGTAAATATCATACGGGTCATCATGGGTATAGTGGGGTCTATATTTGTATTTTGAAAAATAAAAGACAGCACGCACTATTTTGTACATGAGTTTTATTGCATTATTTACTATTGACCTTTAAACAAAATCAGTTTTGTGTGAAAATTTCGAATTCATTCGTCTATTTCAGTCACATTTTTCAAAAGATGATGTATTCGTACATCTAAGTATTTTAAAGCTATAGCCTTTATTAACAGCACAAGGTGGTTTTCGAACGGATTTTGCTCTCTGATGTGGTCGTTTAATGTCGGAAATATTCTTTTACCTAAATTCTTTTTCAAAACAACTGCGACCATTTGAGCCAAAGCTTAGTCTTTGGACAAAAACGAGGTGCCTTTCAATTTTATAGTATGCCTCAAAACTTTGGTTGATTTCCAATTGCATCTTCCAGTGGCCGCAATCCATTTTTCTCGTAGATTCGGGTCTTTAGGAAAACTGTAATGAATACGAAGAAATTAAATAAATATATCGAATTTATTACTTACTAATTCCGTAGATAACAATTGGAAATCATTCAGCGTCGCTATAGCGCGACGAAATTCATAATATCGTCTGCTTACTGGTAAAATGTAGTAAATGCGTTTCTTACAAAAAAATAGTTAATAATACATTTATATGTAATTTTTGACGCTCTTTCTACTGGAAAAACGCAATAAATGATAGGACTGTTAATTACAGGTCATTTCTCAATTACAGGTCAAATATGATAAGTGCACACCCATGCTAAAAATAATATTTTTTTTCCACAATATTTATAAGAAAATGGCCTCTAATATGCTACCGCAAATAAGAACGTTAAATTTCCAATAATTTATTAAATACATTTCTGCAAAATCTTATTTAGATGTTAGTAAAAAAAAAACTTAAACTTTGAAAACCCTATATCTCCGTTTAACAAAATGTGTATTTACTACATTTTACCAGTAAGCAGACGAATACTCACTCATTAACATCAGTTTACTAATTTGAAAATTTTACCCTAACGACAGGGTAGGATGAAAACGTGAATTATGGCAACACGGAGATACTGCATATTTTTAGGTTATACTATTAAAAAATTGCTCAAAATAACTAAAGAAAATGCTAGTAATCTAGTTCAACGTAATTAACATTTGAATCACTTATTTTCTGATCGCGCAATGTATTTATTATGTATTTATCTGTAGAAAAACATTAAAAAACTCACTCACTTGTGGAAAGTCAATCCTTCGATGTGTTTTTCGCTGCGGCTTCCGCAGCCAAGCACGCTACACCCAACCATACCTCACTAAATAATAAGTTTAACTAATGGAGTCTCTTTTATCACAATAACAATATACAAATGAATAAAATCTTTCTCAAAATCAAAAGAAAACCAAAATCGCTCACAAGTCGACGCTTTGTTTGTCACAATTTAAAAGTGTGACATCAACAAAACGGGTTACGCGCTTACGCGATAGAGATGACAATAAATATTTGTGTCTCTTTTTAACATATAAGAACTTAAATAAGGGCTTCTCTTTTTAAAATGGATGACGTAACATCGCTTTGTCTATAGTCAAAGGTAACGTAGTTACATCAACGCCATCTACAGAGCTCTAGGAAACTATGTTGTTTTTTTATTTCTCAAAAAGAAAACCTCTCATTGTTTCCCCACTCAACTTCCAATAGTGGCAGAAGACTTTTAAATTTTGAAGCTCTGTGAGTGTATTGTTTTTTGTTCGTTTTGTAGTCATGAATCAGGTCATACTGGCACGTCTTTAACTTTTAATTGAGTATACAGATCCACAATCTTTTCTTGGCCGGCGGCGACTACTGGTATACTGTCGCCATTTTGAAATTTTGGCCTGTCATTGCCAGTTAGTTCTTAACTAAATAAAAATTATAGGGTGACCTACGTATATAATAAATTATCACTTTCATTAATATTTTTTGTAGTGGAAACTTTTTTTCAAAGACAATTATTTTTATGATATATCTTTGCTTATTGATAAACGCTTTTATTTTCAGTGTTCAATATAAAAAATAATGAAAATTATTATTTATTTTGTTAATTTTTTTATAAGTAGGCTAACACCAACCGAAAAGTTGTGCGCGCATCTATAGTCATGCGGTGCGGGTTACGCGAAGTCGGGAAATGCTCCCGAATAAGATTTCACTTCGTATACACTGATGCGTGGGTTCTAATCCTAATGCGGGGATGTACCAATGTGTCATTTCTTAAGTCATAACTGTCTGACATATATATAAAAATACAAGGCAAATACGACGTGATAGCTTAATGGGTAGAACACCGGTTAACGTGCAAGCGACTTGTGTTCAAATCCCGGATCGGGCCTACACCAATTTGTCTTTTCGAAAGACATATGTGTGGTTAATTTATCACGGTTGTTAACGGTGAGGGAAAAAATCGTGAGGAAACCCACATGGCTGAGTTGTACTTAGTTGTGTGACAGTGTAGTCGTACAAAACGGCGATAGGCCTACCTCCTATTACGTGAGTACAATGTCCATGCAAAACGTGGGTACTGTGAACACCAGGTGACAAAGTCACGTGATGTTCAAACGTATTAGTACCTCTGCCAAACCCCTTCGGGGTTATTCGGCGTGAACGTTTATGTTATGTTATGTTATATGTTACAAGGCTGTTAACAGCAATAAAAAAGTGCCCATAAATTCACTGACCCAGCAAAATGAATGACTGAAGGATAGCAGGCTGTTGTGCGCCTGCTGCTCGTTCACGAAGTTGGTTCCGCCTCGTGGAACCGTTGTTGGTTGGATTGAAGAATATGGTGGAGTAGACTAAATAAAAAGCCGATTTGCTGCGACTAGGATTTACTGTGTCTAGGCACTGTTACATCTGTATGACCATTGAGTCACAAAATATTTCCGTGGGTTTTCCCCTGGCGAAAATAAAAGCATAAAGAAATTATGATGATGACCACCGTTGATGATGACGATAATCATGGTGATTGATCATCGCACTGATTCAAATACATCTGATAAATGAATCCAAAAAAAATATATATATATGCTAAAGTTCAAAGTCGATGAACTTGTAAGGTCAACTACCTCGATGTCAATGACCTTTAGGTAGTCAGCTGTTTACTGTATCTAGAAGGAAAGACATAATAAAATAGCAAATAATGATTGATCCATGTGTAGGATGATGTAAAGTGTATAAGTATTGTATAAAGTAAAATATTTGTATATAAATGTAAATTAAAAGTAAACCATAAACAATTGTTGAATGTTTGTTGTGTATGAATTCATTCAACTTAGGTTATTAATAACCAATTGGTTTTGGTAAGGTGTAAGTATCACCAAGACGGTAATCTGCTGCCTTGAGTGGGCTGAGAGGACAGAAACGTCTAGTTTTTAGTCTATGAGTTCTAGTTAACTTGGTAAAAGAACTGCTACTAACAAAATTACAAGTTTGTGAATTTTGTGGTAATGAATGGGAAATCTTGCCAGCTATAATCCAGCCTAGCTGTGAATGATGCAGCATGGGTAGGCCTGGACCTAAGGTGAGCCTTTCGGAGCCAAGTAGATCCCAGAATAGATCGCCTCCAATCATAATGTCAACCTTTAGTGGTTGATTGAATTGAGGATCAGCTAATGTGATAGCTGAGGGAAGAGTGATATTTGAAACATCAATGGCTTCATTAGAATGCCTTTTTGCTATGGAAAGCAACACCAAAAAGTTGTGAAGATGTGAGTATGTGCCAGTGCGGGCACGAATTAACGCTGAGCACTGATGTGGTCTCAGGTTAAGAAAGGTGTTCCCAACGCCTGCAACACTATTGTGTATTGAGGGTGTGGAAGCTAACTTAAGGCGATTCCTTAAGTCAGCGGAAAGAAAAGAGTAGTCAGAGCCGCTATCTAGCAAGCATCTGACTGTCTCCACCTTACCATTTTGGGGATTGATGATGTCAATCATGGCGGTGGAGCGAATGATCCCTGAGGGGGAAACTGGAGGACTGAGAGAAAGCGACTGAGGCATTGAAGTGACAGGATGTGATGATGGAGCAACATCATTTTGAAGAAGGGGAGAGCTGTGTAGCAGAGTGTGATGGCGTCCACCACACTTACGACAGTCTCCATAGGGACACTTGGCAACCATATGGTCAGACCGAAGGCAATTTGTGCAAACCTTAAGCCCAGTGACCCTACTCCGTCTGTCAGCCAATGTGAGCTTTCTGAAACGTAAGCATCGGAACAGTAAATGTTTACCCTTGCAAAGGGGGCACTTGAAATTAGTATTGGTTGTAACTGTTAATGCTAGGGGGGCATTGGGTAAACGTGAGGGCAATTGAGGATTGCTAGCCTCACCGCTTACATTACCTGAAGTTGAAACAATAAATGCTTGAGGTGGATTTATTGTTTGTTTAATATGATTGTTACTATGATAGTGTTTTAAATCATGACTATTATTATTATTATTATGACTGTTGTTTGAACCCTGTGATGTGTTAACCCTTACCTTACTTTGAGGTAATGTCTCTAAAATGTCAGCTCTTATCTTTAAAAATTCTTTTAAGTCATTAAAGGTTGGCAACTCTGAATGAAGATTGCCTTTGTATTCTTCCCATTTGATATTAGTATTTAGATCAAACTTTGAGGAAGCTAAATAAATTAAAATAGAATCCCAGTGTTGAACTGGTTGACCTAAAGTCTGTAAAGCCCTAACATTCTTGGTGATGTGATCACTTAAAAACCTAAGAGACTTGTCTGATTCACTCTGCATAACCTTGAGATTAAAAAGTGCACTAAGATGATTATTAACTAATTGTTTTGTATTGTTATACCTTTCACATAATATGTTCCATGCTTCTACATAATTGAAATCAGATACCTCAAGATTTGCTATAACCCTGGCTGCTTCACCTTGTAGGTATGAGCAGAGGTAATGAAATTTATGAATGGGTTTAATATGATTATTATTGTGAATTAATGATTCAAATGTATCTCTGAATTCAAGCCATTTGAAGTATGAACCATCAAACTTAGGTATAGTGATTTCAGGTAGCCTAAACCCCATTGTGCCTTGACCATTACAGTGGCATGGATGGGAGGCCTTTGACCCTTCAGTGGCATCTTGGAATTGGTCTGCAGGTTTGTTGACACCGAGCAGATTTCGAGCCTTCACAATACAAGAACAGAATTCATTTGATATGAGTTCTCTTTCATCTAATTCATAATCTAAGTTACTAAAATTAAGAGCTTCCATTTGTGATTGCAGGTGTTCAAATTGAGAGTTTAACTCCAAGAACTTATCTAGCTTTAATGATAACATCTGTTCATCCCTTGATGACAATGGATGGGATTCACATGATCCTAGTAAATTAAATAAATATTTCTTAAAGTGGGTTATTTGCCCTTTGATAGAACTGCGTTTATACTTGAGTACAGTATATTCATCGCTTGCCATTTTGGCAGGGCTTGAGCTTCGACTGGCATGAGCAGTATTTGTTTTTACTGATAATTCACTGTCAGTCATTTTGAAAAGGAAATTAATAATTAATAATTGATAAGTAACTAGTTAAGTGAAAGGTTCTGTATATAGATAAATTTCTGGAGTTAATTGTTATAGTAAAGGGTGTGGCAAGAATGTAAAATTAAAGTAAATTGTAAACCGGTTTACGCTCCTTGTGAAGGTGACGCCGCTGGAGACAACAGGCAGCAGCTGAATGATGCAGGCCTGCGTTCCTCGGTGAAGTTCACGTTCACTGAAATTGTTTGAAACAGTAGTAAGTATATATCCCTGAATCGTTTGGTAGAGCGGAAACTGGCATGAAACTAACCAATATTAAGTTTGTATATTGAAATTAATTGAATTAAGTGAAGAGTTGATTGATATGCTGCTAGAGTTGCCGGCACATGTGAGGTATGAGTACCTTAACTGCTGCCTTTACTTAATTGAGTGAATGTATATAAGCAAAGTGAGTCAATGATTCACATGTGCACTTGATGGCTGTAGAAAATATATGGTTGATTAACCTAAGTGAAGAGCATGTGGTTTTGTAAAATTAGTTATGTTGCTCACTAGTTTTACAAAAACACTAAAATGCCAAAGTGAAGTTAAATATTGAAAACTAAGTAATTAATGCAAGACAAGGCTGAAATTCTGATATTGATATGATTGAGAAACTATTTAAGTTGGCATGTGGTATGAAACATAACCTGGATGTCCTTAATAGAGTGCGCTGATTCCACTTGGTGAGGCGTTGGAGCCTGTTAGATGAATTGCTGTAAGGTTAAGTTGCAATTATCTTTGTAAATGTTATGCGCTAACTCTGTAGCACATGGGAGGCCTATGTCATACACTGGATCACAGAAACCAGCGGCTGTGGCTCAGAAATAGCTGAGTGGTGATTGCCTTGTGCAATCAGTTCAACTTTAATTTCATCATGTGGACCATGCCGTTGAGAATCTATTCTAACCTCAAAATTTTTAAAAATAAATGGGAAGTAATGTGCTTTCTAGGTAATTAAATAGATTTATGATAAGATTGATGTAAAATACAAAGGGATTGCTGAGATATTAATGGATGTAAATTGATTATCTATTGATTATCTTGACTAATTTGCCCGTGGTGAGGGGTTTTAAGGTGAGGAAAAGAAAGGAATGATTGGCTCACGACACTCTCCTCGGTAAGATGCTGGCAGGTGGGATGGCTGCTGTGTCCAACCCTTGGACCTGGCTTCTTCACCGGCGGCTTGGCGTGGCGTGGCGTAGTCCTCCTTTTCTCTCGTGCTGCTGGTGGTGGTGCCTCTGCTGCGTAGGCTGACTGAAGTTTCTGTTCGGGCGCCAAATGAAGGATAGCAGGCTGTTGTGCGCCTGCTGCTCGTTCACGAAGTTGGTTCCGCCTCGTGGAACCGTTTTTGGTTGGATTGAAGAATATGGTGGAGTAGACTAAATAAAAAGCCGATTTGCTGCGACTAGGATTTACTGTGTCTAGGCACTGTTACATCTGTATGACCATTGAATTAATATAACATTATATAATATATTGACTTTAACAAAATAGCTTCTCGTCTTCTCCGTGTCTTCTTATTCTTCAAATTGTGCAAGAAAGATGCAGCAGGCATCTCGGTTTTTATACGCGAAGCTGTTTTTCTCCTTTCTGATGGCGCTTGACGTGACTGACGCGCCTCTGGATTGTTTATGTTTTGAGCCCGTTAAAGCACTTGGATCCAAGTGCTTTAACAATGACCCAAACGATATCTGATGTTTAGAATTATTTTTTCTGTGCCACCTTTTTGGGGGATCTATGTGTGAATATGAAATGTAAAAGACAGTACACGACAAGGTAAGCCTCTGATTAACAGGATTAAAAAAATGATTTTATGTAGTTACCCACTTATTAACTCTGAGTGTCACAAGTAACAAATCCTTGAGAATAAAATAATGAGTTTGCAGAGAAGTACAATTGGCAGTGTTATCGCTAAAAGCGATCTCTTCTAGACAACATTTGGAAGGTAAGATAAGCAACACAGTCATTCGGGTAGACATACCAGAGAAGGGCAAAAATAAATAAATATAATTAGTTATTACATACATACATACATAAACTCGCGGCTGTAAATCCCTTGAAGGGGTAGCCAGAGCTAAGGAATTAGAAACTCCTCAGCCACTTTTGGAAAGTTGAGTGGGGTAAAGATGGTAAAATAAAGGTTATTGGTGATGGGTCTCCAACCGCATCGCCCAAAAATCTCTTAAAAGCCCCAATACCGTTAGTCGCCTCTCACGTACACCCACCGGCAGAAATGGGGTAATACTATTCTAAGCCGACACTACAAAGCAACTAGTTATTAATGAAATGAATATTATATAATTTGTTTTATTAAGACACCCATCACCAACAACCTTTATTCTCCCATCTTTTCCCCACTCAACTTCCAAAAGTGGCTGAGAAATTTCTAATTTCTCAGCTCTGGCTACCCCTTTTAGGGATTTATAGCCGTGAGTATATGTATGTATGTATGTAACACATTTCAATACTGTACTACATAAATTAGCCTGTATGATGTAAAATTATTTCCCTTATAATGGTTTATTTTTATTTACTGGCAATACTAATATCTTTTAATGTTTTTTGACATGAATTCCTCATGTGGGGATTATTACTCATAAATAAAAGATGTTATTAAAGGAAAGAAAAATTTCGACACTGGCGGGGCTCGAACCCGCGACCTTCGGGTATACGCCCCCGTCGCTTCGGGTATACGCGGGTTCGAGCCCCGCCAGTGTCGAAATTTTTCTTTCCTTTAATAACATCTTTTATTAATACTAATATCGATGACAGCGACGCCCTTACCGGCCAAGAAACGATTGTGGATCTGTAATCTATTTTGTTTAAATTTCCAATACTAGGCGACCAACGTCATACCCATCATAGGTCAAAAACATCTAAAAATTAAACAACCATACAAATGTAATCATGTATTTACATATGTATTTTACATCACTGATTAAGGAACTTCTTGTTTTCTTCTTTTATTATTTAAAATTCGTTTTCGGGTTGTAAACATTGAATGACTTACGCACTGCAACCACTGATTCCCACCATAAACACATGTGTACGTACGTACATGTGTACACGTTAAAAGTATAAATATCGCTAATATTTCATAATTCTTCGTGTTTTAATTTCCTCTTATACGGGAATGCCCAGAACTCAGAAGGCAAACCTTTGACGTCTCGTTCTCGTTTAGCGAATGCCGTATAAGATGATACACAGTTTCCAATAAAATAGTTGGCTAGCCCTAACACAGCCAAGTCTAAATGAGGATTAGAAGGTGATAATATCTTTATTGATATTCCCAATGGATTGAACGTTTCACTTAATTCATTCAACATATGGTCAGAGTCGGATGCGACAAATATATACTTTACGTTTTCAATCTTTTTTGTTGCCCTCTTCAACTGTCTGAAAAAATATATATAATTAAATACAAATTACAGTCTGTTGATTTTTAGTGAAACAAAATTGACAATATTCGTTTATATACTTTATTAATTGATAGGATGATTTCTGAAAAAAAATTAATGAGAAGTGGCATGTATTTAAAAAAATAGCAACAATTAGTTTTGCTGAATTTTGTCTTTGAGGACGATGTCCGTGGTCTAGTTGGTGGGGCTTGGGTTGGTTGGACTACCTTCTAGGTCCAGAGGTCGCGGGTTCGAATCCTGCTGAGGGCAATCATGTCTAATTGTGTATGATGGATCTGAATGTTTGTTCCTTACTCTCGGATATTATTTATATGTGTATTATATCTTATTTATCTGTGTAATATGTCTTTTTATCTTTATTAATTTGTCTTCTCGATTTTATTGTTGTCAATTATATTACGCTAAATGTCATAGGGCGTGAGCAATGATTGTATTACTGTACCAATCTTCGTTGCATTACTATATTTCACGACATAGTATATCTTTAAATATTTTTAGAACTGATAGAACACACATCACCACACACACAAGATACACAAGTCGAGGTACCAAAGCGAAAAAAATAAAATAGTATGTATGTATCAGAACTTAATATTTAGTGAAGTTTAGTTCACTTACTTGAGAATGGTTGGTTTGTCAGGATAGCACATCGACATTGTCAAGGGCCCTTTCTCACTTTTGTACCCAACACACTGTGGGGACGCAAACAATGTTTGACTATCTTTAACGTGCTCGCAAGTTTTCACCCAATCTTGACCGTTGCGTAAATGTATACCAATGAAAGCGCCATCACCCATATTGGTCTTGATGAAAGACTTTGCTTTACTGGCGATATTATCAGACCATTGTAAATATTTTTGAAGTTCTTTATTTGGTTCCTGCACCGGGAAACTTGCTGGAGCTCCTGAAAGATTATGGTATTAAAATTATCTGAATGATTTAGGACCAACACGACCCAAAACTTTTAGAGTATATCAATACTCTTTAACTGGTAGTGTCAGTTTAGAATAGGTCTAACTCATTTTCTCCCGCGGGTGTTGTAAGTTACTTATTATTTTGAGAATATAACATGATGTTCACAAGTATAAGCACCTCTGCCAGCCTTTCGAATATATGCGGTGTGGACTTTTGAGATTTTGAGTTAAGTGATTGTTGGGCCAACCTTAGCAACAAGTGGGTAAGGAATTTCCAATTCTGAAACTCCGGTTGCCCCTTTTTTAATGTAGAGCTGTGTATTTAAATTATTTATTTAAATAACAAGGCACAGGCATTCATTTAGCCTATGTATGAGAACTAGAACGCCATCAAAAATTGCCGGCGGCCCGGCAAGCTTAGTGTGTACAGCAACATTTCAACTTACCAGTAAAGGCTAGCACTGGCCAATCTAGAACAGAATATTTTGATTTCCATTTATTAATCATATCACTATTTTGAGCATCATAATGCAATGGTCCATAAAATTCAGAAGCAACAAAATCAATATTATGTGTGTCCCAAAAGGGCCCAAATGGATTTCCAGCTTTTGCATTACAGCTTTGTTCTACTTCACCATATCTTGGGGTATAACAAAAAGAGACTCTTGTATCGACAGGCCAAACTTCTTCAGCATGTATCTTCATAAATGATTCCATTGTTATCACAGAATGGTAGTCTAGTAGTGGTTCAACCTTAAAGTATGTGCTAAATGGCACCTGGATTGATTTAGGTTCCCCATAACGATATTCAACCCATGGCGGAAGTATCAATGTCCTGTTAAGGGCTTTGCTAAATGCTAATGCTCCTAAGAAATGATCAGCTTGATTTCCAAATCGTCCTGAAACAAATGAAAATAACAGTACTGGGTTTAGGACATAAATTATTTATTCGACAAACTTCAAAAAGAGCTACTCTATTCGATGGTATGTTTTTTTTAACCGACTTCAAAAAAGGAGTGTTCTCAATTCGACCGTTTTTTTATGTTTGTTTACCGATTACTTCGCCATTTATGAACCGATTTTGATTTTGATTTTTTTATTAGAAAGAAGATACTCCCGGAATGGTACCATGATGAGGATATCAGGGTCTGATGATGGGATCCTGGATAAATCGATGGGAAACCCTCAAATTTTATAAGCACATGTACCGCGTTTTACATATTTTCTGTAGTTATATAGGCATTTGCTTCTGGAAATTATAATGTTATGCTGCTGAGCTGATGATGGAAGGTGTAGGTCTTCAATTACCAGGAGTTAGGAAATAGTTCTTTCGACTTTAATATATAGATTTATACTCCTCTTCATTTATTTATTTTTTTATTTATTAGGCATGCACACAGTACAACATCATAATATTATATTTTCCAAATGACATAATGTTTTGCTCAGATGCAGTACCAAAACAGCATGCACAGCATTACCTAGTAAGTTGAACTATACAATGTTTGATACAAATATAAATGATTCAACATAAAATGATTCAACATAAGATAATGTAAATTTAATTCAATGGAAGTTCGTATATAAACAATTTCAAAAGGAAAAATAAACAAAGATATTATAAATAAATTGAAATTAAATTAAAATTAAGATCAAATTAAAATATTACCAGTATAAAAAATAAATAAAATAAATCAATATTAAAATAGTTTTTCTTAAAGTAAAGTATTGTGTAAAATATTATTATTATTATACTAGTATTAAATTATTTCTATGCATTTTTTACGAAACGAACGTAGAGAGTCATGATAAATATCAGGAGGAGTCTTCGTAGCTTTTATGAGGAGAAGTACAGGTTCACTAAACTTTTTTTTGTTATTGTTACCGAGAAAGTACCATGAGACCAGGATCTGATGATGGCATCCCAGGAAATCGAGGGGACTGTCGAAACTCACAATCATGTGACCGTGTATTTGTTCAAAATGATGTATAATGATGGTACTCTGAACTAGATATGTGTAGGTCCGGTATATTTCAAGACGCAGATCCGGATGCATGTCCGACTCAAATGATGTACATCCCGGACCCCAGTCTTTTGCACTGGAATGGGTCCAGGGTCCTGTTAGTGGTAAAGAATGTTTAACTATGCAGGAGGGGCGGAAATGGAAGGGATCTGGTACTGGGTTGAGAGTACAGTCCTCCGTATATGACACGCAGGAAGCAGATCCATATATGTATCAGTCTCCACTGGAGAGTTCATTCAATGATCAATGTTAGTTATTAAGAAGACTGACTAAAAAAACAAAGTTTTTATAAACTTTAACAAACAATTAGTGAATGAACGAGATTTGGTTCTTAATTTGAATAAAGAAATTATAAGAATATTTTATTTATAATTACAATATTTAAAAAGAAAAATACATATATCAACTATTACTGACGTCAACAAGAAGAAAACGAAAATCAACGTTACTCCAATGTAGTAAATATCATAATCGCTTGATCCGCCTCGACCTAAGAGCCATTTCTTTCTCTTTCATTTGTTCCTTCGCACGGATGCTTGCAAGCATGTAATCAACCAATCTCTGCATAGATTGCGATGCCGCTCCTTTGGCCGCCATGCCAATCCCGCCAATTGCCATTGTATGTACATCCATCCGTTAGATGTAGTGATGTGATGCCACTCCGGGGATACCACTCCATCCGGCACCCTGATTACGTATCTTTTGCAAACACGATTGTGTCGCAAGTTGCAATATTGTCGCTGTCAAAACTGTCAAATTGCATTCATTTTTTTGACATTGACAGCGATAATCGTGCAATTTGCGACACAATCGACGGTCGCTAAAGATACATAATCAGGGGGCCGATCTACACACCTCTACCTGAACAAAAGGTGACAATGTCACGTGATGTTGAGAAGTATTAGTACCTCTGCCATACCCTTTGGGGAAATTCGGCGTGAACGTTTACGACTTTTTTGAGTCAAGATGTAGAATTGTAGACCATCGCCTTTTGAGGGATTTCAAGAACAATGTACAGTTACTGGTTGAGCCTATTTAATACTGCGCAATATGACAAAATCTTCAATTCACACAATAATAGAAATACCGGAAATACGAAGAATAATACAGTAACCGTTGCTTCCTTATCCGAGAGGCATCTTTGCCAGGTCTACCTATATCTAAAACTCGTAAAATAAAATATTTTTTAACAAAAAGAAAACCGACTTCAAAAATGGAAAAACAATTGAATATAAACGATCAAGTACTAAAAAGTAAGAAATAAGTTTTTTAATTAAATATGAGTACTGTGTTTAACACCTTAGGGATTTCTCTATTCCACACGCGTCAGTTCAACCTACCTAAATCTTAAAATTCTCTTAAATTAGTTTTTGAGTGGGTGCCAGTCAAACAAAATTTAATTCACCCTACTACTATCTATTTCTGATGATTACAATTTATGCCGTGTAGTGCCGGCTTAGAATGTCGCTACCCCTTTCTACCCACGGGTGTCGTAAGAGGCGACTAAGGGTATTGGGCCTTTTTATTGGATTTTTGGGCGATGCGGTTGGAGACCAATCACCAAAAACCTTTATTTTACGATCTTTTCCCCACTCAACTTCCAAAAGTGGCTGAGGAATTTATAATTCCTTAGCTCTGGCTACCCCTTCTAGGGAATTAAAGCCGTGAGTATATGTATATGTACAATCTAAACAATATATTTCTATCGCCTAACATTTTAAATGGTAATACATACAAAAATCAATTTACCCTACCATGTAGGTATCCTACATTGCACATGTACATGCAGTGCAAAATACACACTTATTATCAATTATCACGCAGGCTGGCACCAACTCACAAATTAATTTAAAGAATTTTAGATTTAGGTAGGTTGAACTGACGCGTGTGGAATAAAGGAATTCCTAAGGTGTTAATCACAGTACTCATATTTAATTAAAATACTTATTTCTTACTTATTAGTACTTGATTGTTTATTTTCGGTTGTTTTTTCAACTTCGAAGTCGGTTTTTTTTGTATGTATGTTAGGCCATCCGTTCTGTCAAACAATTACTAAAATTATTTTTTTGTTCAGTTGGATATGCTTTCCAGTTTGACCCATTTATTTATATTGGGTCTGGTTGTGTGATTTAAAATATCAAAATGCATATGTAGACAACATACATACATACATATACTCACGGCTATGAATCCCTAGAAGTGCGAACGTGCGTGCGATGTACGAACGGGGTAGCTAGAATTAGAAATTTCTTAGCCAGTTTTGGAAAGTTGAGTGGGGAGAAGATGGTAAAGTAAAGATTGATGGTGATGGGTCTCCAACCGCATCACCTAAAATCCCCTTGTTGTTTTTTCAAAAAATTGTTAGTCGCCTCTTACGTACACCCATTGGTGGAAATGGGGTAGTGCTATTCTAAGCCCACACTACGTGGAACAACTCTGTTTTTTATCGAATTTTGTTTGAATAATTGGGTTTCCATCAAATGGCTGAGAGTGGTCCTTTTTTTGGTTTACGAATATTATTAATCGTTTTAAAATAAATAGTTTTTGGGGGTAGATGTAAGAAATGAAACAGTGCTCTCTTGATAAAAATTTAATATTTAATTGATTTGTACATAAAAGTGATTAAATTAATGTTCTAAAGTCGCTTAGTGAACTAACACTTGCCAGCAATTATTATCTATTAGGAGCCATCAGGTTTAAAAAACTAACCTTAAAAAACTACACTGTCCTGCACAATGGAGGCCAAGTTAATCCAAGACTCGCTGGATGATGCACTCAATAAGCGGATGGCAGCCTTTGAAGATAAGCTGCATCAATCTAGTGCACCTGAAGCTTCTGTCGCTGGTATCTCCGCAGAATTTGTTGCATTCCGCCTGTTTGTAACCCAGACGATATCCTGTCTCCAGAAGCAGATAGAGATGCTAGCCCACGAGACAGACCAATTGGAGATGCGAAGCAGGCGCAAAATCCTTCTCATTCATGGTGTGGCTGAGACCAAAGATGAAGACACAACTGCGCTCGCTACAAAGTTGGTCACTGAGAAGCTCTGTGTTACTAGTTTTGTTTCCACTGACATTAGCCGCTGTAAACGTATGGGGCGCTCTATAGGCAATCGAACTAGACCTATATTGCTCAAGTTTAGAGATCTGGCTGTTCGGGATCAGGCATGGTCTTCCAAAACAAGACTTAAGGGTACTGGAATCACATTATCAGAGTTCCTGACTAAACGGCGACACGATGCCTTCATTGCAGCGCGGGAGAAGTTTGGAGTGACGCAATGCTGGACCCGCGAAGGGTTTGTTTATATTTTGGCACCGGATGGATCGCGGCATCGTGTAATTACTGTTGCTGAGTTGAGAAAAGTTCCGAGCGCTCCTGCACCCGTTGTTTCCAATGCAGGCACTTCTAATTTACCTCCGAAACCCCAGAAGACGACGACAACCAGGCCCGTACGTGCAGCAAAGAAGTAACAGTAATCTATATTGTATGTTTTAAATAAGTAGGCTAAAACATCCCTATTTTTTCTGTTTTTAATATAAATTGCTCCACAATCTTCTTATTTAAATGTAACGTTTTAATCACATAAATTACTACTATAAGGTGATTTTTACAACACAATTTCATTGCAGGGTAAATGGGAAACTTTTTCTTTTCATTTTTTGATGTATAATTTTTGACAATAACAATAACAACCTCAGTTTTTTCTTTTCTTTTTTTCTCTTTTATGTTTAATGAACAGGCAAAGGTTTTTTTTAACTTATTACTGAAATCCTTAATAATTCCATATCCTTAGAATCCTTCCCTATGGTATGGAAAGAAGCCCAGGTCACTCCTATTCCCAAAAAAGCTAATCCTAAGTCCTTCTCTGAATATCGTCCTATATCTATTCTGCCATTCCTCTCTAAAGTACTTGAACGACTGGTACATAAACAGTTAAGTGATTTTCTCACTAGGAATGATCTGCTTAACCCCTTCCAATCTGGTTTCCGCCCTTCCCATAGTACTGTAACGGCTTTGATCAAAATAACTGATGACATGCGTTTGGGAATGGATAAGGGACTGCTGACTGTTTTAGCACTGCTTGATTTTAGTAGCGCCTTTAATACGGTTGACTTCGAAATATTACTTGCTTTACTTCGTTCTCTTAACATATCTCCAACGGTAGTTGACTGGTTTCGTAGTTATCTACTGGGGCGTCGGCAGCGCATTCACCTCGAAGATGCCATGTCTCCGTGGATTGAGTTAAATGCCGGTGTTCCACAAGGTGGTGTGTTGTCTCCTCTCTTATTCGCTATATTTATTAACTCCATTTCTCATAAACTTACTTCTTCCTACCACCTTTATGCAGATGATCTTCAGATTTACACACAGGCTAATTTTGACCAAATAAATATGTCCATAAGCTTAATTAATAATGATTTAATGCAAATTTTGAAATGGAGTGAAGCATATGGATTGAAAGTTAATCCGAATAAAACGCAAATAATTATAGTTGGTAGCTCACGAATTGTTTCCAAGATTGACTATAAAACACTACCGCCTGTTTTATTTGATGGCACATCCATTCCTTTCAGCGATGCTGTAAAAAACCTTGGTGTGATGATAGATAGCACCTTATCTTGGGTACCGCAACTGGAATTAGTAAGCCGGAGGCTGTTTGCGTCAGCAGGGTCCCTCAGGAGGCTACGTAACTTTCTCCCTACTGCTACCAAAACTGCGTTAGCCCAATCTCTTCTACTACCTATTCTTGATTATGCTGACACCTGCTATCTCGATCTAACTGAAGATCAACTGAACAAACTTGAGCGCTTACAAAACTTATGTATTTGGTTTATTTTCGGACTGCGTAAATATGACCATGTCTCTGCGTATCGCAATAAACTTCAGTGGCTTCCAATTCGTCTCCGCCGGAATGCACATACTCTGTCTCTCCTGTACTCTATCTTGTTTAATCCTGCCACCCCCTCCTACCTTAAAGAGCGTTTCCAATTCCTTCACTCTTCACATGACCTCAATCTGCGTTCTTACCACAATCTTTTGTTGAGTACCCCTTCCCATTCCACCAATTTTCACAGTTCCTCCTTTACCGTCCAGGCTGTACAACTATGGAACGGTCTTCCTGTAGAGGTGCGATTAGCCAAGTCTCTCCCTATTTTCAAGAAAATGGTAAAAAAACACTTCCTCTCCGAAACATTATAATATTATTTGTGTTGCATACAAAAGTTTATATATTCTATTATATATTATGTCGTAAAATGTATATATGTATTTTATTTAAAAATCTTTATATATATTGCATATGTATTGTATTTATTGAATATTATTTATTTTATGGAATACTATCTGTATCTGTAAGTGTATTAGAACTTAATAAATATTTAGTAATACTTAAAATAGATAGATAATAGTTTGATGAATAATTTTAGTTTTTAAGCAAATCAGTTTAATTTATTGGACATCTACCGAACATGTTTTTACTCCAGCAAATCTTTCCATTAATGGGTTGTCTGGAAGAGATCGCTCTTAGTGATAAGACCGCCAGTTGTACTTTGGCTTTTATACCCATCTTTTTTTGTAATTGTTGTTTTTATTTTGTAATGTGCAATAAAGAGTTTTATTATATTATTATTATTATTAAATCACTGCAACGATAACTTTAGAAAAACAATGAGACATTCTCATGAAGTACTCAGAATTTAAAAGTACTTTTGTTCCTTTACTTCACAAGGAAGGATAAGAACCATGGTTTCAGGTTATAAATGCCATGGCAATTACCAATAAAACCTTTGCTGTTCTATGCCTGTAATAAACCTAATGCTTACCATTTATTTGATAACTTCAGTCATAAATCTAAACTGTCTTTCTGAAAAACTATCTTTGACTCCTTCAAATTCTAAAATAAGTGGAGGTGTTGAATTAAAAACTAAAACTTTCCCTTTTAAGGTCATTACTGTGAGTACAGGAAGATAGGTAAGTAATATAATACTCAAATTCAAATGTTCAAGCCGTATATCCCCAGAGGGTTTGGCAGAGGTACTAATACTTCTGAACATCATGTGACATTGTCACCTGGTATTCAGAGTACCCACATTTTGCTTGGAAATTGTATGAATACACTGTCACATAATTAAGCACAACTTAGCCATGTGGGTTTCCTCATAATGTTTTCCCTCACCAAACCATGATAAACTTAATACATCTGTGTGACAATAATAAGACATATTCGTCTCGAGAAAAGACAAATTGGTGTAGGCCTGACCCGGGATTTAAACCCTCACTGTTTGCACGATAAGCAATGTTCTACTCACTGAGCTATCACAGCTGTCATATATAATAATTCATTGTTATCATAGGTTATGTTTACTTTTCAAATACCATATAAAATCTAAGATAATGTATCTCCTATCATCTCTCACATTTTTTTTAATACAGAGGGTGATATTTTTAGATCAACGTTTGAATCTGCCTCCAACATTACTCCTGTGTCAAATAGGCAAAAGTAAAGCTGTTTATTCCAAGATAGTGATAACAAGGACTGTTGGTGATAATAATCTAGCTCTATTACATTTCAACGTTTAGAGCTTGCTCCTTGGCTTTTAAGAACTTGTTTCATAGCTGTTTTAATTCAAGAATATGGTAAATCATGTTAACACTTACCCATGCATGGACAGTAAACAATATAGCCGGCATTTTCTGCGGAAACATAGCCAATACTTATCAAACCTAATAAAATAAGTTTTAGTGAAAACACCATGATAATTTTAATTTAAAGTTTACGTTTTTAACGTTATTTACCGTGTTAACTAGAATTGTGTGTAATTTAATTATTTACAACTTAAGCACATCGAAAACAAACAATAAACAAAAAAAACAAGTTTTTTTACATGCGAATCTACATCATCTTGGATCTGTTGCCGCAACAATTTCGCCAATGTCAATAAGGTGTGTGTGCCCGAAAGCAAAAGTGTATATTAATTGGCCTAGACCTCGCTTTTTTAACATACCCTTTTTATATTATAAATCGATAAAGGACATCAAACTTAACAACTTTGCCTATGGAATGCCTATCTAAAATATTGTAATTTTCAAAATATAATAATAATTAAAAATTGTCGTACCTAGTTCAAACTGAGAATGTATACAATGAGATTCCTTGCTTCAGTGAAAATAAAAAATAAAAAAAAAACATTTGATCTATGGTGTAAACAAAAACATAACCTCTTTCGGTATTTTCCAGTTCAATCGCTCGCTTACCGGTTTATTTTCATGATATTATTTTTCAACGACGATCAATACAACTGGAAAATACAGAAAGAAGTTATATTTTTGTTTACAGAGCGAAAAGCATATATCAAATGTTTTTTTTATATTTTTTATTTTCACTGAAGCAAGGAATCTCATTGTATACATTCTCAGTTTGAACTAGGTACGACAATTTTTAATTATTATTATATTTTGAAAATTACAATATTTTAGATAGGCATTCCATGGGCAAAGTTGTTTAGTTTGATGTCCTTTATCGATTTATAATATAAAAAGGGTATGTTATAAAAGCGAGGTCTAGGCCAATTAATTAATTAAATAATATATTATGAATTTTGTAATAATTTAACGCCGATGGCATACTGCTTTACAACAGTTATCCAAAATCATAACTACGGAACACAAATCGGAGAGCGGTTCAGAAAGTTGCCATCGAAGTAAATACTTTTAGAATCGCAGCCATGCTCTTTCGGTTTGATTGATATGCTATGGATAAGCGGCAAATGGCTCGAGACGCCTGATGTACCCGAGCCGAAAGGTTTCATGAGATGTATTCAACCAAGCCAAAACTTAAATAAAAGTGCTGTTATCCCCTTACCTTTCATATATTCACCTCCAACTGACTATGACACAATATATAACAAAGATTATTCGAACATCAAAAATTGGCCTAGACCTCGCTTTTATAACATACCCTTTTTATATTATAAATCGATAAAGGACATCAAACTAAACAACTTTACCCTTGGAATGCCTATCTAAAATATTGTAATTTTCAAAAAACTATAATAATTAAAAATTGTCGTACCTAGTTCAAACTGAGAATGTATAGAATGAGAATCTTTGCTTCAGTGAAAATAAGAAATAAAAAAAAACATTTGTTCTATGCTTTTCGCTCTGTAAACAAAAACATAACCTCTTTCGGTATTTTCCAGTTCAATCGCTCGCTTACCGGTTTATTTTCATGATATTATTTTTCAACGACGATCAATTCAACTGGAAAATACCGAAAGAAGTTATATTTTTGTTTACAGAGCGAAAAGCATAGATCAAATGTTTTTTTTTATTTCTTATTTTCACTGAAGCAAAGATTCTCATTCTATACATTCTCAGTTTGAACTAGGTACGACAATTTTTAATTATTATATTTTTTTGAAAATTACAATATTTTAGATAGCCATTCCATGGCCAAAATTTGTTTAGTTTGATGTCCTTTATCGATTTATAATATAAAAAGGGTATGTTATAAAAGCGAGGTCTAGGCCAATTGGCCTAGACCTCGCTTTTATAACATACCTTTTTTATATTATAAATCGATCAAACTAAACACAGAAGAATCATGCACAAGCAAGCACAAGCAGCAATACACAAGCAAAGAATCTCTTTCTATACATTCTCAGTTTGAACTAGGTACGACAATTTTTAATTATTATTTTATTATTATTAATTATTATTTAATTATTTTTTTTTTTTTGAATGACATGATAGTCCAGTGGGTAAGAACACCCGCCCGAAAAACAGAAGGGCGTGAGTTCCAATCCTGGGACGGGCCTACACCAATTTGTCTTTTCTAAAGTCATATGTGTGGTTAATTTATCATGGTTGCTAACGGTGAGGGAAAACATCGTGAGGAAACCCACATGGCTGAGTTGTACTTAGTCATGTGACAGTGTATTCGTACAAAACGGCGATAGGCCTGCCCCCTATCACGTGAGTACACTGTCTAAGCAAAACGTGGGTACCTTCTCTGGAAACTAGATGGCGCTTGCCATGTGAGTTCAGAAGTATTGGTACCTCTGCCAACCCCTTCGGGGATACAACGGCGTGAACGTTTATGTTTAACGTTTATGTTATGTATTTTTTTTGAAAATTACAATATTTTAGATAGGCATTCCATGGGCAAAGTTGTTTAGTTTGATGTCCTTTATCGATTTATAATATAAAAAGGGTATGTTATAAAAGCGAGGTCTAGGCCAATAGTATAGCGCTGCTTCGGGGGTTCCACATACTAATGTCTCACCTTGGTTGCATTGGACACGTGATGGCAAGAAGTGGCCTCAGAGATACGCTATGTAATATTTTTGCTTCAAACTCAGTGGAGCAAATTTTGAGCGGTCATGCTTACGTAAGAGCAGTTCGCGAACATTTACAGATCCACAAACATTTCTTGGCCGACGGCAACTACTAGTGCTACTGTCGCCATTTTGAAATTTCAGCCTGTCATTATCAGTTAGCTCGCTCCCAACTAAATAAAACTTATAGGGTGACCTATAGAGTAAGATCCCGGTGGCCCCAGACGTTACTTATTTTCTCATAAGAAATATAAATGGGATAAAGTAGTGTTAGTACGTACTTTGAGTGTGTGCATACCTGCTACCTTGGGTCGACGGCCAATTCATAGGTACCAGGTGCTAAAGGTAGATAAATACAGTGCTGATTTTTCTTAAATTCTCAATGCTGATTTTTACATATGTTTTAGATATTGTTGTTAAAAATTAATAATCATTATTGCCAGACACTTTCCATCGGCGCTTACCCTTACCAGACGCTTTAAAGCTTTAAAAAAAATAACATATTCTTACTTACAATCTCACTCTTAATTTTTATGTATGATCCTTGGGGAACTATTTGAACACCCCTGGTCAGCAGCCAGACCAATTGGAGGGGTCAAACATCCCCCCAGACACACATAAAGTGTCGCTATGTGTATAAGCGCGAGGTCATTATTTGTACGCTTGAGTGTGAGAGAGATATCTATTTATGGATATCTTTCTTATACTTAGGCTACTATACGTGTCCTATCTTTGGTGGATAGACGGTGTAAATTAAATGCTTACAATGCTTTACAAATTAATATATTTTAAAAGGTTGTTAATGGTACAACGGTCGTAGGTTAAGTGACATGAGTAGACAGATTTGTATATAGTATCTTTAAGCGCCTGACGTACGGGTGACGGCAATTGTTTTCTTGATTGTATTCTTGCGTAATATTTTGTTCAGGCATTAAGTCTGAACAAGAGATTGTAAGTAAGAATGTGTTATTTTTTTTGAAGCTTTAAAGCGTCTGGTAAGGGTAAGCGCCGATGGAAAGTGTCTGGCAATAATGATTATTAATTTTTAACAACAATATCTAAAACATATGTAAAAATCAGCACTGAGAATTTAAGAAAAATCAGCACTGAATTTATCTACCTTTAGCACCTGGTACCTATGAATTGGCCGTCGACCCAAGGTAGCAGGTATGCACACACTCAAAGTACGTACTAACACTACTTTATCCCATTTACATTTCTTATGAGAAAATAAGTAACGTCTGGGGGCACCGGGATCTTGGACTACTACGTATCTATTAAATTATCAATGAGAGGTTTTCTTTTTGAGAAATAAAAAAACAACATAGTTTCCTAGAGCTCTGTAGATGGCGTTGATGTAACTACGTTACTTACTTAAATTTTTTCTTCTTGGCCTCAATCATGTTGCCACAATAATTTCGCCAATGTCAACTTTAAGAATATGTGTCACATCACCATAGAGCAACTTTTTGGCGAGTAAAATCAACAAAAAGAATGTTAAATATAAATACCGTCTTTGTTTATTTACTTTTAAGCTATCTTGGCTTAAACTGATATTTATTTAGACTTTCAAATCAGAACTATTTTATGTACGTTCCGTTTTACGATATCATTACATCCACGGTGTGACGTTCCGTTCCTACCAGTAACATAGCAAGTCTGGCGCCATCTATCCTGAGAACAGGGAAGAAGAAAAAAAGTAAAAAAGGAAAACCTCTCATTTCATTTATATTTTTTGCAGTGGAAACTTTTTTTTAAAGACAATTATTTATATAATATTTCTTTGCTTGTAAATAAACGCTTTTCTTATATAAAAATTAGTTAAAGTATATAAAAAATTATGAAAATTGTTACTTATTTGGCCAAAATTATCTAAGTAGGCTAACACTGTCCGCAGTGTTGTGCGCACATGACTATAATAGCGGTGCGGGTTACGGGAAGTGGGGAAATGCTCCCGAATAAGATTTCACTTCGTATATGCGTGGGTTCTAATCCTAATGCGGGAATGCGCCAGTGTCATAATTGTCTGACATATATATAAAAATACAAGGTTGTTAACAGCAATAGCAAAGTGCCCATAAATCCACTGACCTTGCACAATTAATGACCCAAACGATATCCGATGTTTTGATTAAATTTTTCTGTGCCACTTTTTTAGGGGATCTATGTGTGAACATTAAATATAAAAGACAGTACACGACAAGGTAAGCCTTAGATTTGCAGGATTTAAAAAAAATATATGTAGGTACCCACTTTTTTAACTCTGAGTGTCACAAATAACAAATAAGGATTTGTGTAAAATAATGAAATAGTTTACAGAGAAGTTCAATTGGCAGTGTTATCGCTAAAAGCGATCTCTCCCAGACAACATTTCGAAGGTAAGATCAGTAAATTCAGGGTACATGGTTGGTCATACGGGTAGACATACAAGACAAGGGCAAAATAAGCCATTATAATTAGCTTGTATTAAAACGAACTTATTTACTTAGAATAATAGTTATTAATATTATGTAAATTGTTTTATTGAGACATTTCAATACAAAAATAAATTAGCCTGAATATTTTAAAATTATTCCCCTTATTATGGTTTTTTTTATTTACTGGCAATACTAATATCGATGACAGCGTCGCCTTTACCGGCCAAGAAAAGATTGTGGATCTGTATTAATGCACACGACTATATCACAGATTATTCTAAACGATATGAATATTAATGAGAAGGAAACGATAAATACCCTTTTAAAAAACATGCGAACTAAGCCTTTAAGTGAAGAAAAAATAATGAACAATGAGCAGTTTACATACATACATACTCACGGCTATAAATTCCTAGAAGGGGTAGCCAGAGCTAAGGAATTAGAATTAGAAAAAGGAATTAGATTTCCTTAGCCACTTTTGGAAGTTGCGTGGGGAAAAGGTGGTAGAATAAAGGTTGTTAATGATGGGTCTCCAACCGCATCGCCCAAAAATCCCTTAAAAAGCTCCAATACCGTTAGTCGCCTCTTACGTACACCCACCGAAAGAAATGTGGTAGTGCTATTCTAAGCCGATACTACACAGCAATGAGCAGTTTACTTCACTTCAATCGAAAATGATGCACAACAAATATGATTCTTATTTTTATGACCTTTAATTTTCTTCATCTCCTAAAGTATTTATCGTACATAAAAATCTGACTATATAATTTGCAGAGAATTTAGTCTAAATAATTATTGTAGAAGCGAATAAAGTGATAATATAAATTAATAGTTGTCGGGTAAAAAGCAAAGAACATAAAAAATAGATCTTTCTCCCCCTCACCCACCGCCAGCTCACGTCCCTCCCTCGGAAACTTTTAGTATATTCATCTGGCCACCTTAAGGAATTACTGTACCAATTTTTAAAACTATTTTAATTATTTGGTCTGATTTTATTAATTTTCTCAGACTATACAGATCCACAAACTTTTCTTGCCCGAGACGGCCACTACTGGTACTACTGTTGCCATTTTGAAATTTCAGCCTCTCATTGTCAGTTAGTTCTCAACTAAATAAAACTTATAGGGTGACCTACGTATATAATAAATTATCATTTTCATTAATATTTTTGTTGTCGAAACTTTTTTGGAAGATATATATTTATATAATGTTTCTTTGTTTATTATAAACGTTTTTCTTTCCAGTATTCAATATAAAAGTGTATGAAAATTAATATTTATTTTGCCAAAATTGTCTAGCGGTGCGGGATACGGGAAGTGGGGAAATGCTCCCGAATAAGATTTCACCTCGTATACACTGATGCGTGGGTTCTAATCCTAATGCGGGGATGTACCAATGTGTCATTTCTTAAGTCATAATTGTCTGCAATTGTCCGCAATAGAAAAGTGCCCATAAATCCACGGACCTAGCAAAATGAAAGACCCAAACAATATCTGATGTTTAAATTTATTTTTTATGCGCCACTTTTATAGGGGATCTATGTGTGAACATTAAATGTAAAAGACTGTACACGACAAGGTAAGCCTCTGATTTACAGGATTAAAAAAATAATTTTATGTAGGTACCCATTTTTTTAACTCTGAGTGTCACAAATAACAAATCCTTGAGTGTAAAATAATGAAACAGTTGCAGAGAAGTACAATTGGCAGTGTTATCGCTAAAAGCGATCTCTTTCAGACAACATTTGGAAGGTAAGATCAGTAAATTCAGGGTGCACAGTCATTCGGGTAGACATAAAAGACAACGGCAAAAATAATTATACATAATTAGCTTATATTAAAACGAACTTATTTACTTAAAATAAAAGTTATTAATTAAATTAATGTTATATAAATTGTTTTATTAAGACATTTCAATATAATCATAAATAAATTAGCATGTATTAATTAAAACAATTCCCCTTATAATGGTTAATTTTTGTTTACTGGCAATACTAATATCGACGACAGCGACGCTCTTACCGGCCAAGAAAACTTTGTGGAAAAACAAAAAGTTTCGAAAATTGCAATAAAACAATTTAAAACAACACATGTTTAATTGATTTTGTCCGGCTTCGCTCCAAATTTAGGTATGCGAAGCATTCATGCCTACCTAGTTTACAATCAGAAATAAAATGTAAAATTAATAACAAGAGGATTAATAAATTACGCCTCAAATTGTTCGATTCCGCTTTATATTCAACCAGAAATTCATCGTGCAAATACATCGGTAATTACGTCACAAAGAGCATATTTTGTCTAACAAAATCTCTTTTAAGCCTCGCATTTTACTACTTCAAGTCTCGCTAGTTATTATTATTAGAATGCTACGTGGTAAGTCAAGAAATAAATATTAAACGACTAGACTTGCCAATATAAACATTAACTTAGAAAAAAAACAGTTCGCGCCGCTGCGACTGCGGCTTGCCATAACTCGCAGATCAGGCGTAAATATCCTCCGGGACGTTGAAAGCTTTATGTAATTAGCTTTTAATATTCTGGTAGGGTAGTAAACAAAGCCTATTTACTGCTCTTCGTAAATACACGCAGAACACGCAGATAAGGCGTAAACACTATGCTTATTAAGTTTTATATAAAAATCTCGACTACTACGAAAATAAATGTATATCCCAAATATATTACTACAAAACGAAATTCGTGAGGTAATAAACTTGATATCCCAGAATAAATGCTGCAATCGATCGGATTTGTGGTAAATAAAGTCGTTGTTTCAGTTTACTGGTTGGTATCAAATTCTAACATATACAGCTGAGTTTCGAAGATGATTCTTAGCCTGAGTGGCTCACGAAGTCACCACTCCAGATATAATATAAAAACTTATCGCGGTACAAGGAATCTATGTTAAGACTTAAATTTATTTTTAAAAAACACGATTTATATTTTAAATATATATTTCATCATGCATTGAATTATTCGTACTATTTTGTCAAAGTAGTATAGGCTTAGAATAGCACTAACCTATTTCATCCGATGGCCACGTGCGAGTGTAGTTGGAGACAACTTTAATTCGTTAAAAGCAAAGAGTATGTCTGAAGAGTAGTTTTCTAATCAAGAAATAATTATAATCGGATTGTCATTTTCAGATCACAAATGGAATCAGTCTACCATCTACAACGACCAGTAATAATAAATAAGTAAAACCCAAAAAAGTGCATAAAATTTTATTAACATGTTATAACACAAGTAGAGGAATAATACGCTGCAGAGTCCGAACTACCCAACTGAGACAAATGTATTTCTGTGAGTTCGGCCTCTCCAAAATCATAGTCAGCGAATCGATCCAATATTTTGGAAGCATCAAATGATTCCCTGGGTTGGCCTAAGGAAGATTCGTCCTGCAAGTCCGGATTTCTTCCACGATGACGCGAATTCATCACAGTCACGTGTAACTTCACGCACCCAATGTTTTCTTTCTTCATTAAACCTGCAAGAACAATAAATAAGTAAGCATATATAAGGTTTGTAATGGCACTTGGTCCAACTACATACATACATATACTCACGGCTTTAAATCCCTAGAAGGGGTAGCCAGAGCTAAGGAATTAGAAATTCCTCAGCCACTTTTGGTAAGTTGTGTAGGGAAATGATGGTTAAATAAAGGTTGTTGGTGATGGGTCTCCAACCACATCGCACAATAATCCATTAAAAGCCCCCAATACCGTTAGTCGCCTCTTACGTACACCGTCGGAAGAAATGGGGTAGTGCTATTCTAAGCTGACACTACACAGCAATGGTCCAACCTAAATATTTATTTAGATTTGAAAGAGTTTATAGAGGTAGGAAATATGCATTGAAAAACTTGTTCACTTCTGACATACGGGCGATGATCTAACGGTAAACATGGTCTTTTATGTGATCGTATATATGAGTAGTGATATAATGCTATAATAAAAGCTTTGATGTGTTGAAATACGAAGCCGATGTTATGCCATACTTACTTATACTCACGCCCATTGTTGCCATTGCCATAGGCAGAGACAATCGTACGCCACTTTGTACAATCCTGATAAATCTCTCTTGCTTCTGTCACGTTCATCATTCTTCTCATACATGCTCTTTTATTCTTTTTACTACGGACTTTCGCCTTCGTTACAACATTTTCGATGTCGTTTTCAAACGTCTTACTCGGCCGTCCTCTACCAACAACACCATCCACATTGGTTCTACATATATCTTTTGCCACTTTACGTTCATCCATCAGAGGATGAGTAGAGAGAGTCTCTGGGCTTTCATGTGATCCCGTATTACGGACTTCAATATTTTCACATACATATGCGATGTGGTTTGATGCCATTAGTGGCTGTGCTGTGAATTGTTTTGTATTGTTTTGTGTTGTTCTGTTGTTGTCATGGTATTATAATTTGTAAAATGTATTAAAAAGAGAAAAAACTCTGATGAGTAAAATTTAAAATTTTATTTTATTTTTGCATGATTAAGAAACGCATATATGATGATATTGTTTGTTTGAAAATATTTCATTAAATTTTTTGTACAATGTTACAAAATACTGGTGCTGGCTGAAAAACACCGTGCTTCAGCTGATGTGTCCTGCGAGATACGCAGCTGAGGCACATATGCTGAGCCAGAACCGATTCGGCCACCTTTGTAATTCACCCAACGATTGTACCTATTATTATTGTATTGCCAAATAAATTATTTTTCTTTCTTTCTTTCTTTCTGATGTAATAAAATAACATACCAGCGCAATGGAAGAAGTCGCACAACTGATCAGCGAGTCGTTGCAACTGCGGGTTCTGTACGGCCGCGTACAAAACGTGGACTGCGGTCGGGTCGTCGTTCATATACGACACGCCTTTCATACGGATCTTCAGAGGACGACAGTCTTCTAGGAGTGGCCTGCAACAAACGGAAATTATTAATTTAACCTTAATACCTATATTTGTGATAAATAACTATATTCGTGATAATAATCCCAAAATATTAGTGGATTTGGATACATAAGAAGAAAACATGGCTGAAAATGGGATTGTATGTGATGAGGAGCTTACCGGATCGGGAATATACGGCCTATTGGATTGAGTATATTTATGTATACACAGTTTACTCACAAGCAATTATTCATAACATTCAATCGTCTTGATAATCGCTTGCTTATATTTTTAATTCATACAATTCATACGCGAACGTAAATTAGACGGTCGAGTCTCATTGATGGAGAAATCAGCGACAACCCACGCCTCGTTTCTAGCCACATCGCCAAAAATCACGTAAAAAGCATCAAAACCGTAAGTCGCCTCTTACACCACGCACGGCAAGAATGTTATGTTAAGAATGGGTTAGTGTTATTTTTAACCGACACTTACAGCCCTTATATTTTAAAAATCGTGGGACAATTCACTAACTTACATGACGATTTTATCCTTCGCTTCAGTGAGGAGTTTAGAGGCAAGAACTCTCTCCTCATTGTCCATCAGACAGAGCATTCCTATGGTAAGGTGCAGTTTCATCGGGTAAGCAAATATGGTGCTGTCGATGCCACGGGCGGAAAACTCACGTAGAACTTCATCCTGAAATATTATGCAATTATAACAACTTCTAATTATTATTTTAGAGTTAATGATACCGTTTTCGATGCTTGCCCCACTGTGCGGTGTAACAGGGAGTTGAGAGAAAGAGGTAGTCAGCAAGTGTGGTCTTGTACTTTCACTGGCCTTAATTTAAAGATTGCGCGGGATCTTATGATGATTCACAGGTAATTTATAATGTGTTCAGTTAGAATACATTTATTTATTTAAATTTCTTTTTAATTCAAATTTGTTAATGTGCCGAGAACAAGTAATATAGCACACATATAATTTAAAAAGTAACACAAGTTTAGTTATGGTATTATAAAGGCAAGATAATCAGTATGCAAAGGAAGAGCTTCAAAACTATTTCTCATCTACTTTTTAATGGGGTAAAATTTACGATAAAATATTACGTCTTTGTAAAAAACCTTTTGCACATACCTTGAAATCATTGTATCTCTCCTGGATCTGTGGATTATTCATTGGTATAGATAAGAAGTGTGTAGCTCGCTGTTTCATTCGACTCGATACTACTATCATGTTTATTCTTCTTCTTGCGGCTTTAACGTTCTGCAACACGCAATCACATCTCATTTACCCTGGAATGGCTGACTAGGCTGTTATGTACGTAAATATATACTTCTTTATCTTTATTTAATCCCATTATATCTTAATATCCAGTGCGCCCTGTGCGCCCTTAAAGCTAAAAAGGATCAGAATAAGAAATGATTCTTAACCAGTCACCAACCGAGAGGATTATGTCATTCAGACCCAAGTTTGCAAGAGGACTGTGCCAGCGGCAAGGGGGGGGGGGGTTTCAATTTGGGGATATTTGACCCTCCAACGAAGTCAGTGTCTGGAGTGGTATGTGACTTGTCCACGAGTGGCCTATAAGGCATTTAACGCCCGGGTGATCGGGTCGTCAAGATCAGAGAAAATGCTACGAGGGCGAGTCTCTTGCGTCCTGAGGTCTGGTGGGATTTTGTAGTTGATCGAAGCTCGTAAAAAGGGTGATTAGGGATCCTATCAAAGTCGAAAAAGTTTCTTAACGTGATCCCTGAGTGCAGTAGTTCTAAGTACCTGTGGAGATCATAGTTTTCGGCTTGTAACTTTGTGTATAGTAACAGGTGTGACATTAAGTCGTAGTGATAACTTACTACAAGCAAAAAACATAAGTGAAAGTCGACTCAGTATAAATGCGGCTTTGTTTCGTATGTACTTAATGAGGTGAGTCAATGTGAGGCGGGTGTCAAAGGTAATATTGAGGTATTTTGTCTTTTTTTTCATCCATAGGATAGATGAACTTGTTGTAAAATAATAAAATAGTTCAGAGTAATACTTACCGAAAGACTTGATCCTACAATGACTATGTCACCATCATGTCCATGTCTTGGTATTTTAATTTCTGTCCTGGTATCTCTTTCAATTCTGCTCCTAATAGCTCCCTTTTTGCCAATAACATAGCCTAAATAGTGTCTGAAATGTTATATAATATATAAATACAACATTTTTGCCAATATGTGTTTTATCACGAGATGCACCTATACACGTCAGCGATTTCTAAATTAAATTTTCACACTTCGGATGCCTACCTTTTTAAGTAAATTCTTTATTTGCTTTATAATTTAATCCATATTGGCTTTATAAATATCTTTCACCCATTTACTATCACTATCATAAATCCTCTCCATGTGCCCAAACCATCTTTCCACCAACCAACGGCTTTCTCTGGGAGATTTCCATTGTTCCTATCAGGATTTATTTACAATAAAATTAATAAAATTTTGGATATCTCTAGCGTTTGTAGTCATAAGGCTAAGGAGATGGTTGCTACATGGTTGCACTCATTATCATATTCTGAGACAGAAGACATCCTAATTGTTCAACAGTGACAGAAGTAGCATTTTTCACTCACTCATTCATTCACGCACATAAACACACACACGCCCCCACACACTCACACACACGCCCCCCCCACACTCACTCACACATTCACACACACTTTCTCTACACTATACATCCAAGTTAAATAGTTTTTTTTTTCTATATATTATTTTCCTAGTTCTGCTTATTTTGTATACTTTTTTAGTGTTAGGTTTTTCTTTAATAATTGTGTTTGTGTATAATTTTAATTTGGATATCAATGTGAATATCGAGAAAGGCCACCCGCAATACAGGTTTTACCTAGTGCAGGGGCCATTGGAAAAATCGCTATGTAACTCAAAATGCGCAATAAACAATTTTTTTTTTAATTTTATCTAAACATTCCTATTTCTATTTTATATTGGAGAATGGATTAGGGGACATGATTTCTAATATTTAATAGGTGTTTTCAGTTAAACTGTTGTCACTATCACATTATGCGGGGAGGGTCAAAAGGCAGGGATAGAAATTATTTTACCAATACATACATAAATATATATACTCACGCCATTATTTCCCATCACGGTAGGCAGAGACTATCAATCGCCACTTTGTACGATCCTGACGAACCTCTCTAGCTTTAGCATTTTCTAAGACTTTCATGATTGCACATTACAACTGAAACAACTATTGATTTTCGGATATTTAATAGTTGTTTTAACTGTCTAGCTTATTTTACATCCATCAATCTTCTCATACATGCTCTTTTATTCTTTATGCTTCAGACGCCTTGATTAATTTTACCAATACTTATTTATTATTATATTCTTCCCACCATAGTGTTTCCTTTGAAGACATGATAAATAATGATGTTAAATATTTAAACAAACAACAATAATAGAGTTTTGTTTTTGTCTATTTAATGTTTATCCATTAAATTAAATAAAATAAAAAATACTTACTTGGCAACATGAAAACTGGTACTAAACCTATTATCATCGATTTTAGTAATTTCAATATCTTCATCACTGTAATTTCCATCTTCATTACTCATGATCATATCTAAAAAAAAAGAATGTGTCTGTAAATATGTAAAGTATCAATTCTCTTCCTGGGCATGGGCATACATAACATACATATACATACATATACTCACGGCTGTAAATCCCTAGAAGGGTAGCCAGAGCTAAGGAATTAGAAATTCCTCAGCCACTTTTGGAAAGTTGAGTGGGGAGAAGATGGTAAAATAAATGATGATGATGGGCATGGGCATTGCTAGAAATTAGTTTAAAATGTGTTGTCAGTGAGAATACTTATAGATAGGATACTTAATAAGTGCAACGGAAATTGCTGCGTGACCATTATATAGACGCAATGTGTCGTCGTCGTTGATAGAATGAGAGTGGGATAGTCCATAAGAGAGTCCGATAGAGAGTGATTTAAAAAAAAGGCGGGAGCTATTTCGTACGTCCGCCTGCAATCATCGCGCGCTCTCGAATGATTCAGCAACTGAAATTTTTGTAGTGGAATAACAAGCGTCTGCGGCAGTAACTGTGAAGGACGTTTGAATTCAGCAACGACAAAGTGTAATGGAATAAGCTCTTAACCTTTCGAAACCCAACGTCAACTCCGTTTGACAGCACGTTTTTGAACATTCGCCCAGCGTCAACTCGGATGGACGGCAGTTTATCACTCATCTTTAAACCATTGTAGCTTGTCTTTAGGTATATTTCGGCATGTAGAATTATTGAATGAATGAAGGAAAATTTAATCTATACTTATAATAAATCTGTAGAGAGGTCAATTCTGTACATTAAATATATTTTCAAAATAACCATCAGGTGGTGATTAGGGATCGATACTGATGCCAAAAATGCAAGCAGTAAAATTTTTGTCTGTCTGTCTGTCTGTCTGTCTGTCTGTCTGTCTGTCTGTCGGTTTGTATGTTCCTTATGGAAACAAAAACTACTTGACGGATTTTAACGAAACTTGGTATAATTATTCTCCATACTCCAGGGCAGGTTTTCGTATACTTTCCAGCAGAGTCGTAAAGGGGAATTTTGGGAAATTTTGGGAAAACGGGAGAAGTTACTCCATTTTTTAAGCTTCCGTCACGTGTGCAGCCTTAATGGTTAAACTTACATAGAAATCATGTATCACCGAAATATTCTTCATAAAATTATCTAAAAAAAAATCCTCTACAGTTTATGTCTATCTTTTACGGTTGACTCACAATAACACGTGTAATTCCTGATAGCTTAGCAGTTCGGAACATTCTGATTGTATTTGTTTACTCTTACGTTTGTAAACCTCTCACTCATCCCTAATTTAAATAAGGTAACATTATCACCTATACAATAAAAAAAGAATCATAGAAATCGGTAGAGAAACACCGAAATTATACATAAAATAAGCCATCGCGCCCGTGACCAAAACCGAATCGTTACTAATTTACTTATAAAATACTAGATGGCGCCAGTAGTTGCATCCTACAACACGTAATGATTTATTTTTTAGATTGTTATAAATACTTCATAGCGTTTTATTCCAAAATTTGCTATTAAACGGAAAAACTGAACCGTTTATTAAAGCGCTTTCAAAATCACCAAACTACACTGTTTAGGGAGTGCTATAAATTTAATAAATTGAAAACATTGCGCTGAATTTCACAATGCTTGAGCAGTGACTGAAGAAAGAAACCTCAGATATTTAAAAAAACAACGCTACCCGTGCGAAGCTGGGACGATCCACTAGTAACCAATAAAATGATGTATGATACTCTATGGGTCACTTGACAGATTTCGACGTTATTTTAGTTTCTATTTGGCGGAACCGCGCGTGAACGACGCTCGTGCTTTTCTTGTTATATAAATTGTGTTCATTGGTGGAAAACGTGTTGTAAGTGTTTTTTTCAATTCTAAATAGTGTATATTTAGTGTTAGTGTAAAAAAGGGTAAATTTATAGTAGTCTATAAGTCAAAAACTTGAATCAAAAAAGGGGTCAGTACGACAGCCCACAGGTTTAGTGTTTTATTTTTACTATCATGAAAGTACACTTGTTATCATTTTCACTTCCATTTATAGAAAATTTCATCAGAAATCTATTGATGCAATAAGTTTTTCAAAATAACTTTTATTAGCACATTTAGCTTGTAAATCGACTTGAGTAATTCTGTCGCCGCCATCTTTGTAAAAAGTTACCAAATACAGCGTGTTCAAATTTTATTTCATACTTTCAGAACCCAGCGTCAACTCCGTTGGACATCACCCTTTTGCCTTGTGAATCGGTTGCGCCAGGGACCTTGCAGGAGCAGTGCGATTACGGATCTTTGACACTTACCGAATAATGTTGCATTATTTTATATTTATATAACAAATATTAATTGACTGGTCGCTCATCCCGGCTTCGCACGGGCATATAAGTTAAGGAAAGTAAAGTTAGAAATTTTTTAGGTATTTTTTTCACCTTGTGTTACATTATTGAAGTTTTAGTAAAGATCTCTTCGATGTTATGTAAACTAAAGTGAACGATCATAATTATTTTATTTAAATATATATAACTGTATATTTATTGATTGTCTATAGAAAATTTACTTATTTTTGAAAATTGTAGCATTTTTTTATTAATTTGACAAAGCCACAGTACATGGAACAAACATTCATACACAAATGTTATAAATTAAGTTCTACATAACTACCTACCAATAACAGTGAAAAACAATTAATTTACCGTTTTCGATTAAAGTGGTTTTTGTTTTTTTTTCATTTTGTACATGAATAACGATGCAGATTTAAATGTTGTATTTTTTTAGTAAATCTAAAAATCATTGCTATTTTCACTTATTTGAACACCCTGTGGGGTGAGTATCAAGGGGCCCAGTGTCCTCTCTAGTTACCGTTTGACAGTTGTGACAATCTATGTGATAGCCCAGCATCCACTCGAATTGACACGCAAAAATGTACAAAATACCCCTGGGCTATAGAGGTTTGGAGGTCTAAAATCCTGGGTTTCAAAAGGTTAAGATACTAAGTAAGTACTTAAGAGATGGCTGTTTTATACCATGCAATATCTAGTTCGAAGACGGTTTATACTAGCTATGCTGGTAAAAGTAGAATTGAATTATTTTCTTTTAAATAAGAAAAAAAGGAAAGGATAAAAAAATATACATAGGTGTTTTTTTTTATTCTATTTAAAGTACAAATTAATAAAAGAAATTCACAAAGTTGAGATGCACAAGTTTATCATATTTGTAGGTTAAGAAATAGAAGAAGGTAGAATATTATTAAGGAATGTCTTTAATTTTTATATTTTCTCATGATTGCATTCACACAGTGAATTATCTTTTATTTTTATTTCGGCAAGAAAAATGGGAGTGCAACAGTGGCCGGGTCTTAAGCTACATGTTATAGAAGTAGATAATTTGACATACATGCATACATATAATCACGGCTATAATTACCTAGAAAAGGTAGCCAGAGCTAAGGAATTATAAATTCCTCAGCCATTTTGGAAGTTGAGTGGGGAAAAGATGGTAAAATGAAGGTTTTTAGTGAAGGGTCTCCAACCGCATCGCCCAAAAATCCAATAAAAAGCCCCAATACCCTTAGTCACCTCTTACCACACCCATGGGAAGAAAGGGGTAGCAACATTCTGAGCTGGCACTACACGGCAATATTATCATTGAGTATTATTTATACTGAAATAACCAAGTCTTAGCAGGAATTAATTCTTTATTTATTAGGAATTTCCAGTTTAATACCTGCATAAAATTTTCCTTGAAATTGAATGGATGCTCCAATTAACAGAACAAGTTTTTTCTAGATATTTTTTGGGCTTTTAGGTCATGATAATATAGATTATTGATATAAATTCCTGAATGACAAGCTACCTTAGCTGCAGATTCAGCATAGATGTTTCCAAGAATGCGACAATTCCTAAGAATCCAACATAAGATTATTTCAATGTTATTAAGGTAACATCTATGTGGAACAAATTGAAATGAAGTATTATAACTAGAATTTGGCTTCAGATGCGATGACATGATATTCGATGCGATTATTATATGTGTCAGCAGCTTTTTAAGTCTGTTTTAATAAACGCTTTACTAATAGAATGCGTTTAGATTTCAGAATATGGTTTTAATTAAAAATGTGACGTACCATCATCTCCTTCATATAAATCATGCTCTTGAAAGGATTGCTCTGTAACAAAATTATCACTAGATCGGTAGCATCTTCCTTCAATCCATACCAAGTCAGGTTTTAAAATTTCAGTCATAATTTATTGATATTATCTTATTATTCGATCTAAGTATAGAACTGTTTTGTTTATAATTTAGGTCACCATTAATCAATAAATAAAGGTCCTAAGCACTTAATAAGCTAATGCTAATGTACGAAAACACGACACGGTATCTCAAATCAAAACAAACAAATCAAAATCATATGTTTTTTTCCTTTACTATTATGGCAATAACAATCTGTCATGTCAATTCTTAACCAGTGTCGCATATTGAAAAATGGGATTAGGGCGTTTAGGTTTACAGTCTACATGACCAACATACTTTAATTGGCCTAGACCTCGTTTTTACAACCTACCCTTTTTATATTTTAAATCGATTAATGACATCAATCCAAACAACTATGACTATAGAATGCATAATATCTAAAATATTGTAATTTTCAAAATAATTAATCATTAAAAAGTATCGTACCTAGATCAAACTGAGAAAGTATGGTCAGGTTCTTAGCCTTAGCTGAAATAAAAAATAACTTCTTGTGCTTTTACTCTTAGAGCACATACAACTAGAGAGATAAAGAAAACGTCACGACGAGCAAGAAAAGGATAGCTAATTATAAAACTCTTAAAGATATTTCTATCTTTCGAACTATGTACTGTTATTTTTTGTCCCTTACGGTGTAACCTATTTTTCGATTGTGGCAAACTGTCCAAAGTGACAGTTTGCCACTATTTTGTAAGAGAAATAATGAACGCTTTGTTTACTTCATCGATTTTAGATAATATTGTGCAAATACGAGGAACAAATCATATTTTGGACTCGTAGGAAGTAAGCTCGTTTAGGGCAGTGACCTCGTTTATGTGATCGGGCTTTAAAAATAGGTAAATATAAAGTTTTGGGCTGCAGTTATCGAAGCGAGTAAAAAGCCCCAGATGAATCACTTCGCAGTGGCGTATCAAAGAAAATTCGGAATATATTTACGGTTTATGAACCTTAATAGATTCACAATAGAAGATGTGATGTTATTTATACGTTTTACCTGTGTTTTTTATTTCATTCTAAACATAATAACCTTCAACAACAAGAAACAACGGTGTTGCCCACTTCAAAATCTCAATAATCCTATAGAAGTAAGAATTCATCATGTGAATAAGATAATTACCTACTATCAACAAGGAAAGTATTCGGAACTAATTAAAAAAAAAATTGTTTAAAAGACAGTAACTTTGATTACAGTAACTTTGATTGTTGATTTAAACTATGTTGAATTTGACTAAGGTAACGTATATTAAATTATAATATAATGATTATTTGATTTAAAGAGTTGTTTTATTTTAACAAAAATATTATTGATCTATTACCCTATTAGAGTGATTTTTAAACTACGTTTTTATTCCCACCGAGTAGCCGTGGTACAGATTTTGGTGGTCGGTACTCGTTGGAAAGAAAACACAAAAATCTAATTATTGTTGTCTATTTACTGATTAGTCATTGTTAGTAGTTATGTGTTGTATTTTAGTTTATTGGTTGCTCATAATATATCTTTTTATAATCTTATTATTTGAGGATATTTGCCATATATGTTCGGTAGCATTATATGTTTGTCGTTATTGAAAGCATGAGAAAAGCCTTACCAAAATACCACAAGCGAGGCAAAATTGTTTTTGTGTCAACACTGACTGTGCGAAGGAGAGACATATAGGGTGCCACGCGCGTTATCTTATCTGTCTATAGGTAGTTGGTCTGAGCCAAGGACACTCTACACTATGGATGGGCCCTGTGGTACTATATCTAAATAACGTTATGCAAATAATAATCATATCGCATCAGAAATATTCCATATGCCGTTTTCTCTTTCTAACATTCCGAGCTTAATCTTTTGAAAAAGAGAACAATACATGTTTACTTCTTGTTCCGGCACATCACTAGTGTTCGGAAATGATTATAAACCGTTTGAGGGTAGTGCGTCAGGCTACCCACTAATTCTACTTGTCACTTGCTCACGATACATGTAACTGTTAACATTATTATTCGGCCACGGTGTAATCATTTATTAATACACGCAATATATCCTGGAGTCAGATATTTCATTGAAATCCATACAATCCATACATACCACCTGAAGGATTGAACACTTCTTGTTATTTATGGCAAAATTTTGTCCAGACGTTACGATTATGATAGCGCGTACATAGATCGGCCATCTTAATCGCCATTTGATCTGTCAAGTTGCTTTGTAAACAAAAGTGTTGATTGTGTTTATTGTGTTTTGGACATTGATTAATCAAGTTTTGGACCATAAAATTACATGGGTAACATAAATGCACAATGCCCTGTTGCTCTGTTAAAGATTGTGGCGCCCGTAATAGCGAATATCAGCCTCGATTAACTTTGCACAAGTAAGTAATTATTTTCTTTGTTTTCACTTCGGTCAAGAGTATTTTTTTGGTTTATTTCATGCTTCCTCGATGTGATCAGAGAAAATTTCCTGATCATTGTCATATTTTCGCCATAAAAGGCTTAGTTTTCATGATTTCTTCCTAAATTATTTCCTGTCTTTGTTTACCTAGTGATGTGAAACACTGATCATTTAGTATTATCGATGTTTTAGTACTATCAGATTCGGTTTAAGTTGGTTGGTTGGTTAACCCATTAAAAATCTAAATGCCTTCCAAAATGTAGGTAACATTAATTTTATAGTTTACACTTTTCTTCACATTTGTTACTTACGAGGCGGTTATTGAATACTAAAATTAAATAATTTCAACATATTAATATTCAATAAATGTGACATTTTTAATTTATTTACGTTGTTTTTTTAGTAGGTATGTATGGATATGTACGATCTTGCAATATTAGTCAAGCACAGCATCAATATTTTGTGGTACGTGTACGACAACCGATTTAAAGTCGTCTTTGAAGATATTACACCCATGTATAATCTTACTGAATCACTGATCGATGCACTGCTTTTAACTTACCCTACGCCGAAAATCATAATAAATTATCGCTCAAAAATGTTCACGCGTTAAATCCATGGTGATGATCGAAACGAAGGTTTACAACTGGCGCTAAAATATCTAGATCTAAATTAAAAGTATTTGCCCATTGTCGAAATAAATTAATTCTACATAAAACATTATTAAATAAACATGTTGGCAAATTTATCGATATGTTTCTATTCTGATTATTTATTGCATGAAACAACCCTAGCTCAGCCATTTTAATTGCCAATAGGCCACGCCCCCTGCTACGCTCTAAGAGTGTTTAGGTTAGGGCTCATCCATAGTGTATAGTATCCTTGGTCTGAGCTTTGACCAGATGTTTTATTTTTATTTTAGCGTAAGCCAAGGAACTCACCATACTTTCCCAGTTTGATTTAGGCAGTAACATTTTTATTTATTCATTATTTTGAAAATCACATAATTTTAGATATGCATTCCATAGGCAAAGTTGTTTAGTTTTATGTCCTTAATTGATTTAAAATATAAAAAGGGTATGTTTTAAAAACGAGGTCTAGGCCAATTGTACATCTATTAATTGATTAAAACAAAATAGCGGATAGCTACGCATCCTGACAAGTGACAATGACAGTGACTCAGAGACAGTGTAGAAATATTTTATACTTACAAGCTTACAAGATTATTATTTTGTGTTTCGTTAAGGTATTTTTTAGGATTACACTTTTGTTCTATTAATTTAAGGTTTAAAGCTGTATATATTTTATATTAGTAATTAAAATTTAGAAGTTACTATTACGATTTTGTTTTTTTACCACTTCTAATAAATTAAATATAAAATATAAATATGGATGAAATCTCTAACTTGAATTAATTATTTTATAATTGCTAACCGTACGCACGGTCACCTCTCATGCTTACATATTGACGTGTATACAGATAGGTCACCCGCACAACTAAGGGCGACGTTCGCTCGTAGATTGCAAGATCTATAACGTTAAAATTCAAATTAACGTTAATTATTCGTTTATGTGTCATGCATGACTGAATTGTTGTACTATTAGCGCATTACACATCTAACTAGAAACAAATGGAATTCGGGTACGAGCTCAATGATCCACAATTCTCAAAATGAGGGCTTATCACTTGACATGAAGGTTGAAATTTAACCTTTGCCTAGAACACTACCGGGCCTATTTATGAAAATGCCACGAAAACATGTAAAATAATGCCAGTAAAATCTAGGAAATTTATCAACGATACAGTTCCCAGGAAACTGAGACCTACGTCTACATTTATCATTCCTTCTTCCACTCTGAATATCACTGCGAAAATTGAATCTGAAATATGATCATCAGAGTCACTATTTGCAATTGCTTGAACAATTGCACCCAGAGTAACTAAATTTGAGGAGAAATTCACCCTTATTTGACATGCTATATTGTCATAGTCCACTTCACCGCCTCTAGAAGTCACTAGATTGCCTATGAAAGTATTAGAATATTAGTTTGTGTAATAAAATAACATTTTTTGAAACGTGAGATGAAATCTGCCGCCCCAATCATAAGTGCAGTGACTAGCTTTTTTTGTGAAATTGAGTTAATTATATATTTAGACACATACATACTTACATATACTCACGGCTATAAATCCCTTAACGGGGTAGCCAGAGCTTTGGAATGAAAAATTCCTCAGCCACTTTTGGAAGTTGATTGGGAAAAGATGGTAATAATAAATGTTTTTGGTGACGGGTTTCCAACCACATCGCCCAAAAATCACTTAAAAAGCCCCTATACCCTTAGTCGTCTCTTACGATCACCCACGGGTAGAAATGGGGTAGTGTTATATATTTAGAATCAGCTTGAAAAACTCTACAACTTCTTTTTTGACATCTAGGAGCAAAATTGTTCAAGAAACCAATTTTTAACAAGACAAAATGCAGTGACTCGTAGCCACTGACCTCCATTATACTATATAAGTACGCTGGACTAATGATACGTATCAAAATGACAGCTATTTATTGTGCCAATTTGAAGCGCCCCCAATGAGGGGGAATTGAACTAAATCTGATGTACACTGCAAAATGGCCAGTGTTTTTTTACCATAAAGCATAATATATCTATGGTTTTTAGAAACAATTATAAATCAATAGTGCTGTAAAGTTTCGTTTCGATAAAACTTATCGATATAGGTTGTCTTGTGTCGGCTTAGAATGTCACTAACCCTTTCTACCCACGGGTGTCATAAGAGGCGACTAAGGTATTTAGCTTTATAAATTGGTTTTTGGACGCTGCGGTTGGAGACCCATCACCAACGATACTTTATTTCTATCATCCTCTCCCCTACCAACTTCTAAATGTGGCTGAGGAGTATCTAGCTCTGACGCTCTGGATACCTCTTTTTGGAGTTTGTGGCCGTGAGTATATGTATGTATTTTATTGAAATATTTTTTTCCTTTCAAATATATAATATTTTTTTAATGGACAGATTGTTAAACAATGATTACAATGTAATTTACAGGTTTCCAACTGACAATATAAGTCTGGAATTATGGCTGAAAAATATAAGTCTAGTTCGCATCCGAAAAAATTTGATTACATATGTTCAAAACACTTTTATGACGCCTGTTTTATTAAGCATGCATAGATCGGATAATCGGATGCATATTTACCTAAAGTTGACCGGCAGCTTAGTATGGAAAGCACTTCTTTATCGTAAAGATTTCGGGATTTCGGAATTGTTGCATTTAATGTTCGGAATATAGAATTAAATGTATTTTCATTACGTTTGTAGTGTTTTCTATTACAATATATTATTTGTATGTACTTTACTTGTATGGAAAAAAACCCAATGTTTCGGGATGAATACCGTTAGCGTTTTGGTTATAAATATAATTGAATGCACACTCAAATAAAGGTTTTTAAATGAGGAGCCGTAATTATTTGCGTTGAGAACAATATTTGAATAACATTGTAAAGCTTGTTGTGCACTTAGCTGCACATTTACTAACGTTAAGATTTTAACTATTATGGAATATATCGAAAAATAAATGGAGATCAATTTCAGTTTTGAATTTACAATTCTCGTCATGTTAAAAAAAGCGTTATAAATGTGAATGTGCGAGTGAGACGGATAGGTAACTTTGGCTGCTTGTGCGAGTGAGACGGCATTCTCAAAACCGGTTTGTGTGCAGGTAGGTGCAAGAAACCCCGGTAATGCATGTCTTTTGTTATCTTATCTATCTATTAGTTACTTGAAAATATTCGTCGCTTTGCTTGCCATGCGTACGGGTGTGTTTTGTGTTCCTTTGCAATTTTCTAACGATTTGGCTATTCAACAACGGAATCTGATTTGCATCGTGATTTGGTTTTGGATTTTGGTTTTTCTTGAAACGACGTCTTGTGCTACGGATCTCGGAACTCTGCGTTGCGTCTTGTATTTACAAGGTAAGGATTATTGTATTTTGCAAAAAAATGTATTAATTCATTGTATGTACCTATTGCGCTTACACATTGTATTCTGCAACTTGTTCTAAAACAGTCCATACGAGTATTTGCAATACAATACAGAGTGTTAAAATAATTAACGAATAGTCTTCTTTTCAGCCATAATGGCGGAATCAACTCAAAAAGAAGACATAGCTCAATCATGGATAAGAAATTACGCAGATATGTTTTACGATCCGGCAACTAGCAGTATAACTTGCACAAAATGTGAGACAAGTGCAAAGAAAACTATTTTGAACCGACATCTGAAGTCACAAAAACATCGTGGTGTTCAAGCAGCAGCGCCAAGTGATTTTTATTTTGATCTGGTTCATTTTCTAATTATGTGCAACATACCATGGTCAAAAGTTGACAACCCTAATTTTCGCAATTTTTTCGAAAAATACATTTGTAAATGTAACAACAAAGACAGAACCATTCCAAGTGAGTCTTTGCTGAGAAAGAAGTACTTGAGTGAAATTTACGACAGTAAAATGAAACTTATCCAAAGTAAAATACAAAACAAAAAGATTTGGATATCGTAAGACGAAACCACTGACAGTCTGGGTCGATTTGTTGTAAACTTTTTAGTAAAACCTCTAAGTGAAAATGTTTCAGAACCAATATATATACTTGCTAACCTGTCAAGCTTTAGATGTGGTTAATAGTCGCTCAGTAGCAGAGTTTGTGATTCAATGTTTAAAAAACTAATGGGGATGTCAATCTATACATATAATAAATCTGTAGAAAAGTCATTTTTGTACATTGAAGAAATTGAAAAAAAAAATAGCCAGCGTGTGAAGAGATAAGTAACAGAACCCATTTCCATCATTTTTTCAATTTTTCTCTGTTTGTCTGTTTATATGTTTGTATGTGCGCACATCACGTAAAATCTACGAATTCAATGCTGAAAATGTTTATATACAAAAATTAAACGTAACTTGAGGTATAACTTAGTTTTTGTTTCATCGAAATCGGTTCACTCTATCAAAAGATATGATTAATTTTGTGAGTTCAAGAAGAAAAATATTACGTTACGCAATTCAGTATAGTACTTGCAACGACATCTTAAGTTTAAATATAGAACTAATGTTGATGTTGGAATCCAAAGGTGGGGGTGGGCTGATGTTGAGGTGCGCGACCCGAACGGGCAGACACGTGAGGGCAGACAACGTTGATGGTTGTGTCGAACTATGAAATTTTCAGTGCGGCGCGGCGGCGCGGCGCTTCGTTTCAAGTTTACAATTGATTTTTAAAATTTAATTTATGTGATTCATTTTAAATAATAATTTTGTACAAAGAAACCTTGAATAGGTAAAAAATAGGTAGTTAAGTTTCGGTTGTTTGTGTGTTTGAGGCGAAAAGGCTCCTCAAGTACATAATTTGCGTGAATGAAATTTGGCAGAATGCAAGATAATGATCCAAATACTTTACATCCCGGAAAAAAATGATCAATAAAATATTCACGGCTGATTGAACTAAGAGTACCGGAAAAAACGCCTATAATTTTGTAATAAGCAAATTTAACAGTACGAAGTCTGTCGGGTCAGCTAGTTCGAAAATAAAGTACAAGATGTTTTAATATTATGTACCGATAGCGTAGCATATATGTTACTAGCTGGCAAAATATTAAAAAACACGTTTCCCAATTTAATACATTTCACTTGTTTAGCTCACGCCTTGCATAGGTTAACAGAAACATTACGTTTAAACTATAGTGATGTAGACATTTTAATCAATAATGTGAAGAAAATATTTTTAAAATCCCCTAACAGGATTCGAATTTTTAAGGAGTTACATCCAAATTTATCCTTGCCTCCAGAACCAGTTATTACTAGGTGGGGAACATGGTTGGAGGCAGCCATTTACTATGCCAAACATTTAGACAAAATTTCAAGTGTTGTCGCTCTTTTGGATAGCAATGAAGCAATATCTATTAGAAATGTCAAGGCAGTGCTAGTTAAACCAAATTTAAAGATTGATTTAGACTATTTAAGCGATAATTTCGAAATTTTAAATACTTCAATTGTTAAGCTGGAAAAACGCGACCTATCTATAAGTGAAGTGTTTGAAATATTTGATGATGTAAGATTTACTTTTAATGAAACTTTAAATAATACGTTAATAAACAAAATGGAACAACTTATGGACAGAAACCCCGATTTTGATGTTATGTTTTAAGGGAAATAAGTGAAAAAATGAGTACAGACAATTGTGCTAGTATATATAAATTTGCGCCACTTACATCAGTAGATGTGGAAAGATCATTTTCTATATTTAAATGGATCTTAAATGTTAAAAGAAATAGACTGACTATTGAAAATTTGGAGAAAATTATTGTTATTTATTGCAATTCTTTAGATGTCAATAGAGTTAGCACTAAAGAACAGTCACAGGAATCTGACGAAAAACCATCAGGTTCAACACAAACATCATCATCATCCCTGATTTTTTTCGAATCCCGACATTGAAAAAGACAATTCCGAAAAAAGAAGCCGTCTCCATATTTTCTTAGCCAAAAAATAAATCTCGACCTCAGAAGCATTAGGTCGGATGTGCAAGTACGTCAAAAATGGTTTATTAATCCAATGAACTCAGTTTTTTCAGCTCTTTCCGTCTATCTGACTCTCATATTCCTATCTTAACTCGTTGCTAAATTAACACACATGCATAAGGTCGTATGTCTACTATTTTCGCATTCTGGAGAAGCATTTGGTTGTAACGTTAAATTTGACCTTTTGCCATTTAAGAAGTATCATTAAAATAAGTCGTATCAATAGTTACGGATTTCTGCCTTAAACTAAATTATGCTCAGACTAACCCTGTATATTCGCTTACGATATTATGCTTCGGTAAGTTTTGTACTAGATTAAATTTGTATTTCGAGATACAACTTTATGCCGCCCAAAAAAAACAATACTTAAAGTGTAAGCTAACATACGACTTTATGCTTCGCATGCATTATTAGTGGAATAGTTTTGTATCTTAATGTACAACGTTATGCTTGGGACGTCATGGATATTTTGTGTTGTTTTTCAAATGTATTTGCAGATACAACTTAATGTTACTATAAAATTGTAACTTTTACTTAAAAAACTTTACGGAAATTGAGATCCGTCGGTTTCGTCACCCTTCGAAATGTTCGGGCTTGTACGTATTAAGACTACCGACCAAGGTCGTGGTAGCAGCGGTGCGCTTTTGAGTAATAGTTACCGGCACGCGCACAGAAGAGGACTTAAATAATTCTTTTTAAATATTTTTATTAATAATTCATACTACGTGTTTCTTTTATAAAATGGATGAAGTAAACCATGTAAGTACCTACAAACTATTACCTCGTTTTACAAATATTTCAACTTTTTAATAATTGTTTATATGATGGGCTTTTATACTTTTGTACACTTTTATAAAATTGAAATGGTCCCTTTGTATTTTTTTGCAGAATGAAGAGTTTGCTCAGTTACTTTTGAAGAGAAAAAAAATACTTGATTTAAGAGAAAAAGCAAGAGAACTGAATAACATTGAGATAGAAGATGACCGGTAGTTGGTCATCAACCATCATGGTAATTGATCTATCTATTATCGAATGAATATCCTCTGCCAAAACTTTGTGCTGTTTATGTAGGCAGCTGGAATTCTTCTTTTCACGGCCAAGTGTTTCTTCATTCAATGGATCTGTCTAATATTGCCTTGTTCGGATAATAACAGTGACAATTTGCTCAATAAAACTACAATAAATTTATTTAATAACTTTAGCGCAGCATTTTTGAGAGATTTTTGTAGCTGTGAGTAAAAGTATTGATAACCAAGGTTTGAACTTTAATTACATAACATAACATAACATAAACGTTCACGCCGAATATCCCCGAAGGGGTTGGCAGAGGTACTAATACTTCTGGAAACCAGGGCCCTCCGCACTATGTCATTCAAAGCATGATGACGAGGAAATCGACCAACACACCTTGAGCAACATAGCCCGTGGTATCCCCTTGTGTCCACTTCCACGCCACAAAAACATTGATGGCGCTCGCAAACATCACACCCTAACCTAAGAGCCACAGCAATTCGCAACGAATCGTTGTCCAGAAACGTACCTAACTGGGGAGTTGGGAGGGCATGCAACCACACTCCAGACTCTGGCCTCGAAACAGCTCTAATTCGAGCTAAATCTGCCCCCATGTTAGAGCGAATAAGCCGCTCCTGCCTATTTTTACATAAAACGTCATCCCAACTCCGCTGCACGTTTGGCTGCTCAGATATGTCTAAAGACTGGCGTACTGCTACCCATTCGGTTAATGCCTCCTCCACAAAAGACAACGAGAGAATCCGAGTAACTAAATCCACCACTCCATGCGAAGAAGCCAAAAAAGAGGGCAACCCAACATCTGACATCCTACGAACACCAAGGCCACCGTACCGTACGGGCAAAGCTGCCTGACACCATTGTTCAGCACTAAGGTGCACATTTAGAACATCTTCTAAAAGATTTTTTAAATATATAAAAATAAATATAGTTAATAAATAAAGAATAAATAAAGGAATGAAAAATTTCGACACAGGCGGGATTCGAACCCGCCAAACACTACTAAAACGTGTAAAAGAAATAAAGGATAGAAGAATTTCGCGCTGGCAGCCAGTGACACGGTAGCTCAATTGGTAAGAGCGACGGGGGCGTATACCCGAGGTCGCGGGTTCGAATCCCGCCTGTGTCGAAAAAAAAATAATTTTTCTTTCCTTTAATTATTCTTTATTTATAAGTAATAATCCCCACATGAGGTTTTCATGAACTAAAAGATTTAAATTAAATAAATAGTTAATAAAATAGCAGTTTGTTTTTCTACAAGTAACCTATAGCCATGATAAATAGCAGGATCTAACAAAGTGTCTGTTGATAGTCTCCTTTTAAAACTAATACGATGCCTGATGATGATGACAGCACTTAATGTGAAACCAGATATTTAGATAAGTAAAGGAGAGATATAATCTTTAGTCATAAAACTACTTTTGAAATATGGACGCAAGAGTATATTATATTGGGTTTTAGTTACTATATTCAGCCTTAGATAATACGAACCGACTTCCGATTATTTTCAGTGAGTACACATAATGTTGTGCCTGTACTTAAATGCGTAACAGTAAGACAAATAAGGTAGTGGTAAATGATCGTACGTTACAAGTATGTTTTCATGTAGTCAAAGCTAAGTCGTATGTTAATATGCAACTCGTGATTGTGACACAAAATCTTGAAAAAATTCCAACATAAGGTTGTATCTCAGATACAACTGGGTAAATGAAGAAAAAATCATAATATTCCGAAGCATAAAGACGTATCAGGACTTTTTTTTTATAAACTGTTTTTTTGCATAATTTCTGTAACAATCGTACAAAACAATAAGAGTACTGTGTAGATGGACAGTTATGTTATTGAGAAAGTTAAAAATATTCACTGAATTCCCCCAAAATACTGAGAAAACAGACCGAATAAAATGTCAAATTTCTTTTCGCTCTCCTGAAAAGTAGCCAAAAAGCACATACGACCTTATGCTTCTGAGGTCGAGAAATTTAGGTAAATATGCATCCGATTATCCGATCTATGAGCATAAGTCATGCATTATTTTGAAAAAGTGAAAAAAGTGTGCTTTTGTTTGTATATAATAAATAATATAATTATGTTTATTTTGTTGTATTGTCACGGGCAAATGAAACTCGTAGCAGATCATTATTGCGTACTGAAGTTCAAGTTTCATTTTTGTTAAAAAAACGTTCCTTATTTCCTTTAAGCAGAAAAATTTTATCGATGTATTTTATCTTACTGTCCCATCTCTTTTATTAGTTCCTTTCCCCCTCACTGCTGCCGTAAGCGCCAAAATGGCGAAAATCAAATCGCCTCACTGTCACCCGGCCTATAGTTAGTCCAGCGTACTTATATAGTATAATGGAGGTCAGTGCTCGTAGCTCAAAATCAATTTATTTAATCAAGAGAGCAGTCATTTTAATTACTGTACTGTATTTTTAAGATTTTTGTATTCTTCGCCAATCATTACCGCAGCAGCACTTATTACTACAGTTTAAATTACTGTTAATTAGTTAGGGTTTAACTGCATATTAAATTTTACCAATCATAAGCGCAGTGAGTTTAACTACTGATAGTAAAATATTCGATGAAAATGTTACATAAGTTTTTAGAGAGCAAAAGTGGTTTACGTAATGAGGTATATTCACAAAAACTCGTGTTGTCTGGGTGCTCTTTATATTCTATACGTACTATAATAACCTTTTTTTTTCTGAGGATGGTGAAAATATATTTTTTTAACCATCTTGTTTTTTTTTTATTTAACAAAAACCAAATTGCTGCAGTAGCTCACATACATTGAGTAACATCATCCCCTAAGACTAAACCAGTAATAAGTGCAGTGCTTAGGGTACTTACTGCGCTTATGACTAGTGTTGATGAAAACTATTAAAAGCTTTCCTTAGTGATAAATGCATTTTTTATGTTTTGGTTATTGTGATTGCCGATTTTGTTTATTTTAAGTTCATCGTTTGAATGTTCATGTTATATTGAACAAATTGGTATATTTATTTATTTAAACTATACATGCTGTCGGGGTCCCCGACTCGGGGAACATCCGGCATCATTCGAATCGAATACTTCGGAAATGACCAAATATTCAAAACTTTTGTAAACATTTCCAACGCCAAAAAACTAGGAAAATTGACCCAATCGCGTTTGGATCTTGTTGTGTGTTAATCAGAGGCTAACAGTAGATAGGTATAGCCATCTCAAATTATATGTTCACACAGCGATTCCCCAAAGGGGTGGCAGAGGTACAAATACTTCTAAACATCATGTATCATTTATGTCACTAATTGCAGTGCATTTAGAGGCACCTTTCTGCCACCGTTACTACCTTGTATATTTATAAATATTTTGGAAAATTAACACTACACACACAGCGATGTTTTGTTACATTACAAGCATAAAGCAAACGCGCACCACACGTGTTTGCAATATGGCAAAAAAACAATTTACAAGAGAAGTACAAACTTTGTAGGCAAGAGCTAATCCCGTGCTGGCCACTTCACTTTTCAATCCTGTGTTAAGTTTAACATTATCTGGGAACGTTATTACCATCAAACGTTAAAATTTGGTCTGGGAACTTTCAAAGACAACGTTAATTTTAAAGTTTACCCTTTTCACCAGTAATGGCGCAAGCGTACAAACAAAAGTACAGTAGCAGTACAAAAGCCTCAGACTTTTCCAAATCAGAGCGGTACGGATTTTAGCCCCTACATCCTCTTCGGATTTGCTTACGGGGTTCATATAATACGTGCTTTTTGTTCATTCGCACACTCCCTCGTCCGCCTCCGGACTTCTCCGTGATCGACAGGCAGCCGCCAAAGGCTACGCCAAAAGGCCTAAACTACCTGTGCTTTTTCAGGCTGTTTACCAGGTGCAACCACATTCAGCCGCTCCAAAGTCCTGTCAAATTTCCTCTGGAGGCATTTCTATTGACATCGCTTTACTATCACAGAATACAATTCGCTTACACAAAGCAGCGATCTCATCGATGCGCTCCACCTTTCTACAGACAAGCTCCGGTGTGTTGCCAAAAATATCTGTCGCCAAACCATGATGCAGACGTGGCGAAAAGAAAAAAAAACATTAGTCGTAGTAGTCCAAGCGGTCACCCATCCGAGTACTAGACACAACTGACGTTGCTTATCTTCGGTGATCGCACGAGAACCGATGTATTCAATGTGCCAAGAACTGACGACACGCTGCTGCGTGTCTAGGTATAGGTACATTCACTGTTATATGTATAGACGATACTAATAGTTGTATTCAACAGAGAATACTATATAACTGCACGTTAAATAAGTAGTCAGTACGTATCTAAGAACTTAGCTAAACTTAGAAGAAGTAGGTATATCGTATCTAAGAAGATTAGCTAAACAAACAACGCCATTAACTGAGTTTACAATTATATGCATTGCCATCGCCATCTAATGCTACAGCGTGCTAATACGATTCAATTTACGACCTAAACTAAACTGCTTCGCTATTTCGTACTATGACGTTAGAATAACGATTCACTTGACGCTCAACTGACAGCGATTCAGTTTCAAATGCGATTCAGCGGCCATACAGATCCACAATCTTTTCTTGGCCGGTGGCGACTACTGGTACTACTGTCGCCATTTTGAAATTTCGGCCTGTCATTGTCAGTTAGTTCTCAACTAAATAAAAATTATAGGGTGATCTACGTATATAATAAATTATCACTTTCATTAATATTTTTTGTAGTGGATTTTTTTTTTCTAAGACAATTATTTTTATGATGTATCTTTGCTTATTGATAAACGCTTTTATTTCCAGTATTCAATATAAAAATTTATGAAAGTTATTATTTATTTTGTTAAATTTTATCTAAGTAGGCTAACACCATCCGAAAAGTTGTGCGCGCATCTATAGTCATGCGGTGCGGGTTACGGGAAATGGGGAAATGCTCCCGAATAAGATTTCACTTCGTATACACTGATGCGTGGGTTCTAATCCTAATGCGGGGATGTACCAATGTGTCATTTCTTAAGTCATAACTGTCTGACATATATATAAAAATACAAGGCAAATACGACGTGATAGCTTAATGGGTACAACACCGGTTAACGTGCAAGCGACTAGTGTTCAAATCCCGGATCGGGCCTACACCAATTTGTCTTTTCTAAAGACATATGTGTGGTTAATTTATCACGGTTGTTAACGAAACATTGTGAGGAAACCCACATGGCTGAGTTGCACTTAGTCGTGTGACAGTGTATTCGTACAAAACGGCGATAGGCCTGCCCCCTATCACGTGAGTACACTGTCCATGCAAAACGTGGGTACTCTGAACACCAGGTGACAAAGTCACGTGCCGAACGCCTTCGGGGGTATTCGGCGTGAACGTTTATGTTATGTTATGTTATATGTTACAAGGCTGTTAGCAGCAATAAAAAAGTGCCCATAAATTCACTGACCCAGCAAAATGAATGACCCGAACGATATCTGATGTTTAGAATTATTTTTTCTGTGCCACTTTTTTAGGGGATCTATGTGTGAATATGAAATGTAAAAGACAGTACACGACAAGGTAAGCCTCTGATTTACAGGATTAAAAAAATGATTTTACTTTTAATTAAGTAGTTACCCACTTATTAACTCTGAGTGTCACAAATAACAAATCCTTGAGTATAAAATAATGAAACAGTTTGCAGAGAAGTACAATTGGCAGTGTTATCGCTAAAAGCGATCTCTTCCAGACAACATTTGAGAGGTAAGATCAGCAAATTTCGGATACACAGTCATTCGGGTAGACATACCAGACAAGGGAAAAATTAATGTATATAATTAGCTTACATTAAAACGAACTTGTTTACTTATATATATATAATAGTTATTACATACATACATACATATACTCACGGCTGCAAATCTCTAGAATGGGTAGCCAAAGCTAAGGAATTAGAAACTCCTCAGCCACTTTTGGAAAGTTGAGTGGAGTTAAGATGGTAAAATAAAGGTTATTGGTGATGGGTCTCCAACCGCATCGCCCAAAAATCTCTTAAAAGCCCTAATACCGTTAGTCGCCTCTTACGTACACCCACCGGAAGAAATTGGGTAGTGCTATTCTAAGCCAACACTACACAGCAACTAGTTATTAATTAAATGAATATTATATAAATTGTTTTATTAAGACATTTCAATACATAAATAAATTAGCCTGTATGATGTAAAATTATTTCCCTTATAATGGTTAATTTTTATTTACTGGCAATACTAATATCGATGACAGCGACGCCCTTACCGGCCAAGAAAAGATTGTGGGCGTGCGTTAAGGTGGCGTACCATGAAGGTGTATCGAGCTGTTTACTATGTCAAAAAACTCTGCCTAAATAGTGCGTAATTAGTGTAAAACTAAAAAAAATTGTGCCTCTTTTGTTTAGGAAATAAACACCATTTTCACTGTGTACGCTGGCGTAACGTCAAGCTAGCGTACACATCGCCGTACTTGAAAACGGCTTATTGTAAAGCAGCAGAGTTTTCACGAAAAAACTCTTCCTAAATACTTCTCCCGTTATGCAAAATTTCATAACGATTGATCTTGTAGGAACAGAGATATTGAACAATACTTTTCAATGACATACCGTCCTGGCGTTATGCCAGCGTACACAAATAGTGCTTATAAAAAGGGACCTTTTCTTTTAATAAACTCTATATGTATAAATAGTGCGTGAAATTCTGCCCCTCTTAGTGTAAAAACTTTATGCAAATACGCAGTGGATTAATTAAAAATTCTGAGTTAATTTCTGTTCATAGTACAGGTACAGGTATGATGAAAAGTGCTTTGTATTTTTTTTCTAAAAATTATAATTGAAACTGAAACGTGGGTCAAACACCGATCTAGGAGAATATTAACTTTATTTACCTATAAATACAACTCGAAGTGCCAATGAAATAGTAAAAAAAATGAAAAATAAAAAGAAATAGGTTTATCATAAAACTTATAGTTAATTTGCCATAAACAACTAGGTATTAATTAATTATTACAGTACACAGTACATCAGTTCATTTTTTTAGTACTATTCTCTTGGCCTAAATGGCCTAATAGAACATATAATGTTACTGTAAAGTAAATAAGTACCTACGTAAAAAATCACAGTATAAGCACACTAGGTAACGTTAAAAAAATCTCAGTTTTGTACATTAAAACAGTATTTGTTGTATGCAAAGAATGTAATACGGGTCATGATTTATACATTTGTAGTTGTCACAATCAGTCTTAATTATCACTTACACACAGAATCGCACACACGCTATATTTCGACTATAATTACCTACATAATTTCATTAATTATACATATTGATCGCGTCTGTACATCTATTCATTAGTTCCTAAAACTAAGATTGATTGTTTAAATCTTTCCACTGCGTATTTGCATAAAGTTTTTACACTACGAGAGGCAGAATTTCACGCACTATTTATACATATTGAGTTTATTAAAAGAAAAGGTCCCTTTCTATAAGCACTATTTGTGTACGCTGGCATAACGCCAGGACGGTATGTCATTGAAAAGTCTTGTTCAATATATCTGTTTCTGCAAGATCAATCGTTATGAAATTTTGCATAACGGGAGAAGTATTTAGGAAGAGTTTTTTCGTGTAAACTCTGTTGCTTTACAATAAGCCGTTTTCAAGTACGGCGATGTGTACGCTAGCTTGACGTTACGACAGCGTACACAGTGAAAATGGTGTTTATTTCCTAAACTAAAGAGGCACTATTTTTTTTAGTTTTACACTAATTAGGCACTATTTAGGCACTATTTAGGCAGAGTTTTTTGACATAGTAAACAGCTCGATACAGCTTCATGGTACGCCACCTTAACGCACGCGATTGTGGATCTGTAGAAACGCCCACTTTTGGTACTATGACTATGACGTGCTTTTTACGTTACGAGTACGACTGAATTGCTCAGTTCAAACGTCAAATATAGCGATTCAATAAAAGTTACTATTTGAAGACCAAAACTGAATCGCTATTGTGTTAAATCAAGGTATGAAAATAATTTATGTGAATAAAGTAACTATTTTCAGTGTTAAAGAAATTCTTGTTGGATTCTCATAAAATTATTTAAATAAATTTGATGATAAAGTAACTTTTGTAATAAATTTGTGAGTTTGCATTTAACTACAGAATTTACCTTATTTGCCAATACCCACAGGAAGAAATGGTGTATTGCTATTCTAAGCTGACACTACACAGCTAAACTAAATTAATCAACATATTAAGAAACATGGTTGTGCTCAAATTTTTACCAAATAGAATGGCTAAATCTCATATTTAAAAACCTCTGATAAATAAAAGAATTAATATGGCTACAACAATACCTTACACCAGCTTTTCCCATCTTTCAGTGTACCATCACCAAAGCTATTAAGATTTTGGGCAACTATTTCCCACATCTTTTTTAAATTGTCTCGCGCCCGAGTAGTTTTATTGTAACCAGTTGCAAGGGATCGGTTTTGATTTAACGCTTCCCAAAGTATCCCAAGTTGGCCATAAGTTACCCTACGGGCGCGACTCCGTTCCACTCTGAACTGAAGCATAAAAAAAGCACTTGAAAGCAATGGTATGTTAAGTGGTTACGATTCACGATAATCGCAGTTTGTACATAAAGTATCACCTACATATACCTATACACCATATAAGTAGAAAATACACCAATTACTTACGCCATTATAAAGAAAAAGAAACTATATTATTTTGAAAAGTCCGCCAGAAGGAATCACAAAACCGACAATGTTTACAAAAAAACTGAGATGTGTCTTCCGAATGCGTTCAAAAAGCTACTTTTCACAGTCTGCGTCTCAGAAAAAAGATACAAAATATGTTTTCAACGCTAATACTGATTTAAATTAGATCTATTTTTTATTAAATATAATATATTTGACAAAAATATCAACTTTTACATTAATTGCAACATATTTCAGATCGTTGCAAAAACTGGTATAATCAGTAGTTTTCAATAGAAAGTTTCGGAACGCACTATCATTTTTATTGTAATCCGACCAGATGCCGACCAGAGACAAACGTTAGACGTTGCCAAATTTATTTAACGCACAAACTCTATTTAGTTAAAGTACGGTCTCATAGTACGAATTATAGCGATTCAGAATAGGAACCTATTCTGAACTGCATGGAATTTGAACGGATTTGCAAACGGTTGTGGTACCATACCAGAGCAAAACAACTACGAAACATTGCATTAGACGAGGCTTAAATGTAACATAAACTGAGATATATGGCTTTGCTGATCTGATTACAGTTTCCAGTTAAATAATGAACTAATGGATACGTTTCCATCATTTGTAGGATATAAGCAGATTAATCGAGACACACATCACACTTAAATTGTATGGGCTTACAATAAGTAAATACGTGAAACTGTTTTATCACACAATAAGAACACAAAATTAAAAATACAATGTTGAAAGGTTTAAAGTAAAAAGATTCATAAAAACTCACCTGATTTCTTACGAAAGCAAGTTCACTCCGTAGCGTCTACTCGTCCACTGGTCGGTGGCGGCGCCACATCCGCTCCACGCGGGCGCACAACCATCCAATGCTTTTTAAAACCGCCTACATTTTGCATTTTCAACTAGCAAAAATAGGAATCGCGATACTACGTTCGCGACAATATCCTTTGGTCGGCCAGACAGGTACATGTGCACGTACCAGCTTGCCTCGGCTGAGGGACCGCATGCTCCCAGCTCCAGACGTGCCCCGATGATATCCCAAGAGAAGCTTTTTTTTTCGAAAGGATTGGTTCGAAAGATTTATTGTAATCGCTAACAATTTAACTAATGAGTATGAGTATTCGGTAAAACTTCAGATGGAGACCTTCAATTTGATACCTGAACCAATTTTCTAGCTCTTAGCATCGCGACACAGACTGGTTCACAAACTCCACCCTCTCTCGTTTACTATATAAGGATTTCATACACCAAGGAGATTTTAATCTACTCTATTCCTAAGTATTCTATTTCCGATCTTTTTGGAGAGGCCATCGTAAGTGGTTTTTTTTACCTTCTTAAGCGGCCAGTACACAATGGCCGACGATGGCCCACTGCTCGCCATTGCCACCGTGTACAGAGGGCAATGGTGCATGATGGCGGCTAATTGCCGATCGTGGCGCGCAATGGCGAAGTTGTCGGTTTTTCGGGCACACGTCAAAGGAATCACGTCAAAGGAATCGTGGCGTACCGTGGCTGGTGGTGTTTCCACAGTGGGCCATTGTTTAGTTCGTAAACGGCCGCTCATAGATACTTATACTTTTTTTGAATATTTTATTGCAAAATGTATTTATAATCACTATATGACGTAAAAATAACATAAATAGCGCCATAAATAAAATAAATGACATACATAATAATAAATAAATAGCTGCAGCCATAATTACTTCGACGTCCGTCGCAAGTGGATTGCCAGGCAGTAATGAGCAATGGGCCATTGTGTGAACACCAATTGATCGTGGCCTACAACTGCCAATTGCGAAGCGTGGCCCATCGTGGGCCATTGTGTACTGGGAGCTTTACGGTTGCCTACGCTATGCTCAAGAGATGGTACTTCTAACCTACAATGACTACTCCTTTGACTATGAACACTATAGACAGAGTCATAATGCAACGGGAGAGTTTTTTCCCTGTAATGTTGCGATCACTAGAAAACAATTACCCCAAAATACTATAATCACCATTCTAAAAGCTTTGCTGTGTAGTGTCGGCTTAGAATAGCTATCCCATTTCTTCCCGTGGGTGTACGTAAGAGGCGACTAAGGGTATTGGGGCTTTTTAAAGGATTTTTGGGCGATGCGGTTGGAGACCCATCACCAAACACCTTTATTTTACCATCTTTTCCCCTCTCAACTTCCAAAAGTGGCTGAGGCATTTTCAATTCTTCAGCTCTGGCTACCCCTTTTAGGGATTTATAGCCGTGAGTATATGTATGTATGTATGTATGTCTAAAAGCTACTTTTTAATTTAAAATTGATTACGTCAATTTATTGTTACGTCGTTTTATTTATTGTAAAGGTTTACTGTTTACTATATTATTTCCTGCAATCATATAATTACACTGGTCAACAAAAAAACAGTTTTTGTTTGTAACATGAAAACTTTTGTCTAGTTATGTTTCGAACAAGGATAAGGATAATAGAAATAAAATCAAAATGTTCCAAATACGAATATTTTTTTTGTAATTCGATTTTTAAACATTTTAGATAATTTCAATATTTATTGACCAAGTGAAGATATTCCTCTATATTGCAATAATAAAATCGTGATAACCGTAAGATTTTCTTCTATATTTTGCTTCAGGGACGTCTCGTTGTAATATCCAACAATAATCCGCCAGCATACGTGCTTGCACTTGCCTTGATATATTTTTTTCTATAGTAGAAATATCTTGGTGGAATCTTTCACCGTGTTCATCACTAACGGCGCCCAGATTTTCAAGAAAGAAGTCTAAATGTAAATGTAGAATATGTATTTTTAATGGCATATTACACCCTAAAACCTTATACGTAGACAAAAGTTCCTCAATTAGTATTATTATAAAAAAAATATATGACATTTCTTTATTATTATTTTTTTTTATTTGACATCTATAATTATTAAAATTTTGACTTTGTTTGACACTTTTAGTAGGTTATTGGTGACATTGTATTATTATTATTACCTAAGTTTGTTTTTTGTAATGAATATGTTAATTGCCATATAACTTTATATTTTATTGAAGAAAATTGACATGTGTATTGTATTGGTTCCAGTAGTTTATAGGTTTTTGTTGACATTTTTTTTCTTTAGTTCGCATGATTAATATATGATTAATAATGATAAATATTCGAACGCCCATTTAAGGCAGATTATGGATTGCGCACTTGTAAATACCTGAAGACCTTTACACCTATAATCGTCGAATAAATGCTTCATTTCATTTCATTTCATTTCATTTCATTTCATTTCATTTCATTTCAACAATACTTTCATAGTCATTCGATCGGTGGCTTCTGAGAAAATTTTGAGTCACTTTCATAAAAGATTCCCAAGCAGATTTTTCCAAATCGCTTAGTTATTTTTAAAAATATGTCATCTTTCATTTATTGCCTGATTTGAAGACCAATAAATACACCTTATTTAATCTTTGTTTCGCTCAGTTTAGAGATTTTTTCTTTTAAGTATAAAAAACCATCACAAGCCTTAATCATAGCTTTAACAAAAAAAATCATGAGAGTTTTATGTGTAAATATATTATTCGGCTGCACTAAAGGGGGATTTTTTATATTTGTTTGTCCTGGGGTAAGGAATTTCCGTTTAGGCCAGTCTTTCTTAACATAATGATTTTTTCGGTCTCTGTTGTCCCGCTCACAAACACACCAACAGTATTTTGTGTATTCTAGTTGTAATCCTAATATTAGGGCAATTACCTTCAAATCTCCACAAACTTTCCAGTTGTGTTCGTTATGTTGAATCTTTTCCAAGATAAAATAATAGATAGATTTAATAGTTTCACAAGATACTTTTATATTACAAGCCTCGCCCAGTGGTACATAGTGGTATAAAGTATGTATAATATAGTGGCTGTAACACGAAAACAAGACCTGATGGAATCAAAGTAAATATAGTTTTTATATGAGGGTAGGTAGGTAATTCAATATTAGTAAGCACCTTTCTTGTTACAAATTTTTGTTGACCAGTGTTATACATACTTGCTCCTAGTATTATACAATCTTTTTTGTTTAATTTTACCATTTATACTGATGTTTAATACACCGTAAAATCTAAAGCATTGTACTAACTATCAGTCAGGGATGAATCTTCCCATGATTACGAATAAATTTTTGTACGGGACTAACTTTGTTACTGGACAAAAAAAAACAGCTGTTCCATAAGTGCAAGTTATGTAAATATCATACGGGTCATCATGGGTATAGTGGGGTCTATGTTTGTATTTTGAAAAATAAAAGACAGCACTATTTTGTACATGAGTTTTATTGCATTATTTACTATTGACCTTTAAACAAAATCAGTTTCGTGTGAAAGTTTTGAATTCATTCGTCTATTTCAGTCACATTTTTCAAAAGATGATGTATTCGTACATCTAAGTATTTTATATTTGGTTGATTTCCAATTGTACCTCTTTCAGTGGCCGCAATCCATTTTTCTCGTAGATTCGGGTCTTTAGGAAAACTTATTTATTTATTTATTCAAGGCACACCAACAGCATTATAACATAGATTGCTTTAACATTCATTTTTAAAGTATTGGTCAGTTATAATGCCAACAACAGTGCACACAGCATTGACAATATTATAACTTAAAGATATAACTAAAAATTTGATTAAAAACTATAATAAAATAAAACTAGAATAGACAATTAAAATTCCCAACATTAATAATAAATTACAAACAAAAAAATTAATAAAATTAATAAAATTATAAAAAATAAAGTGACAATACCAAAACATTTGAAAATTTGTATTTAATAAGAATTTAAATAATGAAATAATAATAATAATTGATTAATTAATTTCAGGCACCAATTGCCTACATTTTTTCTTAAAACTAAACAGTGTGGCATTATAGACGTCAGGCGCGCATTCATGACCTATTGCACACAATGAATTGTATAGTTGGCAGACTCTGTGGATAGGGTTGTTTGCGGCCATGTTTGTTCTCACATTCGGGACGGCCAGAGGGCGAGCACTTCGCAGTGCTCTTTGGGGAACGTTCAGCTGAATTAAGGGCAATAATGAGGATGACATAGATCCATCAATAATCTTGTGCAAAGTAGCTAAATCCTGGAGTTGCCTGCGAGCAAGCAAAGGATCCAGTTTAAAATACCTACACCTTTCCTCATATGATCTCAACTACCTTCTCAGATTCGAGCGCGAAGCCAAAATCCTAACAAATCGTTTTTGAACAGATTCGAGGTTCTCTATATGGGTGTTATAAATAGGTGTCCATATTACACATGCGTACTCTATCTTACCTAAAACAAAAGATTTAAAAAGCCTAACCATACTTTGGGGGTTTCTAAAATCCCTTGTTACTCTAGAAAGAAATCCAAGCAGCCTATAACACTGATTCACTATCTCAACACACTGTTCCGCAAACGATAATTTTGTATCTAGAAGTACCCCAAGATCCTTGACAACTGACTTCCTAGTTAGTGTCTTTTGCCCAACTCTATAATCGTACGAAATCGTTTTGCTTTTCATTGTAAATGTTGTGGTAAAGCATTTATCTATATTTAATTTCATGTAATTTTTTGTGCACCAAGTATTAATTACGTCAATATCCCTCTGCAAATCCTCACAGTCGTCAAGCGTGTGAACAACCCTAAAGATCTTTAAATCATCAGCAAAGAGAAGGCAGGGGTTGTGAACTGTAACGAATGAATACGAAGAAATTAAATAAATATAACAAATTTATTACTTACTAATTCCGTAGATAACAATTGGAAATCATTCAGCGTCGCTATAGCGCGACGAAATTCATAATATACTCACTCATTAACATCAGTTTACTAATTTGAAAATTTTACCCTAATGACAGGGTAGGAGGAAAACGTGAATTATGGGAACACTGAGATACTGCATATTTTTAGGTTATGCTATTAAAAATTGCTCAAAATAACTAAAGAAAATGCTAGTAATCTAGTTCAACGTAATTAACATTTGAATCACTTTTTTTCTGATCGCGCAATGTATTTATTATGTATTTATCTGTAGAAAAACATTAAAAAACTCACTCACTTGTGGAAAGTCAATCCTTCGATGTGTTTTTCGCTGTGGCTTCCGCAGCCAAGCACGCTACACCCAACCATACCTCACTAAACAATAACTTAATTAATGGAGTCTCTTTTGTCACAATAACAATATACAAATGAATTATTCATGTGATTTTTCTAAAAATCAAAAGAAAACTAAAATCGCTCACAAGTCGACGCTTTGTTTGTCACAATTTAAAAGTGTGACATCAACAAAACGGGTTACGCGATAGAGATGACAATAAAGTTTTGTGTCTCTTTTTAACATATAAGAACTTAAATAAGGGCTTCTCTTTTTAAAATGGATGACGTAACATCGCTTTGTCTATAGTGTTCATAGTCAAAGGACTAATCTAACTATTTAAAAAATAAGGAAATACCTACTGTTATTCATTCGATCATAAACAAGCTTTGAACTCCTTGGCAGCTTTATTTTAGACTAGTAGATCGGCCCAGCTTCGCACGGGTATCGTTGTTTTTTAATATCAGGTTTCTTGAATCACTGCTCAAGCTTTGAATGCTCAAGCGCAATGATTACTACTTAGAGCACTCCTGAATATAGTATAGCTTTGTGATTTCTGTGAAAGCGCTCATATGAACGGTTTGTGTCTCCGAACATAAACTAATTTTCATGATGAGTTGAAGTTGAGTTGAGTAAATTAGTATAGTATTATAGTATAGTATTATATTATCTGTGGTAAAACGCTATGAAGAACTTATAACAATTACAACTACTGGCGCCATCTAGTATGTAATATGTAAATTAGTAGTTATTTGGTTTTGATCACGGGCGCGATGACTTATTTCATGTGTAATTTCGGTGTTTCTCTACTGATTTCCATGATTCTTTTTTTATTGAATAGGTTATTAAATATTTAATTTTTAAATAAGGCATGAGTGAGAGTATTATAAACGTAAGAGTAAACAAATATAATCAGAATGCTCCGAACTAACTAACTGCTGCTAAGGTATCAGGAGTTACACGTGATATTGTGAGTCAACCATAAAAGATATACGTATGCTGTTGAGGGATATTTTTTAGACTATTTTGTGTAAAATATTTCCGTCATACATGATTTCTATGTAACTATAACCATTAAGGCTGCACACGCGACGGAAGCTTAAAAAATGTAGTAATTTCTACCGTTTTTCCAAAATATCCCCAAATTCCCTTTCACTACTCTGCTCAAAAGTATACTATAACCTGCTCAAGAGTATGAAGAATAATTGTGCCAAGTTTCGTTAAAATCCGTCGAGTAGTTTTTGTTTCCATAAGGAAAATACAAACCGACAGACAGACAGACAGACAGACAAAAATTTTACTGATTGCATTTTTGGCATCGGTATCGATGACTAATCACCCCCTGATAGTTATTTTGAAAATATATTTCATGTACAGAATTGACCTCTCTACAGATTTATTATAAGTATAGATAATTTGTCATGCAAAGTTGTGCGGGGCAGCTAGTAAGATAGACATTTTTAATAAGTACTTACCTTACATTTAATTATTATTTACAAGCTAAGACATCAAATGTCATCATTTATCATCATTAAACGATGTAAGAGATTTTGAAAATGGTAATAAGTGTCTCACAGTCTTCCTAGACCTCAAGAAAGCTTTTGACACCGTATGTATTCCCCTACTTATCCGTCGTCTCGAAAGTTACGGAATAAGAGGTTTACCACTTACCTTATTAACTAGTTATCTTGAAAATCGAACTCAAGAAGTAAAAATAGAAAAATATATCAGTACAAGAGAAAATATAAACTATGGCGTGCCCCAGGGGAGCGTCCTTGGTCCAACACTTTTTCTTATTTATATTAACGAATTGTGTAATTTGCAGAATGTCGGGGGGAGGATCCTTTCCTATGCAGATGATACTGCTATTGTTTTTTTAGCTAAATCGTGGGAAGATCTAAAAACAGTGACAGAAACCGGCCTGAGTAAAGTAGCAAACTGGCTAAACACTAATTTACTGACTTTAAATGTCAACAAAACCAATTATGTGTGTTTTGCACCTAACTCTAACTCCCAACCAAACGAAAACTTCTCTATCAGAATTCATAGCTATTGTTCCGACATGTCAAACTGCAGCTGCAGTCATATTTAAAAATGTACCTCTATTAAATATCTAGGCATTATAATTAATCAAAGAAGATTGAGCTGGCACCCTCATCTTGAATTAGTCATGACTAGACTAAGAAAACTCACATGGATATTTAAAAATCTTAGGTATGTCATGTCACCAACTCTTTTAAACAAAGTTTACATTGCCCTTGCACAGTCAATAACCATTTACTGTATCCCAATCTGGGGAGGTGCGTCTAAAACTCACTTTCTTCACTTAGAACGTGCACAGAGATCGCTTTTAAAGGTTATGTATTTCAAACCTTATCATTTCCCTACAGAAAATCTCTCTAAAACATGTAATCTCCTATCAGTGCGCAAATTTTATATACTGAACTTAATACTTAATTTTCATAAATCTTTAAAATTCGATGAGACCTTGCATAACAAAAGAAGGGTTGATCTGGTTATCCCTCAAACTACAGTTCGTACCACTTTTGCCCAGCGCCAAATACACTGTCAAGCCCCTTATATATATAATAAGTTAAATTCTGTCCTTCAAATATATCATATTAAATTATATAATTGTAAACTCACCTTAATTAAATGGCTTGAAACGCTGTCCTACGATAAGACTGAGGAAATATTAACAAGATTAAAATAAAATCCGAACCTAATAATAGATAATCTTTTAAAATCTTATTATATTTTATTTTCATAATTTAATTTATTATTATTATTTTATTTTAGTATTTTATTTATTTTTTTCACATTTACACACACACACCCACACCCACACTCACACACACACACACACACATCAATCAGTATTGAATCTGTATTTATAAGCTCATATCAAAACCTATTTTTATAAGTTTATATTTAGTTTAGTTTAACTAAACCTTAGAATATTTTGCTTGAGTATAGATATAAGTTAGATAAGTAAGGAAAGAAGCGGGTCATTCCCAACACAAGTATTTTTTTTTAATTTTACTTCCTGGGAAGACTCCGGTGATGTTTCAATTGTTATTTTGTGCGAATAAATTTATTTTTATTTATTTATTTTATTTATTATCACGAACCATGTCTCGCACAATGGTAAAGAAATTCTGACTTCTAAAAAAGAAATGCTTTCCGAAAAGACTCAAGTGCCTACTATATACAACTTTTACATCGGATGTAATATAACATAACATAATAAACATAAACGTTCACGCTGTTTATCCCCGAAGGGGTTGGCAGAGGTACCAATACTTCGGAACTCACATGGCAGCGCCATCTAGTGTCCAGAGAAGGTACCCACGTTTTGCTTGGACAGTGTACTCACGTAATAGGGGGCAGGCCTATCGCCGTTTTGTACGAATACACTGTCACATGACTAAGTACAACTTAGCTATGTGGGTTTCCTCACGATGTTTTCCCTCCCCGTTAACAACTATGATAAATTAACCATACATATGACTTCAGAAAAGACAAATTGGTGTAGGCCCGACCCAGGATTGGAACTCACGCCCTTCTGTTTTCGGGCGGGTGTATTACCCATTGGACTATCATGTCGTCGTAATATACGTTAAAGTAAGGATTATTTTTATTTATTTATTCGTTTATTTCAGACGTTACAACATCCATATATTTGTTATATATATATTATAAAGTTTTTCATTTATAATGTTGCGATTTTATAATTAAAATATGTACAGCTTGAATGGCCCGTATGTTTTATATTGTGAGCAAGGGCGATTAAGGAATAAGTAACTGAGTTTATTCGAACAAAGTACATGAGCAAGTTGTGCGCAATGCGCAACTTAAGGGCCTCCCCGCATTTTGCAGCTATTGCGCTCACTCTTACGTCAAATTTACTGAGAGTGACAGGGACGGAAAAACGCGCGGGCAGGATAAATGTAGTTTATTTAGTTTGATTAATTAACTATAATGTTTAAATGAAAAGTTAATCATCAAAGTTACAGATCTTAAAGCTACGCGTATATAGACACATAATGAGTTCACATGTATGTTATGCCAGTGGAGCCTATACGGTTTTTATGAAAACAAAGCATGTTCCAATTCAAATTTTTTCATCATATTTTTCAACAAATTATTAACATGTTAAACATCAAATTTTAACACCATGAACTAATCACCAACATATATTTTATTCATGTCATATCAATATCATCAAATCAGACTTTATAGAATTTCCAAACAATCAATATCAACCAATTTTTCCAGGGACGCCCTTAACAGTGAATCATTGAAAAAAAAGCAATTACGGCTAATTGGCTCACCAAAAACTTAGTGCCATCGATTCCTACGAATGAAAAATTTCTAACGAAAAATCAATTATGACTACCCAAATCTAATTACGGAGTTCGCGAATTCGGTCCTTAGTGAGGGCTAAATCTATTTGAGTTGAAAAAGTAGTTTACCTGCGGTAAGCTATATTAGATAAAAAGTTATACATATTTTTAACAATTTAACATTATAAAATAATGGTATTGAATGTTGGGCATGGCAAAAAAAACATGAAGGTGGAGTGAATGCCGAGGATATGAGATCCCTCAGGATTACATGTTATATACATAGGTAATATAACGTTGGGTGACAGAGTGAGAAATAGTGTGAGAGATGACGTAGTGTGTAAGATATAAAAAGGAATGTTAAAGGGATGGGCACATAGATAGAACGGATGGATGCAATAAAAGAGCACTATGCGAGGTAAATGAATGTGAGGAAAGCAGAGGACACTTATCAAGATCGTACAAAGTGGTGACCGATAGTCTCTGCCTAACCCAATGGGATGATGGGTGTGAGAAATTTATCCTCTTATTTTTAATTAAATAGAGAATAAAATAAGTAAATAAAAAATTGTCACGAAATAAAACACGCCCTGGCTTCGTAAGGGCACAGTAAGGGTATTAGGAGTATTATTTACATACATACCATCCAACACAACACAGCATTTAAATAAAGGTAGGTTAAGTTACTCATTAATGCATCGGCTATCTGCTACTTAAATTAGCTGTTTCAGAGATAAGCTGAAACAAACAGACACGGATACAAAAATTTAAAAATATATGCATTGTTATTATATTATATGTACGTGTTCGTAAATACATCCACTTGCATTAAGTTAAACGCGGTTATTCTTACAAACAAACGACTCTTATTTTATTTATTTGTATAGATAATTAATCTGTGTAAGCTGATGATATTGCTGTGATGTGACAGAAAAAATATCTTTGTCGGAACTGAATATATTGCAACATAGTGATAATGGATTTAATTCCTTTGCAATGTTGCTGGGGAACGAAGACTGACTTAAATCTATGAACATCAGACTGAAAACTACTATCTTATCGACTAAACACGCAACAAGAAGATAGGGACTAGTGTTGTGAATTATTGCTTGGTGTTTTCATAAGACTTCTAATATTATATAGGAGTTACATATGTATATAATACTAAAAGTAGATTTTGTCAAATCTTACTTACACATTTCCATGAGTTTGTGCTGGAATTATATTTTCATTTCACTTTTTTAGTATTCAGATTGAGGCGTGAGATCAAATCAGGTTAGCAGAGAGGGTGAAAATCGTGAGGAAACCCACATGGCTAAATAGTACTTACTCATAAGACAATACGGTTTTATAAACATTATTCTCATGGAAAACAATATCAATACCATTTATCACGAGTAAAATGATATTATCGATTTGAAACGATTTCTACTTTTGTATTGGGGTAGGCCGAGACGATCGATTGCCACTTGGTACGATCCAGGCAAACCTCTCTAGCTTCATTCACATCCATCAATCTTTTCATACATGCTCTTTTATTCTTCATTCTTCGGATCCCTAACTTTTTTAGAATATTTTAAATTTATTTTTATTTTATATTTGTATATATAGAATAGAATAGAATAACTCTTTATTGCGTATAAAACACAAATTTACAAAAGTAATATTATGATCAAACAATTTACAGTGAGGTACAATTGGCGGTCTTATCGCTAAAAGCGATCTCTTTCATCAGACAACCTTTGGAAGGTGATAATAGGAAGGGTATAAGATTCTCAATCGGTTAAGATACTAAACGCTAACGACTAGTTGCTCTTAGGACAATCGACATCCGACTGCCTTTAAATGTAACTTAATAAAATAAAAAAATGTACGGAATGCAAGACATCAAATTTATTATGCTGTGATAATTGTTTATAATAGCAATTAGTTTACACACGAACGAAGTATTGTGTTTCACTCGCAGGTTCATAGTACCTAATGACTAAATATGTTGTTTCCAACACTACGTACTATTGTTATCTCATTAACCATCTGACTTTAATAGTTTTGTGTGACTTTACCAGCAAACGGTTGTATGAAAAGTATTATTCAATGTTATCATTATAAACGCTTAAAAAAGTTGTGTTTCGAAATGGCTCAAAATAGTAAACTGTCAACTAGTAGATATTATAAAGGCACCGAGTATTTTTATGTACAAGATAGAGATGGCGGTAAGTTAAGATTATACATTAATTAATAGCTGTTTATTTTTATCTTTTTATCAAAGTTAGGTACATATACAAAGAACGTCGTTTTTTCATTTAAGATCTAAATTGTAAAGGAATAAGAGTCATTTTTTAATGTCAATGGATAGATAATGAGATTTATTCGTGTTGTGTGTCGTGCATTACAAATTTTACTACCTATACGCGTGTATTTATAGTAGTTTTACCACCTCTCTCGTCGTAGTTCTATGTTAAATCGAAAAAAAGTTTATATACATTTACTTAAAGATTTGATGGAATTTCCTCGTCCTAGAATATATTGATTTCGTTAATTACATATCTATGACTTGAAGTGGCTTTGATTCGAGGCAATTTTTATTTAATTGGTATATAATATTTTACTAACGTTTTATTTTAGCTGTGTAGTGTCGGCGTAGAATAGCACTACCCCATTTCTTCCGGTGGGTGTACGTAAGAGGCGACTAACGGTATTGGGGCTTTTTAAGGGATTTTTGGGCGATGCGGTTGGAGACCCATCACCAACAACCTTTATTCTACCATCTTTTCCCCGCTCAACTTCCAAAAGTGGCTGAGAAATTTCTTATTTCTCAGCTCTGGCTACCCCTTTTAGGGATTTATAGCCGTGAGTATATGTATGTATGTATTTTTATTTTAAAACGTTGCTTATCGTTCTAAAAAACGTATGTCTTTATAAATATGTTATAGTATGTTGGTTAAAGAAACACAGTGAAATGTGGGAGGTAATATTAGTACAGGACCATTACGGAGGACACATAGGGGGTAAGCGTAAAATAATGCGTCCGCATAACGAATAAAAGGACAAGTATAAAAAAATATTGATAGATTTAAATGAAGCTAGAGAGGTTTGCAATGAACGTGCAAAGTGGCGATCGATAATCTCTGCCTACCCACATGAAAAATAATGGCGAAACTATATGTTCCTACGAGAAGCGTTCAATATATTATCGATTTCAAGGGTAATTTAAACTAATGATGAGGTTTTTTAATTAAATTATCTCATTAGTTTATGACACTCATATAGGATCCTCTGTTATCAAAAACATCTAAGAGTAGCCACACCACAATAATAAAATTATATTTAGTTACGTAAAACGTGTAAACTTTAACAAAAACGATGTTTCTTATTTAGTAATCCTTATTTTACAATATAAACCCCTAAACACTATACAAGAGGATTTGAACGAGAATACTCGAAGCGAGAAATTGAAAACTCGTATTTTTTCAAACAGATTAGCCAGTGTTGGGGAATTCATAACTTAAGGTAAGAATTGTAAATTCATTGGCCACCTTCGGAATCTGAAAAAAAATTAAAAAACCATCGGTTAATAAAGAGTTTTAGCAGGATCGCCCAACAATCGCTTTAAAAAACCCCACGTCCACATCAAATCCCGATGGCGGTCTTTATGACACCGAAGAACCATTCAAGAATTAAATAAATATCCGGACATATTTGACACAGATTTAGTTAGCCCCAAACTAAGTAAACTTGTATTATTAACTAGTGGATCGTCCCAGCTTCGCACGGGTAGCGTTGTTTTTTTAAATATCTGAGGTTTCTTTCTTCAGTCACTGCTCAAGCATTGTGAAATTCAGCGCAATGTTTTCAATTTATTAAATTTATAGCACTCCCTAAACAGTCAAGTGTAGTTTGGTGATTTTGAATGCGCTTTAATGAACGGTTCAGTATTTCCGTTTAATAGCAAATTTTGGAATAAAACGCTATGTAGTATTTATAACAATCTAAAAAATAAATCATTACGTGATGTAGGATGCAACTACTGGCGCCATCTAGTATGTTGTATGTAAATTAGTAAAGATTTGGTTTTGGTCACGGGCGCGATGGCTTATTTTATGTATAATTTCGGTGTTTCTCTATCGATTTCTATGATTCTTTTTTTATTGAATAGGTAATAATGTTACCTTTTTTAAATTAGAGATGAGTGAGAGGTTAACAAACGTAAGAGTAAACAAATATAATCAGAATGTTCCGAACTGCTAAGCTATCAGGAATTACACGTGTTATTGTGAGTCAACTGTAAAAGATAGTGTGACATAAACTGTTCAGGATTTTTTTTAGATAATTTTATGAAGAATATTTCCGTCATACATGATTTCTATGTAAGTTTAACCATTAAGGCTGCACACGCGACGGAAGCTTAAAAAATGGAGTAACTTCTCCCGTTTTCCCAAAATTTCCCAAAATTCCCCTTTACTACTCTGCTGGAAAGTATACAAAAACCTGCCCAGGAGTATGAAGAATAATTGTACCAAGTTTCGTTAAAATCCGTCGAGTAGTTTTTGTTTCCATAAGGCACATACAAACCGACAGACAGACAGACAGACAAAAATTTTACTGATTGCATTTTTGGCATCAGTATCGATCCCTAATCACCACCTGACAGTTATTTTGAAAATATATTTCATGTACAGAATTGACCTCTCTACAGATTTATTATAAGTATCGATTTTGTTGACCCACTTTTAACGGACCGATTTAAATTCAAAATTGTACACTTATTGAGAATCAGGGACAGTACAATATTTTTATACTTTCATCCCATTATCCTGATTAGGGATTCGCCAGGATTAAATAATTTCAAATGATTCAGTAGTAAAAAGTTAAAAATAAATATAGATTAAAAAACATGCTTTTAAAGCATATCAAACTAAAAAGTTAAAAAAATCGTAAAGTAATGAACTAAACATACTGGAGGGCAATTCTCGCAAGTTCGATATCATTACTATCATAGAAATTATATCAAGTGTTCAATGTCATGTGAAAAATATCACAAAGTGAAATATATTTCTATTGATAGATTGAAACTGTATTCTCGCAAACGGTAGTAATTTTTCCTTAGACATTAAAGAATGAAGACCGAAATCAATGATCCAAGCGAATGAATTGAACGAAAGGTCAGTTTAACTGTCATCTTAGATATGAAAAGGTCTTCACATCTGTCAATATTTTTACTCGACATTGGCGAAATAATTGTGGCAAACACGATTGGAGCCACCTTAAAATTTTTTTTATTGAATTTGTCAATATTTACATATGTTCTGGTTTGTTTAAATTTTCTTTTAAGTGTACTTTGCCGGTAACTAGCAAAGTCTGAATTCCCAAATGGACCATCCGACAACCGAATTTAGTTTTTGAAATTTTATAATGGAAAATTTATATATTTTTTATATTTTAATAATATAATTAACGTTGATCCAAGTAGATATTATTTACAACTTCTAAGACTATTTGATCTATGATCCATTTAATATATTTACCTACATTTTACTTTTCTATCTATAAGTATTCAAACAAAATTTGAAAACAAAATGGCTACCGTTCGCACGACATCTTCAAATATCATCATATCGTCTGATCGCCACCACACGATATCATCCTTTGATATATATCATCTTATCGGCTGGTTTTCAATAGAAAAAATATCGTTCGGATGAAGCGAGAATAGCTCAAGTCAAATATCGGTCGCAAAATATCACAAAAGCGATAAATATCGGAAGTGATATAATATCTACCGTGTGAGAATTGCCCTCCTGGTATTATTGTGAAAAGTCGTCTATCGAGGTCTATCGAGCTAAGTTGTTATAAATACTTCATAGTGTTTCAACTCAACTTAAAAATTGGAGATACTGAACCGTTCATAAAAGCGCATTCAAAATCACAAAGCTACACTTCAGGAGTGCTATAAGTTGCAATCATTGCGCTAAAAAGAAAGCTTGAGCAGTAATTAAAGAAACCTCAGATATTAAAACTACATCGCTACCCGTGCGAAGCTGGGCCGATCCACTAGTAAACAATAAAATGTAAAAATTCCCCATCGATCTTATGTGTGCATTTTTTAATACTCAAGATTAAATATTCTGGTGTTTCCCATTTTTCCCTAAAACCGGATATATTATCGTAAAAATTCTCTACAACACTCGTCTCAATAATTTTATGTTCGTACGAATCACCATTAGCGAGATATCGCGATTTTAAAAGTTAAAACGTTATATCATTTATAATATGCACACATTTTTGCACCCCTTATGAGGTAATGTACATGGAGCATTTTTAACGTGGTTTCCTTAATGGAAATACTCCACGATTTTGTAAAAATATTGCCGTTGGAGACTCATCACCAAAAATACTTTATTTCTACCATCTTATCCCCTATCAACTTCCAAATGTGGCTGAGGAGTATCTAACTCTGAAGCTCTGGCTACCCCTTTTTGCGATTTATGGCTGTGAGTATATGTATTTATGTTGTTATAGCGGCAACGGAAATACATCATTTGTGAAAATTTTAGCCTTCTTATTGTCACAGTTTCATTAGAATATAGCCTGGAGACAAACAGACAGACAGCGGAGGCTTAGTAATAGCTAGTATAGTATTATATTATCTTTGGTAATAGGGTTTACCTTTGGGTACGGAATCCTACAAACTATCATAACACGAATGTATAATGCTTATAGATTCTATGAGAAATCGAAAATATAATAGTTATATAAAACCGAATTATACCTATATATTTTTTCTTATGCTCAGCAAACGAGAAGGTGACGATATTTCAAAATAGAGTAATATAAAATGTATATTAAACTACAATAATTATTATTAATAAATCCTAACCAACATTCAATTAACCTTAGTACAATTGAATGCACTAAGTCCGGGCTTCTTGAACTGTTCGTCCTGACGAACGTGCCGCGACGGCCTGGTGTGTCGCGGCACTAACCCAAGGGGTTCACGAGGCGAACTGCATTTGGTAGTTTGTATCGAGCAAGATAAAGATTTATCAAGCACATCCATCACAATTAGGCATGGTAGGCAGTTTTCATAAATGGAGACGTCACAAAAAATGACCCATCACCAAGGGCGGCACAGCAAAAAAAATTTGGAAAGCCCTAGACTAAGCATTTAATTAATTGCGTGATTTATTTTACTAAGTAGTTAACAGCGACAGGCGACAGATAAAATCTTTGATATAAAATATGTGTATATATAATTAATTATATAAATGGCTCACAGAAGAAATAGATTTTAGAGGTACCTACTTGAATAAATAAAAATCCAGCGTTACTGATATCACCATACACACCTCAAATCAAAACAATCTATATATATAAAAGAAAGTCGTGTTAGTTACACTATTTATAACTCGAGAACAGATGAATAGTCCGGTCAATTTAGACCAAAAAACAAGGGTAAGGCTACATTAATTCCCATCAAGCTGAAAGTTGGTACAATTGTTCAAAATATAATTATAAATAAAGCTTAAAACTCCCCATCATTCCCTTTCGTGGTTTTTTTTTATTCAAGGTCAAAGTTAAAAAAAAATGGGTTTTTCACGATTTTCTCCAAAACGGTAAGTTTTATCGTAAAATTACCTAGACAAGAGTTGTAGATCGTAAAATTATCTTTAAAAAAGCGGCCAAGAGCGAGATGGACTCGCTAATGAAGGGTTCCGTAGCAGCACTAGCAGCAGGTGTCTGCCCGTTCGGGTTAGCGCACTTGGCGACGTTCCCCCTCTCCGCGCGGTCCTCTCCCGTCCCGCGCTACCGATATCTCGGGCGGGGATGACTGAGCCACGCTCTGAGCGCAGAGCAAATTAAAATGTTATTTACTTATCACTGATTTACTATAAGAAAACAATGGTTCACGTTTTATGCGTAAGGCCTGTGATAGTAAAATTATTGTTATATATTTCAGTGAAATTAATAAATTAGACGTTTAAAAATAGAACTACTGGCTAGATCTCATTCAAACAAATTTTCGTTAGTAGTTTGTATAGTAATACACATCATATATTTTTTTCAGTTTTATCATGCCCATATTTTAGAAGTTACGGGGGGACACACACATTTTACCACTTTGGAAAAGTCTCTCGCGCAAACTATTCAGTTTTGAAAAAAATGATATAAGAAACCTCAACATCATTTTCAAATACCTTGTGATAAATACCCCACACGTATAGGTTTGATGAAAAAAAATATTTTGAGTTTCAGTTCTATGTATGGGGAAAACTAAAAATTTTGGTTTTTTTTCAGATTTTATTTTAAAATCTTAATGCGGTTTACAGAATACATCCACGCACCAATTTTCAATAATGTAGTTCTTATAGTTTCGGAATAAACTGGCTGTGACATACGGACGGACGGACGGACGGACGGACAGACAGACAGACAGACATGACGAATCTATAAGGGTCCCGTTTTTGCCATTTGGCTACGGAACCCTAAAAAAGGTATCAATAATTTTATAATTGAAACAACTATTGATTTTCGGATATTTTAATCGCGTGTTGATACTTTATTACATTATTTTTCAAGCCGCACCAATAGGTAAGTGAGTTTTTAAGACCTATCAAATGTCAGATCCCTTTACAAGATGCAGGTGTTTATAAACTAGACTGTGAGTGTGGTCTTTCATACATCGGCCAAACAAAGCGTAGTGTAGCAACTCGCGTAAGAGAACTGGCAGCAATATGAAGAATAGGCGTCCTGGAAGATCTGCTTTGTGTGAGTGAACCCACCTTTGATAAGCCAAACCACCACATGCGTTTTGACAAACCTACAATTCTAGCAAAAGATAATCGATTAATACCTAGAATGATACGCGAATCTGTTGAAATAAAGAAACATCCAAACTTCAATAGAGATGATGGTTGGCAATGACCACCTGCTTGGAACCCGATCATAAGCACAACTAAGCAAGGGAAGAACACTAGCAAGACTCCAGATAACATTAGCTCTTTTTGTACATAGCAAATATTAAACGCAAATGGAACTTAAAATTTTGTGAAGGTAGTTAGTATTAATAATTTTATAGTACTGTATAATGATGACAAATAACACCTCAGTCTTCCCGTGACCATGATAACTGAAAAGTTTTCGAAACGTCGGGTGTGGGAACAGCAAAGATATACTGGCCAGTACACCCTGCTGTGTACCAACTTGGAATTTGTATTTATGTTTTAGCTTGAGAAACATTTCGATACCGCGATGTACGATTTTTTATGACGCTGCTAGTATGCGAGTGAGTTCGCCGTCTAGCGGTCGCCACAGTACTCCCCTCCTAGTCGATAGACGATATCGAAGAGCTAGGAGGTACCTGTTACCAATAGTAGAGAGGGACTAGTGTGCGAGCGAGTTCGCCGTCTAGTAGTAGAGTTTCGTGTGAGCAGTGAGGCAGAGTAGCGTGCCAGTAGATGCTCGGTCGGGTGAGTAGAGTAGTTTGGTAAGGTAAGCGAGGAGTAGAAGTTGTGGGTAGATTGAGAAATGTAGTAGAAAGTTTCGTCATGTTGTTGTCGGGGGTCACCACTGTGGGAACAAATAAATAAATCAATAAATTTTATTAAGCATAAAGTTTACAATGGTACATCGGACTCCCCTTTTAAGTTATAAAACCTGTGTTAGGGGAGACCACTCTTTCGGAGACAATACAAATTTGTGCTTAATACAATAAAACTAATACAATAAAACTAAAACTAAAGTGTCTTATAAATAAGTAATTGTTGACAACAATTTTTGTGTGACGGTAGATTGAAAACCGAAAACAAAAATGAATCTTATCTATATTGTACTAAATCAAACAATACCCAGCCGTCCAAACATAAGAGGTCGGTCGTCCGCTGTCAGTTACAAGCCATTTTAAACTCTACGATTTACATAATATGGACGGACCACCGACGACGCGCTGCAGTTTGCAAGGGCCGGGCTGTGGTTTGTGGTTGATTAGACCACTGAGACTGTTGACTTAAAATAGTTAATCAATTATTATTTTTACGAAAATAATATTTATATCTTTTATTGTTATTTGATCTTCTTTTTATCTTGTTTTATTATTTATTATATAGACATATATATTAGTATACAATAAATGTAGCAATTTATAATAGTAGCTTTTCAGTTTCTTCATAATTAAGAGTTTTTAACCAGTTAGTTACCATTACTTTACATTCTTTTAATGATTTTGTATAAAAATTTATATTACTGTTCACTACATTATATAATTTTACTGACTGTTGATAAAATTGTTTTGCGGCAAAATCAGTTTTTATTTTTTTGTGTTTGATGACTGTGTTTTTGTTACGTTTTTTTAGAACAGAGTTGTCAAATTTAGCATTTTTGTGTACCTTAAGTACACACTGTAATATATAAAGTTGCCTTACTGAGAGCAGATCTGTATCCAAGTATAATTTAGTTGTAGAATATAGTTTTTTCCTATTTGACATAACTTTTAGAATGAGTCTTTGTGTGCGTTCAATACTAATAAATGTTGTTTTGTGGGTACCACCCCATACACTAATACAATATAGGATTATTGATTCTACTAGAGCTTTGTAAATGTATCTAATAAGCGCAGGATCACAAATGTTACGTAGTCGTTTAAATATACATACTAACTTTTTTGCTCTATTTTATACTGCGTCTAAATGTGGGTACCATGTTAAATTTTTATCTATAATGATTCCGAGATATTTGATTTTAGGTACTCGTACAATTTTGGGACAGCTGCATTTACTAGTATAATCCATATCGCATGTATGCGCAGTTAAAATATGATTATAATTTAAATTAAGCCAATGTAAAACCAAATGGAGACCATGCTCCGCAGACGAAAATGCATCAGACCAAGAATTTCCATGGAAAAGGAGGGCGGTGTCATCAGCATAGCAATATATTTCCCATTTGGAACTTTTATATTTGTCAGATCATTTATATAAATTAAAAATAATGTAGGTCCGAGTACACTGCCGTATTCCGTGGCGAACTAATCAGAACTGTAGACTTCGTTATTAATTTTAACTTTTTGTGAACGATTACGTAAATAATCTGTCATCAGTTCAAGAAAACTCCCTCTTATGCCTATGATTTCCAACTTTCGCAAAAGTATCGGAACAGAGACGGTGTCAAATGCTTTCTTTAGATCAAGAAATATACAGAGTGCTTTCTTTTTTCTATCCAATAAATTGGTGATATTATTTGTAAGATCTAAGATAGCGTCTTCCGTGCCGACACCTTCACGGAAACCATATTGTGAATCAGATAATATATTATAGGCTTTAAGATAGTTAAATATTCTTTTATTAATTACTTTTTCTAGGATTTTCGCAATGATAGGTAAAACCGAGATAGGCCTGTAATTACTTGGGTCCGTCTTAGATCCATTTTTATGTATAGGATGTATAATCGATCTTTTGAGTAATTGAGGGAATTTACCATATTTAAGTGCTAGATTACAAATACGAGAAATAAATGGAGCAAGAACTACTTTAGCCATTTTAATAAATTTTGTTGAAATGTCATCGCATCCAGCTGCTGAGTTGAGATTTAGATTTTCTATGATGGGTAATATTTCTGTTGGATCAGTTTCTATAACTCCTATTGAAATTACACTGGAGGGTATTTTATTTAGATATTGGTTCACTGAGTCAAAATTAACCTTGATTTCATTTGCTAGAGTTTTTCCAACATTTATAAAATAATTATTAAGATGATTTGCAGATTCTTGTGGTGTACTTTTTAATTTCAATAACTCTGCATTAAGTTCTTTTTGTTTATTTAAATTAGTTATATTTTTTATACAGTTCCAGAGTGATTTAGTGTTGTTTTGTGATTTTCATATTAAATCGTATTCATATTTATTTTTAAGTTTTTTAATAAGATTATTACAATAATTACGGTAACGTCTATAGGTCAATTTCAAAATTTCATTTGTAGGATCATTACATAACTTTTTTTGTAAGTGGTTTCTATTTCGTATGCATTTTAAAATCCCTCGTGTGATCCAGGGTTTAATGATTATTTTATTACTAGGTATTTTAATTATTTTAGAATTACATTGAATAGATTCTTTTATTGCAACAACTAGGTTTTCAGTAAGTATGTCTGGATCATTATTTTCAAATTGTTCGAAGTTATCATTTAGTTTACATTGTAGGGTTTCAAATGCACCTTCGTAGTTAGTAACAAGTCTAGACCTAGTTATGTACTTTTTATTTTTAACTTGATACATATTCACAACTGTCATTTTATGATCCGTCACCGTGGTATCTAAAACTCCTATAACGGATTTTATATGACCGGGATTATGACTGGCCATGACTAAACAGCTGTTAATTCTAGTGTTGAATCTATGACCAGGGAGTAACTGATGTTTAGCTAATGAATCTAAGTATGATTCTGAAAATCTGTCTTTATTATCCTCTTTTATATTAATATTAATATCTCCTGTTAGAATGACATTATTTTTAAGATTAGTCGAATCGAAGTAATTGTTCAATGATTTAATAAATTTATCAACGTCTTTATCGCACGGTGGACGGTAAAGACACAGAAGTTTTTGTGTAAATGAAGAGAACACAAGACAAATCTCAAGACAAGAGGCTCCATTAATTACTACTTCTTTAACTGTATGATTTAAATTTACGCTTATAAAAAGGACAACCCCGTCATTTTGATTTACTTTTCTGTTTGTTCGATAAGTTAAGTAATTATTTTTTAATGGCAATGGTTTATCTTCACTGATTCTACATTCTGTCAAAACTATGATAATGTTACGACATCTGTTCGCAAGTAGGAGATAGGATTTGCCACTACTAGATAACAGATGGCGTTACTAGTATTCTAATAAGTAAAGGAATTACTAGATGTTTCTCGAATATCGACTTTTCGAGAATGTGGTACTAGAACTTTCTGTAATATTCGCGTATTTGAGATTTGGCATATATAAAGAGCGACGCGTGCTACGGAGAATTCAAGTGCGAAGAACTAAAGCGAGAACAAGCGAAATACTAGAGCGAAGAAATTAAATACGACAGTGCAGTGATATACGGATTACGGAAATAAGCTTAACGGTGTGGACAGTGTTACTATAACGGAGTAAATTAGTGTTGTTAATTAGTGCGAGTATCGATAGTTAATTATCGATAGTGTTTGTTGTGTTGTGTAAAGTGCGTTATTGGTCAATAAATATAATTACACCTTATTGCACGAAAGTGTGACTGGTATTTATCAAATTAAGAACCCGGTACGTAACAATTGGTGTCAGAAGTGGGATTTGAAGATGCCAGTTATGCCGACGGAAGACGGAAGAGAGGGTGTGAAGACACGCGCTCAGAAAGCCGCAGAGGGTGAACAGCTGTCGGAAATGAGGTCATCGGTCACGAACCCTCGGAGTGACATTCCAGAGGAGACGTCCGCGGTGACTAACGCGCCGTCTACATCAACGGCGCCGGCGGCCGCAACTAATACTGACTTGGCGATGATAGTTGAAATGTTGAAAAACATACATTCGGAGGTACAGGGTGTTAAACAAGAAGTTCGTGAGTTGCGCGAGGAACAGCAAACTAAGTTCTCACAAGTTCTCACTGCGGTCAATGAAGTCAGTGGTCGGGTGGTTACTGTGGAAAAAGACGTAGAGCAGATGAAGGAGCAGGTAACCACTATTGAGAAAGATATCGATGACATGAAGACTGACTTCCGCGGAATGGAGAAAAGGGTTCTGCAGCTTGAATCACGACCGGTCAAGGTTGTCTCCGGTGAGAATGTAGTAGCTGTCCATGGTCCTCGTGTGAAGGTTCCTCCCTACGACGGAACAACATCCTGGTCGGCGTATAGACATCAGTTCCAGACTGTTGCGGCTGCCAATGGTTGGACTGATGAACAGTGTTTGACTGCACTGACGGTGGCGCTCCGAGGTCAAGCACTGTCAGTAATAGAGGCGCTGCCGACTCCGAGTGGTGGTTTCAAGGACCTGCTGGATGCGTTGGAGTCTCGCTATGGAGAGCGACACCTGGAGCACGTGTTCCGCGCTCAGCTGCGTGATAGGGTCCAGCGTTCCGGAGAGGGACTTCAGCAGTGGGCCCTTGAAATCGAGAAGCTCGTCCGCAAGGCCTATCCCAGTGTAGATCCGAAGACGGTGGAAATGAACCTGGTGCAAGCATTCGTCGACGGCATCAGAGATATCGAAGTGAGAACAGCGGTGAGACTTCAACACCACACGTCTCTCAAGGATGCCTTGGCAAACGCTCTAGAAGTTGAAGCTTGCCGCCAGGATACGCGCCAAACTCATCGACTTCGTGAGATTGCGGAAGCAAATGAGGACGTCAAGGTCATTAAAGCAACCGTCGGAAGGAGTACTGGACCGATTTGTTATGGCTGCGGGAAAAGGGGCCATTTGAGATTAAGTTGCCCGCTGAGGGAAAGAATGCAAGATGTACATTCCCTAGTGCGTGAAAATGGTTTACATGCTAGTGAAAAGATGAAAACCAGATATGACCGTAAAGCTAACACGCCGCGTTTCGAAGAGGGTATGCTCGTCTGGTTACACAATCCAACTCGCCAGAAAGGGAAGTCCCCTAAGTTACAAAATAGGTGGGAAGGACCGTACAAGGTGGTCACTAGAATAAACGATGTAACGTACAGAATTCAACGCCAACCTAGAGGGGCTTGGAAAATAGTTCACATCGATCGACTTGCGAAGTACCATGGAAGCAATAATACTCGGGACGAGTATTAATGTAAGGAGGGGGTAATGTTACGACATCTGTTCGCAAGTAGGAGATAGGATTTGCCACTACTAGATAACAGATGGCGTTACTAGTATTCTAATAAGTAAAGGAATTACTAGATGTTTCTCGAATATCGACTTTTCGAGAATGTGGTACTAGAACTTTCTGTAATATTCGCGTATTTGAGATTTGGCATATATAAAGAGCGACGCGTGCTACGGAGAATTCAAGTGCGAAGAACTAAAGCGAGAACAAGCGAAATACTAGAGCGAAGAAATTAAATACGACAGTGCAGTGATATACGGATTACGGAAATAAGCTTAACGGTGTGGACAGTGTTACTATAACGGAGTAAATTAGTGTTGTTAATTAGTGCGAGTATCGATAGTTAATTATCGATAGTGTTTGTTGTGTTGTGTAAAGTGCGTTATTGGTCAATAAATATAATTACACCTTATTGCACGAAAGTGTGACTGGTATTTATCAAATTAAGAACCCGGTACGTAACAATATCAACATTATTATCAAGCAAACTGATGTTTACATCTAGATCATCAATGTTCGATACTTTGTGGACACTTCTTATATTTTGTGTTATTATGGATACAAATGGTTTACAATTTACAGTTAGTTTATTGAATTGATCAATAGAACCTTGCAATGCAGTAATATTATTTGACAAATCGTCTAACTCTTGCAAAACAGTGGTTGTGCTATTATTCATATAATATTTTTTTTTAAAGTCATAAGGTTTTGCAGATTATTACTTTCAGTTTTTACAAAAACATCCTTAAACTTATCGAATACTAGGTAAAAAATGATTAGGTTGATTTTGTTGTAATTAATATTTCTTTGTGTTTTATGGAATTTAGTAATGGTCGTAGTAAGTATTTGTAGGTATTTCAAGTAATAGCTTGTAGAAGTATAAACAGTTCTAATGAAAAATATAAGTGATAGTAAATTAAATATATAAAATATCATACCAGATCGATATTTGTAGACAGAAAATCGAGTTGCGAATATATGAGGCTGATTTAGTCAGTCAGCCCTAAGTTTGTGGATTTGATTTTCGCTTTTAATAATTATGACCGGAGAGTTGTCATCTTTCCTCACATAAACTTTTCCAAAAGAGGTCCAGCAATATTTGTAGTTCTGAGCTCGTTTTAAATCTCTTGCCAAGAAGAATAATCTACCAGCTTTTTGCGTCAAGTGTTCAGCTATAAAGATAGGTTGGTCAGGCTTCTTAGTAACTCCAAGACATTTAGCATTTAGTTTTTGTGTTTTGTTTTTATTATTATATATCTTAGCATATTTGATAAAATTTTCCCTTATAATTGTAGAATTAAATTCGACAACAATATTCTTATTTTCAGAGTTATTCTTAGTTTTATAGACATCGGAAATATTATCGCGAGTAATATGGAGCTTGAGTTCTTTCGACAGATTTTCCACCATCACTATTAGGCCTTCTTGAGTTTCCTTGGGGTCCATCGGGATGTTTTTTATTTCCAAACTTTTGTTCAGTCTTACTCTTGATATTTCTTCAATCCTATCTTCCAATATCATAATCAATTCGTCCTTGTTTTTTAGTTCTCTTTCTAGTGATTCTACCTTTTTATTAAGTTCTTCATTCTGTTGCGATAGAAAAGCCATGGAAGATTCAATGTTTACATTGCTTTCTTGAATTCCTTTTAATATAGGATAGATTTTTTTTATTTGAGTATCCGTTTGGGCAGACCAAGCCTTAAATAAATCCTTCATTTCTTCCTTAAAGTCAGTAAGCTCCTCACTAGTTGTTTTTTCGAGTCTCTTCCTCTTGGTCCTGAGTGACACATGCATTGGCGGAGTAACTTCAGTATTAGACATTAAAGTGAGGTTAGGTTCTGAATTGGCTTTGTCAGGAGACATAATTGGATCCATTTCCAGTTAAAAGGCGAAGTTCACAGTTTACGCGGTCGAAATAAGACACCTGTTTTACTTTGTAATAGAATTGAAGGTAAGTTCAACACTATTACAACGGCGTAGGAAACAAATTAGCTTGAAACTATTTTTAATTTTTAATCAGAGTAGCAACGACACGTCTATTTACGAACACGAATCGGACGAAAGAGGAACAGCAAAGATATACTGGCCAGTACACCCTGCTGTGTACCAATTTGGAATTTGTATTTATGTTTTAGCTTGAGAAACATTTCGATACCGCGATGTACGATTTTTTATGACGCTGCTAGTATGCGAGTGAGTTCGCCGTCTAGCGGTCGCCACATCGGGCTTTAAAAATAATGTAATAACACGCGATTAAAATATCCTAAAATCAATAGTTGTTTCAATTATAATGTGCAATCGTGAAAATCTTAGAAAATACTATCAATATTTTTTTTCCTAAAAGATACCGCTTCTGAGATAAAACGATTTAAAAAGTTGTAAGCGTCATTGTATGCATAAACGCGCCACGTACATACCTCTGTAGCTGTCATATAAGTGAGAATATGTTTTTATGGGTGGTTCTAACTTATTTTTAAAATTTAAAATGAGATAAGATGTAGACCTACTCGTATTACTTACTGCTCGAACTCCAGCTGACAAAACTATTTTCTTCTTAAAACCAGGAAAAGCTCAAAATCAATCTGAAATATTTACATCCAAAAGTTTATCGACTTTTGGAAAGTGTCAACATCATGTACTATTTTTACATGCAGTAACAGGCTGTGATACGATACGACACGTGCATTTTACAGGAGAGGTAAAACAACAGTCATTAAAATGTTTGAAAAACAAGATTTAGTTCAATGTGCTGAAGTTTTCAAAAAAAGTAATTAAATAAATAAATAAATATATAGGGACATATTATACACAGATCAAGTTAGCCCCAAACTAAGTATAACTTGTATTATGGGATACTAACTCAACGATATATTTAATATTATATAATACACATATAAATAACATCCAAGACTAAGAAACCATCATTTATGCTCATCACATAAATGTTGCTCTCAGCGGGGATCGAACCCGCGACCTCCAGACCGAGAAGCTAGTCACCTATCCACTCGGCCACGGCTGTCGTTTCAACGCCACAAGAAGTTTTCACCAACGGAATTTGCTTTCTTCTTCGTATGTACGGAGCCCCTAAAAAAACTACCTGCTTAGATAAGTATCGATATGCATGTTTTGTTAAAAACACTCGGAATAAAAACAAGTACAATAATTGTAATTATTAGCTTGTCTTCCTCCAACCTCAATCGCTGCTCATCAACATCTTTTTCGGGTATATTATCAAGTTCAGACGTGGCTTGGTTAACAGCTGGACCCAAAAGATTGGGGTTGGAAGTTGATCGATAATGCATTGGAACCAATCCAGACTTTACTTCCACCTGCGCCAGAAAAGCTGCTAAACTCAATTTTTTGCAACTGTAAAAAAGGATGCAGTGCTAAATGTGGTTTCAAAAAAGTTGGACTGTTTTGTTCTCTTGCATGCACGAATTGTCAAGGCCGGTCGTGTTCTAACGTTGAATCACCAACAGCAGAGGATTCGTTTGATACTGATGAACAAACATGCGATACATCGCTTCTGACGCAATTTACTTGCAATCAAGATGAAGAAGAAGAAGAAGAAAAAGAAGAAGAAGAAGAAGAAAAAGAAGAAGACGACGATGACGACGACGACGACGACAACGATAACGATGATCAACAAGAAGTTATTGCAGATTACGAGTAGGAGTAATACATTTTTTTAATGTTTTTTTTAATTTCCATCGCCTTTATCAATTCCAACTTCCATTTCGATCGCTTTTATCAATTTCAGTTCGTGGAATAGGAAATAAATTTAATAATAAAATAATTTCCCCCACAGGGGAAACCACGTTAAAAAAACGCGCTAAGTACACTACCCCCATAGAACCCAGAGGTGGCGTGGAAACGTGTGCATAAAATGACGCTTACAACTTTACAATAGATAATTTAATGTTTTTTGACATGAATTCCTCATGTGGGGATTATTACTCATAAATAAAAGATGTTATTAAAGGAAAGAAAAATTTCGACACTGGCGGGGTTCGAACCCGCGACCTTCGTACGGGGGCGTATACCCGAAGGTCGCGGGTTCGAACCCCGCCAGTGTCGAAATTTTTCTTTCCTTTAATAACATCTTTTATTTATGAGTTTACAATAGATAATTTTAAGATCTACAACTTTTGTCTAGGTAATTTTACGATAAAACTTACCGTTTTGGAGAAAATCGCGAAAAACCCATTTTTGGACCTTTGACCTTGAATAAAAAAAATCTACGCAAGGGAATGATGGGGAGTTTTAAGGCTTTATTTATATTTATATTTTGAACATTGTTTCAACTTTCAGCTTGGTGGGAATTAATGTACCCTTCGATGTATAAATTGACCGGACTATGAACCGATCTGGCTGAAATTGATGGAGAGGTAGCTTAGAACCAGGAAAAGGTATATATCATCACGCTAATTACTGTAGGGGGTAAACAGTAAAAATATTTAACACCATTCGTGCGAAGCCGGGGCGGACCACAAGTTTAATATAATTTTGAGAATTTTTATACGTAGCTACTGATCCACCAACTTATGTGTAGAATTTCAAACAGTGGAAACTACCAATACCCACCATTTGTTCACACGGGGTTGCTAGATCACAGATAAAGTTAAAAAAAATTATGATGTATTTACAGTGTATTACTTTACTCTTTGGGTATTTATTATTCTGAATCTTGGGCTACAAAGTATTTAAGATTTTTATTTATCTTTACAAAAGGAGCACTCCCGACACCGACCCCGCCGGGGCGAGGTCGTAGAACCTAAAACTAACTTTAGAGTCACACCAGACTCAACTAGAGTCTATTTTATTTTCATACTCACCCTATTCGACTTAGCTTAGGTACACTCCTTTGCCTCGCCAGGGCGGCCTTCAGCCGCCCGGCACAACACATCATGGTGACGCCGCATAGGCCGCAGGGCCAGCAGCACCGAACCGGTGGGGTTTTAGCCGGTAAGAGTCCGACATACTCGAGAGAGCGACGGGGGATCCATGAGGATTTCCCACAGATTTGTATTTGAATAGATAACGCAAGTGTCATTTCTTGTATAGAAACCAAGCGTGCCATTATTTTTCCACCTACTGTGACGTCACATGAGCAATTTAGTGATGGGAACTCCCCGTCAGCGCGTAAATGATTCAATCGATTATATTCGAGTGCATCGACAGACGAATGATAAATTGACAGAAGAATGGTAAATCTAGAATTATACCTGTTTTTTAATAACGCTCTTTCTCATGGTGTCATTTTTAGTCTGAGCAACTCTTCCTACATTATTTTCCTCCACCACTACATCTTCTCGGAGAACAACGATCTAAATCAGTGAGTTAATGAGTCAGTTAGTCAGTGAGTAGTTCAGTAGCTTTTATTATTATAATAACTTGTCCTTATTGATAACCTACCTAATTAACTAGTTTTAATAATTTGGACGGCGATAGGCCTGCCCCCTATCACGTGAGTAAACTGTCTAAGCAAAACGTGGGTACCTTCTCTGGAAACTAGATGGCGCTTGCCATGTGAGTTCAGAAGTATTGGTACCTCTGCCAACCCCTTCGGGGATAAACGGCGTGAACGTTTATGTTTATGTTATGTTAATAATTTGTTCTCGGAAAGTTACGAAATGATTTAAAAAAACCCCGAGAAGAAATTTTATCTACAAAAAGGAAAGCCAGTAGAAGGCGCTATGACAAAATATAATACAACCCAGAACTAATTCGGATTTGAAAAAAACAAATAAAATAACTTGTAGAGAAGGAAAAATAATCAAGTATTATTTTTTTCGTTGTCTGTTTTTCTCTCTCTCATAAACAGTGATAACTAAAAAGCTGAAATTTTTACAAATGACGTATTTCTGTTGCCGCTATAACAACAAATACAAGTAAAAGTGTTTTTTTCCGTAATTGTTTGCTCAATATAAAAACGTTAATAAGTAGATACTTAAAATTTTCAGAGTATATTTACTTGTATATGTAATTAGAGATCTCTTGTCGAAGAAAACTCGGGCCCAGTCTAAGTTTAAATCACGGCCGTCTGATCTAAATAAGGAAAAGTTTGTGGCGATTCGAAATCACTGCAATAGGGTGTGTAGGGATGCACAGCGACACCACATTCATGATTCCGTTGAGAATGGCGATCCGGCTAAAGTCTGGAAGTTTCTTAGATCCTTAGGAGTTGGAAAATCTCGTCAAGATTCAATCCCGAAAGATCTGGACCTTACTTCACTTAATAATCATTTTACCTCAACGTCTACCTTTGATGGTATTAAAAAAGCTGACACTCTGCAATTTCTTTCTACACTTCCAACTCCGGATTATCCTCCCTTTACTATTTGTCAATTCTCCGATTGTGATGTTAAGAAGAATATTATGTCAATTACATCAAACGCAACAGGTGGTGATAGTATAAGTCGTAAAATGATTTTGCCTATACTTGACATAATAATTCCCACCATTACTGATATCCTCAATAACTCCATAACCTCAGGATCATTTCCGACGGTATGGAAAGAAGCCCAAGTCACCCCGATTCCTAAAAAAGTTAATCCAAAATCCTTCTCTGAATATCGCCCTATATCTATCCTCCCTTTCCTTTCTAAAGTCCTTGAACGACTTGTACACAGACAATTAAATGATTTCCTGACTAAAAATGATCTACTTAATCCTTTCCAATCTGGTTTCCGCCCTTCCCACAGTACCGTTACGGCTTTGGTTAAAATTACTGATGACATACGTTTGGGGATGGACAAGGGATTACTGACTGTTCTATCACTGCTTGACTTTAGTAGCGCATTTAATTCTGTTGACTTTGATATATTATTGGCTTTGCTTCGTTCTATTAACATATCTCCAACGGTGATTGACTGGTTTCGTAGTTATCTACAGGGGCGTCGGCAGCGCATTCGCATCGAAGATTCTTATTCTCCGTGGTGTGATTTAATTGCCGGTGTTCCACAGGGTGGTGTGTTGTCTCCTCTCTTATTTGCTATATTTATTAATAGTATTTCTCATCAACTCACTTCTTCCTACCACCTTTATGCAGATGATCTTCAAATTTACACACAAGCAAATCTTGATCAATTGAATATGTCCATTGGCCTGATTAATGGTGATCTGGAGCGCATTTTGCGTTGGAGTGAGGCATATGGGCTAGCAGTCAATCCAAATAAATCTCAAATAATAATAGTCGGTAGTTCTCGAATGATTTCTAGGATTGATTACAAATCACTGCCACCTGTGTTATTTGATGGAAAATCAATCTCTTTTAGCCCCGTGGTAAGGAACTTAGGCATTATGATCGATTGCAATTTATCTTGGGTACCCCAATTAGAATCGGTAAGCCGAAGGATGTTCGCGTCAGCGGGCTCCCTCAGGAGACTGCGTAATTTTCTACCTACTGCTACCAAAACTGCGTTAGCTCAATCTCTACTCCTTCCAATTTTGGATTACGCTGATACCTGTTATCTTGATTTAACGGAAGAACAGCTAAATAAATTAGAGCGTCTCCAAAACTTATGCATAAGGTTTGTTTTTGGATTGCGTAAATATGATCACGTGTCTGTTTATCGTTCTAAACTTAAGTGGCTTCCTATTCGCCTCCGTCGAAATGCGCATACTTTGTCTCTTCTTTACTCTATCTTGTTCAATCCTGCCACCCCTTTCTATCTAAAAGAACGTTTTCAATTTCTATCTTCTTCCCATAACCTTAATTTACGTTCAGACCATAATCTTCAATTAACCATTCCCTCTCATTCAACCAATTTCTATGGCTGCTCTTTTTCTGTACACGCTGTGCAATTGTGGAACGCACTTCCTGTGGAGGTGCGACTGGCTAAATCCCTTAATGTGTTCAAGGATCTGGTGAAACAACACTATCTCACTGAAGCGCTGTAATACTGTTGCTTTTTAAATTATATGTATTAATTATATTTCTAAAACGTATTTGTGTATTTTATTTAGGTATTTGTATTACTTGTATATATAAAAGTATGTAGTTATGTATGTGTGTTCATATGTGTGTAATATGTACCTATATTATTTTGTGTAATTAATATTTATGTTATTATTTCAATTAAATAAGTTAGTTTTAAAGTAAGCTTGTTTTGTGCATCTACCTAGATAACTAGTTTACCGATCTCACCTTCCAAAGGTTGTCTGGAAGAGATCGCTTTTAGCGATAAGACCGCCGATTGTACCTCACTGTAAACTGTATGATAATTTCTTTTGTAAATTTGTGTTTGATGTACAATAAAGAGTTATTCTATTCTATTCTATTCTATTCTATTCTATATCACCTTTCAAAATAAATAATTTAATAACAGTAAAGTAAATATCAAAGGGGCTCCCATACAAAAACGTTATTTTCTATTATAGATGATAGTACGGGACTCTTCGTTTGTTCAATATTGGAAATAAAAAAAAAACAAAGTAGTGTAACATACCCTTCAACATTTGCTGAATATGTAGAATTATCAGAAGCAGTAACAGAATTAAATTTTCTCATTTGTGTAATGAATGATGTCTTTACTAAGGTTTGTAAACCAGTTAAAATCTATGAAGATAATTCAGCAGCTGTAGGTATTTCTAAGTATGGGAACTTTACAAAGAATGCTAAGCACATTGAAGTTCACTATTATTTTGTAAATTAAAATGTTTAGCAGGGAAGTATACAAAATAGAGTCAGAAAATAAAATTGCAGATATATTTACAAAACCTGTGGGAAATTTTAAATTCACTAACTTAAAAATGCTAAATTTAAACGAGTATAGTTCCCTAATTGATTATAATTACTGTAGTACTTAAGAAGCTTTGAACTTATCAAATATATGTGTTCGTGTATATATGTACATTTATATTGGCAACACTGAGTGAAGGAAGGAAGTAAATAAAGACTGACACATACCACACGTTAAGAAATGTAGCTTAAAGAAAAACTTGTAACTAAAATTAAACAGTTCTTTTATTAAATAAAAACAAAGTTAAAACAAGAGTATTCCAATTAATTATTTAACAGAAACATTGTAGTAATAAAAATATTTTAGATACATGGAACATCCATCGCGAATATTATCATTTCTCTGTTCCCAAAATCGATTAGAATTAGAATCGAATACAACTATCTGTGTAGGTACAACACATTTTGCTTAAAATGACAGAAATATGACAATAGCTACCGTACCATGTAGCTGATTGACAGGTGAAAATATCGTTCATTTTGATGTTCATTGCGTGTTTTTATAGCAAGCCATACTAGATAGCTTTGTAACTAAAAGCGGCAATGTATTATAAATTAAGCGATACACACTCGTTTAAAAGTTTTTCAGTGTAAAACCACAACGAACACGAAATAATTGATTTTGCAATAAAAAACCACATAATCTAATAATAAAGTGACCAACCGATGAAAGGAAATCTTTCTATTAATTAGTCCCGCTTTATTTAGATAGTTTTTGCAACTCATTACGGCACAATTAGGCATTTTTTATATTTAGCCTGACATCTGTCACCGAGAACGTTCGTTCGAGCACGGACTCAATCAAATGGCGATAAACTAAGATAATTTTACTCAGTTTTTACACGCGAAGTACATGCACTTGCGGCATCTATTCAAATACATGTATGTGGGATTTCACAACGGTAAACAAAAAAAAAATACAAAAGGTTTACCCTTTCCCCGAACTCTGACTGTGATTCTATTCTATGCTTCATTCTACAATGTAAGTTGAATGGTTTGAATTTATAAAAACAAAACTTGTTGTTTTTAGTTTTTGTTGATTGACGGAATAGAAACTGATTTATTTAAAATGTGAATGGTAATTATTCAATTATAATTCAAATTGAGTAACTACCTTATAAGTAATTGGCTTTTATCGACACCGACGGTAGGCACCAGTGAATGTTGAATTGTTCTATCAAAATCAGGTAATTATACTTCTATTGTAATTTTTTAAATCATAAGGGAGTAATATGTTTAAAAAGTCGAAATATTTAAATTGGTGAAAGTAAATTTACCAAATTTATTGGCTATGAATCTTATCATCACTTAGTTGATGAAGATTAAACTCAGCTTTAGTAGTTAGTTAACTTGCCAAAACATGACTGTTTAACCCACTAACGAAAAATTGGGACATATGAAATGACTATTTCTTTTATATTGTCAACTATACTTTTTTAAATCTTTCAATCTAAGTCTGGGTAGGAGTCAGAGTAGAAACTTTTCTGCTTATTAAAATTGACTTTGGTGTATGATAAAATATCTGACCCTTTGACTGCATTTGCTAGTATATATCTACTACACAGCTGTCATGCTTAGAATATCACAACCCGATCCCATGCTTCAGGTGTTGTATTGAGCAGCCTAGAGTACCTGGCCTTTTAAGCAATTTTTAGGATTTTGACTAAAAATGTTACACCAACAATCCAGTAATTTATTGTAAATTCCTATCATGCTTTGTATACAATGTCTAATAAAGGGATGCAAAACGTGGGTACTCTGAACACCAGGTGACAAAGTCACGTGATGTTCAGAAGTATTAGTACCTCTGCCAACCCCTTCGGGGATATTCGGCGTGAACATTTATGTTATATCTAATAAATCATTCACTTGAAAGCACTGGCTACCCCTTTAAAAAAAACTGACATCGAGAGGTATGTGGTATGAGAACATCTACAATAGATCAAGAATAGAAACCAAACTAAGATATTCAATTATGACAAAATGACTTATTTTGCTGTCTTCGTTGAAACTTGTATTATATGAACAGAATGCAGTTAGAATGATTATTTTTGGGTAGAGTAGGCAAATTATTAAGTTATGGCTAAAAAACAATATGCCTAAGTTTTTATTTAAAAGTTGTAATGTACAAAATAAGCATATTTATTTTCTTGTGCAGTTTTTGGTACATCATCTTTTTTCTAATACTCCTATATATTATGGACTTGTAAAGCAGAAAGATGAATGTCAGAAAAACTCAAGGAAGGCAATTGTTTGTTAGAATAGCTCTATAAAGAAGATAATTATACACTAAAATACAAAGGTTTTTTTGAAAAAAAATTATATGTGCAATGTGCCCTGCCCATTGCTTCTTCAGTTTTGCAATTCTTCGCGATATGTCAGTGACCCCGGTTCTTCTATGGATCTCCTCATTCCGGATTTGATCGCGTAGTGAAACTCCGCGTACATGTCCCTCTCCATTGCCCTTTGGGTGACTTGGAGCCTTCTAATGAGGCCCATTGTAACAGGGCAACATCTCTGTGCCGTAGGTCATGACTGGCAACACACATTGGTCAAAGACTTATGTCTTGAGACTCTGCGGAATTTTGGACGAGAAAATATGGTGCAGCTTCCCGAATGCTGCCCAGCCGAGCTGGATTCAACAGTTGACCTCATTCTCGAAGTTGGCTCTACCTAACCGAATGGTTTGTCCCAGGTATATATATTGGTCAACAACTTCGAGCGTAGAGTCTCCAAGTTCAACAGGAGTGGGTACAACATGACTATTAGGCTATGGATTCCTAAAGTTGTTTTTCTGTTCCATTGGATATACTCTCTTGGTGGTCCCTTTTTATTTATTTTATTTTGGTTCAAAAAGACATTATTCCAGTTAAAGTTAACTGCATATTCGATTCGGTATTTTAAGCTTCTCCTTTGTCTGTTGTTATCTACGCCGCGTCGTCGAGGAAAAATGAGCAAAAACATTGTGTTGGTGATTTTTGGCCCCCATTAAATAGATGGCAATTGAAATAAAATAACAGTGAAATTTTCAGATGTCTAACTATTACGGATCTTGAGAAAGAGTTTAGTGACAGATTGACTGGCATCAAAGTATCACATCACAAGTACCAGGCCTGACTGAACTATCCTCGAATGTGTTTAATGACGCATATTCTATATACAAAAAAATACATACTAAAACTTTTATTCAGTTTCATTATTTTTTACAACAGTATATAAGGTTGGAGCCCCCTTTTAAGTAAATAATTACCTGTGCTTGGGTATATATTTTATAAAAGCAAATAAAGTATTTTTTACACAATCCATAGGGATTGAATTTGAATGTGCTCTAAAACTTGTTGTATAAAAATCTGATGATTAAGTTTATAAACCTTGTTTGTTACAGATGGCAGAAAGATGCGCGGATCTCGAAGAGTCATTACCTTCTGCTTATTGACAACAGTTTTGCCTGCAATACTTATAGTATTACCAATATACCTTAGAAACACAAGGTATGCTAACGTTATGTACAAAATATCTGACTCTGATGTCATTCAGATACATAAAGGGCAATCCTCAATATTTTGTGAAAAACATTCCTTGTCAATGAATGGCACCTTTAATGCATTCCAAATGACCGGCACTCCAGTATTATCCGACAAACGAAAACACATTCAATTGAAGAAATCCATGACATTACCAGATGACACTTTAGAATATTGGGGTTTTTATTTATTTAAAGGAGCAACTGTCGAACTTCGGGCTTGCTCAAGACACATTGGTTCCAAAATTTTAGTAGTAAAAGGTGGAAATACACTCAACACATGTGGCATCCTGGAAGGTAGTAAATACAACAGAAAAGATCCTCGATTAATAGAAAACCAAGGACAAGTCTTGGTTACTTTAGAAAATCCAAAGTCCAAAGGTGAAATCACTGACAAACAGCGAACGAATGATGAAGAAACTAACAATATATTACTAGAAACTAAAAATGTTTTACAAAACAGTATTAATAAGCACAATCGAAATCGCGAACATGATATAGATAATCAGAAGATTGCCAAACAACCAAGTATGAGGCGCAAGAGAGACATAGAAAAACACAATCTTCACAACCCTAATACGATCCTTGATGCCGGTGTCCACCACGGCGGCAATGCAAACAACGGAACTGTGCAACCCGATGAAGACAACTCAGTGTCCAGTTTCGAAATAAACTTACATGAGTGTTATAATGGTAACATGCTCATCAATGAACATTTTCCATACTCTATGCAGTGCAATGGAACTGATTATTTAGAAAACACTACAATACTCAAAGTAACGCACGAAGTTCTACAAGACGGATATTACTATTATATATTTTACAGTGATAACGATTTTGTACAAAACGATATACACGTTATATTTGATATTTTTAAACCAACATTCCAGTACGTTAATATGAACGAGTCAAAGGTTTGTTTGAATCAGAGTGAATGTCAGTTCGATATTGGTTTTTTTAGTGACGAGCTAGTCATAGTAGAAGTACCGACTAAAGATGGAATTAGTTATGAAGAGAATGATTATTCCATTCTGGTCTCAGTCTGCCATCCAAGAATGACAGTATATGTTTTCTTTCCAGTAACAGTCCTACTTTTAGTACTACTTTTTGCATTTTTATGATATTTAATTTTGACTTATGTATATTATATACTTGTAAAGAGAAGCTTTATTAGAAGTGTGATATTATTCTAGTTAACAAAACATATCAATGTTAAATAATAAGGCTATTGTTATGAATTCATAGTTTTAAGATTGTTTGTATATATGACATAGTAATAAGGTCAATTACGATAACGTGGTATGTATATATTGAATTCTGTTAAGTTTTTAAAATTTATTGATTATAATGTTGTCTTACGTCTGGAATATTATATAATTATTAATTATGTAGACCAGGGTAGCCTCGGCAATTCATATTAGAGCTACACATAGCTGTTAACAAGACGAATATAGCACTGTTACTGCGCTTATAAGTGCTTACGAAATTTGTAGGCTCACTTGTTTTTATAACGCTATTTCACAGCGTGTCTTTCTAAAAAGATGGCAGTTACTCTAAAGGAATTACTGCATCCACTTGACGATATTACCTAGCATTTAAGTACTTTTCATCATCATCAGCCTATAGACGTCCACTGTTGGACATAGGCCTCCCTCAAAAAATAATAGACCGACTCCTCAGAAACAGCAGTTTACAATATACCCAGTTCTGCTCATAGCTCGAATGTTTGAATCTGCTCTATCAAAGAGTGAAGGTGCTGATTTAATATTGTAAGATCTTCGCGATCTTAACAAGTATTTACGCATAATGCCTAAATTGGATAGAACATCTAGCCTTCTGTACCAGTTGAGGTTTATATATACACAGTACAGTTATAATACAGCTTTCCTATCCCTAAAATATTAGTAGTTGGGCAACTAAAAGTACCTTAGTTGTCACGTACGTTAATTTACCCTTAGAGCATGGTAATAGTTTGAAAGTACATTATTTAAACTTTTGTATAAACATTGAAAACTAATACCTATAAATATGTTGGTGGTTATAACTTATGCATAACATTACTTTTTACAAAATATTATCAAACTATCAAATTTGTTATCTACAAAATTAAATTTTGAGAAGCATATTCTAATTCAAATGTTAAACTGTTATTATCATATAAATATAAAAATATAAACAATTTATACATTTTTATTGTCAGATTCGGTATTGCTGAATAGGAGATAGATTTCTGTGTTTTTTTGTTGTTTGGTATGGTTCATTTACCAGGATGATTAGCGCAAGAGAAAACAATGTGAAATTCACATGCAAAGTTTTACTAAAGTGATGGTGATTACAAAACCATTTCGAGATATTATGTTATTAAACAATATTTTCTTGGAATTAAATCAAATAAAGCTAAGATGATTGTTATTTTCTGAAAAAACTGTAACCGTGTTTGACCTTCAATGTCATTTCAAAGACATTCTTTTTTGCAGTTTATTAATAAAATATCGAAAATCATAGGTTCATTAATTACTAAATTGTAATAATATCATTTAAAATCACATATTCGAGTTTTTTTTTGCAATCAGCAACCTTTTTATTAAACATTTCCCTTTATTTGCATGTCACTACGTGATTCTTTCGATCGATGACGTCATTGAGAACAAAAGTTGAACAATATTTAAAAAATCATAACTTTACAATTATTCATTTTAAATGAAAAATATTCAAATTAGTCTTTTATTTTCGTGTTTGCTATTGAATAAAAATATTTAATAAATACGGAAAAAAAACTTTGCATACCGAATCAGTCTAGTATTGCTCCACTAACATGTGATTACACTATTCGGAGTATTTAATTTGGTACTCAGAAAATATAAACATATACTCATGCCATTAGGTCCCGCTGGGAGTAAGCAGAGACTATGCCATTTTATTCTTCACACTTTGGACGCCTGCGCTTTTTGAGTACGTTCTCTATTTGATCTAAATATGTCCTCCGTGGGCGTCCTCTACGAACGTTACCATCCACATAAATCTCTTTCACCATCTTTAATTTCTCCTATTCTATCTTTTTAACAATATCATTTTATTTTCACGAATCACATTATTTCAAGTCGATCACATAACATAACATTGCTTTTTTTCTGAGGGACCTTATCTCTACTGCATTCACTCTGCTCTCATGCTTTTTCCGCAACACACAATATTCGCTGCCATTCATGTGCTTAGGGACTAGTACAGCATTTTGCGCTGCCATTCGGGCCTTTTCTGACTAGTCATTACTCCATTTTCATTTGTACAGTTTAAAGACCATTATGAGCCTATCAAGTCAGCGGAAAAGTTCCACAATGGTTGCAGGGATGTGTAGCACAGTGCTGGGCCGTACAATTGTGCCAACTCTTTTACTGTGCCTAGTTGGTGAGTATGTTCCCACGCGCCACCGCCATTATACACCACTCGCGCATTGGATGCGCTGCGATGGAACGGTGTTAGAGCAGTGCATCCCGCGCTCTGTGGCCTGTGTTTTGTTGCTCGTTCGACGCGTTCCAACCTATTGCTATTGCTACTAAAAAGACCATATTTTGTAACTCAGGATGAGTGTCATAGTTTTGTAAATTATACCACAGATGGATGGACGTATGGTAGCATCACTCTTCGGAACTAAATAAGGGACCCCAGATTTTATCAATTTTTTTAATTGTATTTTCTCTTTATGAGGAAAGAAAATGTTTGCCCCTAGCGACAAATTTCTTCGGACAAGCGATGGCGCAGAGATCACTGCTTACTTAACATCGCGTGACATTTCATCATAATTTTTTTTACTTATTATTATTCCAACTGTAGTCATTTTGCGGTAAAGTTAATACGAATGAATTTTGTATATCAATGCTTATACTGAACGGAAATCACTTCAGTACAAAGGAAACCCCAAAAATAATATTCAGTAATCAATCCAGGGACGTAAAAAATATTAATGTAAAATGTCACGTCATTTTTTTTAGCTTTTTTGTTGTTTTGTGTGCAAGTTATAATGCTTGTTAGGAACCTTAATTACCACGCCTCAAAACTCATTGAATATTTTAAAATAAAGTTTATTCCAAAAATATATAAATCGGAAATGAACATTAAATCAAATGATATATAAAACAAAATTCAAATGCAACAAATTGAAGGGAACGAGGATACAGTAAAGGATCTGTCAAAATAAAGTAATGAACATTGAGGAAATTTTGATTTATTATTTCCACATAGTGTCCATAGAGCGTTTCAACAGGCAGAGTATGTAGGTGTTCTGTAAACAAAATCGCTTATTGAGTACATCTCGTTAGTGTATATTAAGGTTCCGATCGGGAGTGGAGTGCTACAACAAATTAATTAAACCTAAATAACAATACAGATGAGATATTTCATTTATTTATTCACCGTAATACAAAACAGTTACCATATTATGTACAAGTGGAAAGATACAATACATGGTTTCCTTCTAGTACTTTTGTGATTGAAATAGCCTCTCCAGAACCCGATGAGACCTCTGTGCAAATGGCAGAGAGGTCTGCGCGGAACGGGGGCCATCCGGCCGGGCCGGGCTTACTCCTACGTTAATATTTAACTTAATGATAAGTCTATAATAGTGTAAAATGTAATCATTCATTAACTAAACTAAAACGAAAGTATCGGTCCAAATAAACGAGTTTCAATAATAATCGACGCAGCGGTTCTTAGGAGAGTGCTCCTAATACTCACACCATATAAATATCGCAATAGAACGCAGGACACAAATCATAAATCGGATAAGCGCAACACCTTAGATAAGGTTAGCAACATCGTTGGGCATTTCAGTAATGGTGGTATGGTAGAACTCCTCGATATCCTTCAGCGCTCTCTTGTCAGATTCAGTCACAAAGTTGATAGCTATTCCTTTACGGCCGAAACGTCCTCCTCTACCAATTCTGTAAACAAAGAAAACATATATAAATATAGAGAACAAAAATATGATCTGGAAACTAAAGTCATCAAAATTTTATTATGCTTGTACATATGTAGTAAATGTAGACTGCGTCGTTGGTCTTAAGGTTAGAGTGTTCGGCTCGCGATCAGTTTGGTCCGCCCTTGCTTTGCACGGGTGGTGTTAATACTATGTAAGAAGTTACGCCCGATTTCTGAATTGAGTATTCAAGCTGAGAACACCTAAGTATCGTTTTGTCTCATTCAGTTGTTAAGTTGTCATTGCGACAGAACGATACTTAAGTGGTTCTCACGATATTTAAGGCGTTAGTGGACTATATCTGAACGATACTTAAGGCGTTAGTAGACTATAGCTTTATTACCCTATTCAGACAAGTTTAAAGCCCCTTGGTGGGGAAATATATGGGGCTTACTGTGAAGTCACTGTATGCATGTCTGTTTGCTGAAATGGCCTGAATAGATTTGAATGCCTCCTGCTGGGTTAGTATATGGTATAGAAACAGAAGAACCTCACTTCTTTTGTCTTATTTAAACCGCATACTAAAATTTGTATACAGGAGTACGATAAATCCCGACAAACTATTGAGAGTAGGATATAAATTTTGTAATATAAATTTGACAAGGCAAGTTATCAACCATTTTTAAAAACTTAGAGAACTACAAAAGCATATGCAATATATCATGAACTGAATAAAATCAAAACCCTCACTACCAGTGGGATGCTTAAGTTAGACAGTTATTCTATATAAACAGGGGATGCTTAATAATAAGACACTTAATAATTTAAATGAAAAGGGACCTTTAGCTGATTCAGTAGTGAAATAATTCACTTAATTTTTTATGTGATACTAACCACCATGATAACCAACCGTGATAGCCCAGTGGGTAGAACACTCGGTTATCATGCAAACGACTACTGTTCAAATCCTGGGTCGGGCCTACACCAATTTGTCTTTTCTAAAGACATATGTGTGGTTAATTTATCATGGTTGTTAACGGTGAGGGAAAACATCGTGAGGAAACCCACATGGCTGAGTTGTACTTAGTCATGTGACAGTGTATTCGTACAAAACGGCGATAGGCCTGCCCCCTATCACGTGAGTACACTGTCCATGCAAAACGTGGGTACTCTGAACACCAGGTGACAAAGTCACGTGACATTCAGAAGTATTAGTACCTCTGCCAACTCCTTCGGGGATATTCGGCGTGAACGTTTATGTTATGTTATGTAATTTTTTATGTCTCAAATGTGTCTTAGCTTAAAGGGTCCAATTCTGTCATAATTGATAAAGCTCTACCAATTAGACATATATCATCTCCTTTCCTTCTTAATGTGGTAGATTATGATTGCCACTTTGAAGGATACTCAAACTCAAACTTTAATTGCATATCATAAGTGTACAAATAGTTGGTGTAAGGTACAGTAATAAATATGGACCCTGTTGGGCACATGCAATTTCACAACAGGGCTGTAGATACTAAAACTAAAAATTAAGGTAGTAAACATTACATGGCACAAAATTAAAATTTCTTCAATTAAAAACACTATAAATATGTGTATAAAATTTTAACAACACAACAATAAAATTAATATTATTTTAGGTCAAAGTATTATTATTTTAGTTAACATTATTATTAAATTAGGTTTAATCTATATTAGTCTATCATTACATTAAGCTTTACCAATAAGTGGAAAAAACAAACAAATCAAACATAGATATTGTATTATTACAGAACTAGATAACTATAAAGAATGACTTAAAATGGTACTAATATTGCTCAACCTCAACTAAGATATTCTTCTACTTTATAATAACATTTATCAATAAGAAAGATTTTAGTAAAATTAAAAATCTACTGGCCAACCTTTCAAGTTAAGACTACATTCTTGAGTTGTTTTGTTAATGTCCTTATATATTTTTCACATTTCTTAGGCCTACCTTTGAGTGCACTCTCTATTTGGTCAAAATATGTCCTACATGGTCATTCTCTACTAAAATAACCATTCACCTTGTATATATTTATTTTACTAATTTACTTAATCATCCGTCATGTCTAAGTGACTAAACTATCTTTTTGCATTGTATTTACAAGATTATCTTTCACACTGGATCATTCACAAATCACACAATTTCTTACTCAACATACTAAATACATTTGCCACACTTCCCATCCCTAGTAAAACTAGGACTGCAATGTAAATAGCGATTGAAATGAATGGAGTTGAGCAAGTTAGGTAACCTCAGTCTTCTTACTATCTGTGCAGTCGGTATTAAGCTTTAAGCCGCGCTCTAAATGAGAAACCATTAACTTTTTCTATTGACTTCAATGTGTTTCAAAAGGATTTTTGCAGATGACTGGCCACCCTTCACTAACCATCCTATATTTCACCATCTTAACCCCATAATACTTGCTTGTGGCTAAGAGCCCATGGAGACTCATAAGATCAAATAGAGAATGTCCTTCTTAAGGCAGGTGTCGGTAGTCTTTCAAATAAGTGCATGTGTATGTGTGTAACAATTGATGAATTTAGACAAAACTTGAGGGTTTGGCCACAATTTCGAAGGTCTCTGGTTACCCTAGTGGAAGCTAATAGCGGGAGTTTATGCATGAGCTTATTTCTAAAACACTGGCTTCTCCTTTTCAATATTCATAACTATGAGTATATTTATCAATAAATGTTCGCCATTACCTGTGAATATAGTTCTCGCGGTTGGTGGGCAGGTCATAGTTGATGACGCAAGACACTTGCTGCACATCAATCCCGCGGGCCAACAGGTCCGTGGTGATGAGCACCCGAGATGAGCCCGTACGGAACTGCCGCATGATCACCTCTCGCTCGCGCTGGTCCATGTCGCCGTGCATGGCCGAGACAGTGAAGTCGCGCTCGTGCATTGATTCCGTGAGCCAGTCTACCTGTAATTTCGAGGTTATTAAATTATTAATAAAAGGACTTCAACTGTATCAGTGGATCCATTTTAAAGGCCAATAATCCTTAACTGCTAGCTCTACTGGTTAACTTATGGCGGATGTGGTGCAACTATTTTGCAAGGCCGTAGAACTATCATTACTCATTTAAAAAATATATATACTGCCTTTGATTTTGACCATTACTAGAATTGTCAGGTTTTGAATTTGCACATTTTGACGAATTTTCTATCACATCAATGTTTGCATATTTTATATTTCAAATATTAAAGTACTCTGCACTAAAACTTTCAGCAAGAAAAGTTTTGATAATTAATCGACTAGCTTAATTGTCTGAACAATTACTTAAAAGAAAAACTTGGGTAGGTTCATCATGCCATGATATACAGCCAAACAGCCTTTAGAGGGCTGTGCCACTATGCAAAGTAACAGTGCCCTAGTAAAAACAACAACTGTCATGTGAAAGGATAGACCTAATAAATATGTTACACGGTATACAGATGAATAAAAGAAACTAATTGGTGCGAAACAATCAAACTTAAGTTATAAATACACTTCCTTTGATATTTGCTTTTGAAGCAATAAGATCAGTCAATCATTACATAATCGACATATCAGGAAATAATGATTACACTAAATAATCAGAACTGTTACATAATTATCAATGGCATTGATAAAAACAGAATCAACTCTTGTATACTTTATCCAATGAAAACATAGTCATGTCCACCCTGCTATGCAATGGTTATCTCTACATATTCACACATAGATTAGCACTACCCAATTTCTTTCAGTGGGTACACGGCAACTAAGCATATAGGGTTTTTAAGTAATTTTTGGGGGATGCAGATGGAGAACCTTATTCATAGAGGAGATTAATTTTACAATATTTTCCCCATGCAACTCCCAAAATTGGCTGAGAAATTTTGAGTCCTGAGTATGTATGTGTGTGTAATTATTACCTCTTACAAACATCAGTTTCATTATTGAACTTACCTTGCGACGTGTGTTACAGAAAATCACAGCCTGGGCAATGGAGAGAGTGTCATACAAATCACAGAGAGTATCTAACTTCCAATCTTCCTCTTCAATGGAGATGAAGAATTGCTTAATACCTTCCAGGGTAAGCTGAAATTTAAGAAAAGATGTTAAGTTTTAGTTATTAATGGTAAAGTCAACACCATTATGCTGAGGGAACATATACTTGACATATATTCATCACATCAAGACATATTAGAAAGAAAGTTTTTTTATCATGTAAAATCGAAACAAAAAAATAAACAATATTCACAGAGCTTATTCACAAAGCTAACTGATGATGTGACTGCTTAATAGCTATTATTATTATAGGGAGTTTTAAAAAGTATATGAAAGCATGTGCATAATGTAAACTCTTTCTAGTAAGTTAGCAAATAAAAAGGTACATTATAAATTACAAATAAATAAAGGAAAGGAAAATTTCAACACAGGCAGGAATCAACCACAACCACATAAGGTTATCATGAACAAAAACTTCAAATTACATTAAAAATTGGTGTTATTCTTAACAAAATACCTTATTAGTCCAGTCAAATTAGACATTCAAGGTTACATTAATTCGCACCTAGCTAAAAATTGGCATGGATGTTGAGAACCCTATTACAAATAATTTGTCAATTATCCACATCAATCCAGCGTGTGCAAAAAAAGTTATTCAAGGTCAAATGTTGCAAAAATCGGTTTTTTGAGTTTTCCAGCTAAACGGTAAGTTTATCATAAAAATAGGTGAGACAAAAATATTCATTATGCAATTATCTATAAAAATTGTTCATACACTTTTTTTCCTAAGAATCACCATTTCGGATATATAGCGATGCAAAAAGTTGAAAAAATTGTGTTACTCATAATATGCACACGTTTCCGCGCCACCCGTGAGGTAGTGTACATGGCGCGTTTTTTTTTTTACGTGGTATCCGTTGTCACTATTCGATGATGTTGGAATGCGTAAATCACAAAAGTCAGCCATCTACGATTGTTTTGAAACAGTAAACATAGATATTGACAACATAAATGCTACATACATAATCGACGGAGGATATCTATTACACCGTGTAGTGTGGGATCACGAAGAAACATTTGGCCATATTTTAGATAATTATGTGCGGTATGTACATAGACATTTTGACCATAGAGTGACTGTAGTATTTGATGGCTATACTGATTGTGCAAAAAATATTAAAGCTGCGGAACAACGTCGTCGAGCTACAACAACATCTTCATGTTCGGACGTCATTTTTGATGAATTTATGACATTTACCACCAGCCAACAGAAATTTCTCGCAAATACACACAACAAGTCTCAGTTCATTACAATGTTGAAAGAAAAATTTACGTCTGAAAATATCTCTGTAAAGCAAGCTGATAATGATGCTGATGTCCTAATAGTTGAAACAGCAATAGAACAATTTAACTCGACAAATCCAACTATTGTTGTTGGTGAAGATGTTGATTTGTTGGTATTACTTACTGCTCGAACGCCAACCGAAAAAAATATTTTTTTTTAAAACCTGGGAAGGCTCAACAACAATCAAATATATATTCATCCAAGAGTTTATCTGCTTTTCCAAAATGCCAAAATCATATATTATTTCTGCATGCAGTAACTGGTTGCGACACGACATCAGTATTTTTCAGAAGGGATAAAAGAACAGTTTTGAAATTGTTTGAGAGACAAGATTTAGTTGATTGTGCTAACGTTTTCAAAGAAAGTACCTCTACTCCACAAGCTATAATCACCAACGGAATTCGCTTTCTTCTTTCCGTTTACGGAGCTCCAGCTTAGATAAGTTTCGATACTTATCTTTTGCAAAAAATACGCATAAAAAAAACAAGTACAATTAGCTTGTCTTCCTCCAATCTCTGCTGCTGCTCACCAACATCTATTTCGGGTATATTATCAAGTTCAAGTATGGCTCGGTAATAAACTAAACCCAGAAGACTGGGGTTGGAAGTTAATTGACAACATATTGGAACCAGTTCAGACTTTACTTCCTCCTGCACCGGAAAAACTCCTCAATTCAATTTTTTGCAATTGCAAAAAGGGGTGTAATGCTAAATGTGGCTGTAAAAAAGTTTGGTTGTTCTGTTCATTAGCATGTATCAGTTGTCGAGGCCAGTCGTGCTCCAATGTTCAATCGTTAGTAGAAGAGGATTCTTACGATATAGACGAGGAGACATCTGATGCATCGCTCTTTGAACAATTTATTTGTACCCAGCAGGAAGAAGAAAATGAAGAAGAAGAAGAAGGAGAAGAAGACAATATAGATTATGTTTCATTAGATGCGTATCAATCAGACGAATAATTTTCTCAAATTACTTACACTGCTCTTATCATCTACAATAGTACCATTTCCAATTTAATACAATAGCTTTTTAACTCAACTGAACCACAATAGATCGTGGAATAGGCCTACCGGGGAAACCAGGTAAAAAAAAACGCGCCATGTACACTACCTCACGGGTGGCGCGGAAACGTGTGCATATTATGAGTAACACAATTTTTTCAACTTTTTGCATAGCTATATCTCCGAAATGGTGATTCTTAGGAAAAAAAGTGTGTGAACAATTTTTATAGATAATTGCATAATGAATAATTTTTATCTCACCTATTTTTATGATAAAACTTACCGTTTAGCTGGAAAACTCAAAAAACCGATTTTTGCAACATTTGACCTTGAATAACTTTTTTTGCACACGCCGGATTGATGTGGATAATTGACAAATTATTTGTAATAGGGTTCTCAACATCCATGCCAATTTTTAGCTAGGTGCGAATTAATGTAACCTTACCCCTATTTTTGGTGCTAATTTGACTGGACTATATTCTCAAATCTAGGTTTAACAAATTTATAAAAAGCAACACTTTATTACTTTTACTGTGTAAGTTTTATACAGTATAATTATTATAGAATCAAACTCAAAACCAAGCTCTATACATAGTGCTAAACGAATAATTTTTCATTTTACAACTTAATTACGTGACTTTCTTAACAATGTGAATCAAGACTCACCTCTTCCTTTTGCACCAGAATACGAATTGGATCTCTCATGAAGCACCGCGACACTTCAAGCACATCATCAGGCATTGTGGCAGACAACAAAATAACTTGGACATCTGCAGAAAGCATCTTGAAAACATCATGAATTTGGTCTTTGAAACTGAAACACACAGAAACAGAATTAAATATGAATATGCTGACAAAAGCATAATTTATTTTATAAAAGCATTTATTTGATTCTTATAGTCACTTTTAGTAATTTATATTATTATTTGTAATATTAGAAGAATCACATGTAACAACAATTAATATATTTAAGTAAAGAAATTAAGTTAAGTCCTTAATCACCACATTTCAAATCACAAAATACTCAGGAGACTTGACATCAAGCATGCTTACAAGAAAAAGGTGTATCAATTTAAATTATCACTTAAATATCCTGTCAGCTATGTAACTGAACACAATGATGAAATAATACAGTTGTATGGACTCAATTCTAAAGGATAGGGCTAATTCATTTTATAAACCATAATTTAACTAGCGTCTGCTACTAATACATAAGAGAAATCATCATATAAATATTTTTGCTGTACTATTTCTACCACTTGATACAAGCTAACAAGAAACTAGTATGCCGTATAAAATAAGATATAGTGCATCCCTTCAAGTACTAATATGGGAAAAATGAGTTTTGATGATAGAAAAAAGTTTTCATATGGTCTAGTCACACTAATATTGTACATTGAAATTCCCATGCATAACTGAGAAGACATACATACATACATATACTTACGACTATTAATCCCTAAAAGGGGTAGCCAGAGCTAAGGAACTAAAAATTCCTCAGCCACTTTTGGAAAGTTGAGTGGGGATATTATGGTAAAATAAAGGTTGTTGGTGATGGGTCTCCAACCTCATCGCCCAACAATCCCTTTAAAGCCCCAATACTGTTAGTTGCCGTTACGTTCTTACGTTCACCCACTGAAGAAATGGGGTAGTGCTATACTAAGCCGACACTACACAGCAACATTAACTGAGAAGGCATTACTATCAATATAAATATGTTGTAGAACTGCAAACTATTTACATTTGTGTGATACATTTAAGATATAATATTGTTTAGGCCTGTACCAAAATCATTCACTGATGGTTTACCATCAATTCATTGATATAAAAAAGTTAAAATGAATTCTTACCCTCTAGACAACATTTCATCAGCTTCATCGAGCACAAATAACTTAATAGTATTGGCTCGCAGGGCCCGACGAGTTATCATGTCATATACACGTCCAGGTGTGCCAACCACCACATGAACACCACTCTCCAATTGCCGCATGTCCTCACGCACATTAGTTCCACCAATGCAAGCATGGCATTTGGCATTTAAATGATCACCAAGGGCAATCACTACCTGAAAAAACCCACAAATTTATAAGTATCATGATAGTGCAAAAAAGAATATAAAAGAATAAACACTAAAACGAACACTAAATAGAATAAATTAAATTACGATAAAATGAAACTTCATAAGTACCTTTTGGATTTGTTGAGCCAACTCTCTAGTTGGAGCTAAAATAAGTGCTTGACATTCACGTACGCTGGTGTCAATTTGTTGAAGAATAGATATGGAGAATGTAGCCGTCTTGCCAGTACCAGACTGGGCTTGGGCTATGACATCACGACCCTGGATGCATGGCATAATTGCGCGCTGCTGAATAGCAGAGGGCTTTTCAAACCCATATGCATAAATACCACGCAGCAATTCCTCTTTCAAGTTCATATCGTCGAAGCTCTCAACAACTTCGTGCCAGTTGGTATCGAGATTCCCAATAGGTTCCATACCAGGAGGCCCGTCATAGCTTCCCTGATCCTTGGATGGGCCATTTTTGGAATCCTCCTGCCAATCCTCTGCTCTGTTGATTAAATTTTTTTGTCAGTAATGTACTACACCCTAAAAACTTCATCTGCTTACACCAATGAAAATGTAACTATAAAAAGTAGATCGACACCTTATTATCTAGAGAAATATATTCGTCAAAATTTAAGATCATAACACAGCGATCTCTACCACCCTAAGTTACATACATATCTAGTTCGAAACACGTGTAAATTTGAAGCGGAATTATAAATTTCTTCGATCACCGCCATGTTGGCAATCGGTACCTAACCATGAGACTCAGTTAAACGATGATTTAGCTAAAAATAGGGAAGTGTAACACAGTGTCATAACTTAATACAAAAGTTTCAATAGAAACTTAATAATAGATTACATAAATATAGTGTAAATTCACATAGAAATTGAGCATACCTTCTTTCTGATGAATAAGACATGTTCCAATCGCGGTAGCTGAACGGAAAAGAACTCACAAGGTCAAGTTATGTTTGAAAAGTACCTATATAATATAATATCTTACGGATATGATATTAATATGTATAAGCAGAATTTATTAAAAGAAAAAATATATTATTAATTTTAAATTTATAATATCACTAAATGTGAAATGAGATTGCAATGAAAATAGTTTTAAGTATTTTTAGTTACAGCAACCGGAACTACGTCATTAAAGAACATAGAGCGAACAAAAAATACAAGTTCTGCTCATAGACAATCAATAAATAATCGTAATCGATGGAGAAATTGTTGTCTGTGGAATCGATTCAAGGACGACTGGATGAAATTTTACGTGATCAACTAAGCTCACTACATAAGTAGTGTGTGTGATAGGTATATTCAAATAATTACCGACTCAATAAGAAAAGTATATCGATCAGGAATTTAAAGAGCCGATGGTTTATCCAAACGTGAATCTTTGCCGTGCATGCAGCCCGTGTTCGGTCACTTTTATCGACATAATTATATGTATGTATTATAACATCATAATTAGTCTATTAAGATATTTCCCCAAAGCAGATTTTGAACCGATAAAAAACCTTAAATGACCCAGGATCCCTTTATACAATGTAGATAGTTTTGAGATTTAGTCATATCTTATCAGTTGGGTTTTGATTTTTTGTACTTTGCCGCACTTTCTTTGATAGTTAGGCACTTAGAATAATCGATGCATTTCATTTGTTATTTTATTTTAAATATTTAAAGTATCAAGGCAGGTGTCTGAAGATTGATGGATGTGAATGAAGCTAGAGAGGTTTGCCAGGATCGTACAAAGTGGCGATCGATAGTCTTTGCCTACCCCAATGGGAACCAGCGGCGTGAGAATATGTATGTATGTATGTATGTTTTTATTATAACGACCAATAGTTGCACATTTTTCAATTTTACACATAACTAGATTAACAACGCATATCAGCAAATGTAAAATCGACCATGTGTAAGTTCAACTCACGCTCGAAGAGTTTTGGAATAGTTTCACTTGTTGTAATTAAAATACAACATATGATAACTTGATAAACTGTGATGAATTGTTGACCAAGTTTGAAGGACTCTCGCAGATTTGGTGACTGTAATGTATTATATCAATTCGGTGTGCAAAGTTTTACAAAAGTTATGCTGATTACATAACCATTTCGAGATATTAAGCTTTTCTTGAAATAAAATAAAAAAGCTATAATAACTTTTTTTTTAAAAAAAATGGAACATATTTTGATCTTCAATGTAAGAGACATATGTTTTTGCAGTTTTTGACTGAACTATTGAAAATCATAGGTTCGTTTAATATAATATCGTAATAATATCACTTGTTGAGATAACAAATTTGTGATTTTCATTCATTTGCAGTTATTAAAAGTTAAAGTGTCATTCGAAATGGAAAATATTCAAAGTAGTCTTTTATTTGCGTGTTTTAATTTTTTTTGTATACTTACCTAATTAAACAAAAACAAAACAGCAATAGCAAAAAATATATTTTTATGTCAATAACAAATTGGATATACTTTACTAAGTAATAATAAAATATCAAGTATGGGTTTGAATATTATGTATTAGATTCGTGTAGTGTATGTGATTTTGTTCTGTGACTGTGAGTATATTTAGGGAGAATGGAAAATATTTTGCTGTGTAGTGTCGGCATAGAATAGCACTGCCCCATCTCTTCCCGTGGGAGTCGTAGAAGTCGACTAAGGGAAAAGGGCTTTTTCATCTTCGCCCCTACACCAATCCAAGGTCTGCCGTGCCGAGGGATGCGTGGCCAGGGGTGAGCCTGGTCGTTAGCGTGCCGCCGTCCCGGAGCCTGGTGAACTCCGGGTACTAAATAACCTTAACTAGTCAAGCGGGGCTCTGGCTAGGAGGACAGTATATTTCCCTTGCTTTTCGTGGGAACCGAATGTGTTTGGAAACTACAATTAAACGCGGTGGCGGCGATGTGGCTCGCCACTCATCACGCCGTGGTTCCTCACGGGGCGAAAAGTGGTCTAAAGAGACCCGCTTTAGTACGATGAATGTGTGTGGAGGGATGCATGAAAAATTAGATGAAGTATGTTTGATTATGGAAGAAAGAAAACTAGATTTTCTGTGTGTAAATGAAACGAAGCGCAAGGAAAAAGAGGTTTCACAACTTGGCCCATTTAGAGCTATAGATAGCATTAGAGCCATTTAGAGGTCGGGAGTTGCCGAGAGTGATAGAGCTTGCCAAGGCGTGGGACTTCTGATATCTGAAAGGATGGCTAAGTGCATGAAAGATTATGCGTGTGTGAGTCCAAGGCTCCTATGGATAAAGGTGAAGGTAGGGCTTGTCCGGATGCGCATAATTTGCGTGTATGCTCCGGACATGTCCAGATCACTATCCGAGAGGGAGGAGTTTTGGAATCTGTTAGACGATGTTGCGAATGGGTGTGATGAAAATGAGAAAATTGTTATGTTAGGAGATTTTAATGGTTGGGTTGGTGTGTCACGCAACGGTTGTGAAAGAGTTTTAGGAAAGTTTGGTGATAAAATAGTGAACGAGAATGGTGAGAAAGTGATTGATGTAGGTTTGGAGAGGAATCTTTGTGTTACGAACACGTTGTTTGAACACAAAGATATCCATATGTATACTAGACAGAGAGGAAGCGAGAGAAGTATGATAGATTTTGTGATAGTGGATGAAAGGCTAAGAGCAAAGGTTGTTGACACCAGAGTCCATAGGGGCACTAACGTTGGTACAGACCACTTTCTCGTGATATCACGATTGAGGGGACTGTGCACGCGTTGGCGCCACAGGGCCAAAGTGTCGACAACTGAATTTGCGAGACTAAAAGTGAAGAAATTAGAAGAGGACGAAAATATTAGAGATGAATATATGAAGAAATTGGACGACAGGCTAAGTTGCGTGGAGATGAAGGATGAATTGGAAATAGAAGAAGTATGGGATGTGCTCAAATCGTCAATGGTTGAATGTGCGACGGAAGTATGTGGATTGAGTAAAAGAACAAAATAGTGAAGATGAATATAAGAGAGTTAAGAATGAGGTTAAGAAGAAAATAGAAAAGAAAAAGCGTGATCTGATAGAATGGTGTGAGAGGAAACTCTCTGATAATTTCCGGAATAACCAAAAGTTGTTCTGGAAATATATCCGGAAAGAAAAGGGAGTTTCCCAAAACACGAGAGTGAATGTTGTGAGAGATGAACAGGGTGAATTGGCGACGGATGAAAGTAGCATAAGACGAGTATGGAAGCACTATTTTGTGGGACTCTTTGAAAAAGAGGATTCATCCATTTCTTCGCGAATCAGCAGTAATGTTGATTGGAACGACGTTATGGGTGACTTTAGTATGGAAGAAATAATGAAAGCAATGAAAAGTATGAAACTAGGGAAAGCGGCAGGGTATGACAGTCCATTAGATACCCAAATTTGTACGTGTCCTGTTTTGCAAAAAGTAAATCAAACCAAATACCTAGGCATTTTTTTGGACCAGCGTCTATCTTGGTATCCACATATTGAGCATGTCATGCAAAGAATAAGAAAACTAACGTATATCTTTAAAACACTACGACACGTGATTCCGAGAGCGGGCACTGTACCGGGAAAAGGGCGTCCTAGAGATCTCTTAAAGGAAATTTATGTGGCTTTGGTGCAATCGATCATCACGTACTGTATAACGATATGGGGGGGTGCGGCTAAAACAAGATTTCTGGAGGTTGAGCGTGCTCAGCGCGGCCTCATCAAGGTCATGTTCTTTAAGAAAAGGAGATTTCCTACTGAAAAACTATACCTCCTCTCTGGTTTGTTATCAGTTAGGAAACTATATGTTATACACTCGGTATTAAAACTGCATAAAACATTACAATTCAATCCTCCCAAGACTCTTCAGAGAAGGAGATACGTTCCTTGTAAAGTCCCAAAAACAAACACTGTTTTCGCTGGACGGCAGTTTAATAAACGTGTTGCACTCATATACAATAGGTTAAATAGTGATTTGGATATATATCCTAAAACATTTTATGATTGCAAAAAAAGTATATCTATGTGGTTCGAAGATAAAACATATGATGAGGTGGAGTCACTACTCCAAGAATGATAGAGGTTTGATTATGATATGTATATATACAGTCACATGTCCTAACATGTACACATATACACTAAAAATCTCACGCACACACAAACTCTCAAGCACACCACGCACTCACACACACACTCACACACACACACACACACACACACACACACACACACACACACACACACACACACACACACTCAAACACACACATACAAACTATTTAGTTAATAAATTTATAGTAATAAGTTAATTTGATATATTGTAGTAATTTAATTTTTAATCTTATTGTAATAATAAATTTTATTGTTCTTAGATAGGAGCGATGTCTCCAAACACAGACTTTTAAGTTTAAATGGAGACATAAGCACGTTGTAATTTATGTAGCCTTGTTTTACTCAATAAAAACATTTTATTATTTTTTTTATTATTATTTATTATGACAGGATAAACACTGAAATGCTGAGGGCTGGTAAAGGGGTGGTGGCTTCCTGGTTGTACTTCCTTTTCCAAAAATGCTGGTCGAGTGGCAAAGTGCCACAAGACTGGTGCAAAGCGGTAATTGTGCCTTTATATAAAGGAAAGGGGCACACCAGGAGGCTAGAAACTACCGTGGAATTAGCCTACTCAGCATTGTCGGTAAATTGTATGCAAAGGTTTTGATTGAAAGAGTGATGAATGAAACGGATGATAAAATTTGGGATGTGCAAGCAGGATTTAGAAAGGGAATGGGATGTATGGACCAAATCTTCTCTTTAAGGAGCATCACCGAAAATATCTTAGCTAAGAACCGAAAGGTGTATTGCTCCTTCATTGATTTAGAGAAGGCGTATGATAGGGTGGTAAGAAAGTGTTTATGGGAGGTGTTACCCAAATTCGGTTTGGGGAGTCGACTTGTACGTGTACTGGTATCACTCTATGAGGATTCCAGTGCATGTGTGAGAGTAAAGGGGCGATCCATTAATTACGTCACACCAATTTCATGATTTTTTGACCCCTCCCTCCCCCCTTGTCACACTTCGTCACAATTAACTACACCCTCCCCCCTTAGTGTGACGTCACATTTAGGTTTTTAGTTCAGGAGAAACTGATATTACAACATCACTCTGAAACTAATTTTTAATGCTTAAACGCTTACGGCGTTGTAAATTGAGACTTATTGCCTTTGAAATACATTTGCCATTTCGAAAACAATTATTCATTAAACTCTGCCAGAAAAATAGTATCAAATTTATAGGCAACGAATACATCCAAACAAATCCGAGTATAAAAGATATTATTAAAGGAAAGAAAAATTTCGACACTGGCGGGGTTCGAACCCGCGACCTTCGGGTATACGCCCCCGTCGCTCTGCCAACTGAGCTACAGTGTCAGTTGGCATCCAGCGCGAAATTTCTCTATCCTTTGTTTCTTTTTTACACGTTCAAGTAGTGTTTTGCGTTTCCTACCTCCGAATTTTAACTAATTCGGACGGCCACTTGTCTACCTTTTCAGATAGAATGCAAATGTTGGAAACGCCTAACTATCACATAATTTAATGTTTTTTGACATGAATTCCTCATGTGAAATTTTTCTTTCCTTTAATAACATCTTTTATTTATGAGTAATAATCCCCACATTGTGAATGGATTGAGAATGGGTGGATTCATCATTAAATGCCTCTTATATGCCGACGATCAAGTGCTACTTGCATCATCGGTGGAAGAGCTGCAAGAGATGATGAATGTTGCATGTGCGTCTTTTGAAAAAAAGGGAATGAGGGTGAATGTGGATAAAACAAAAACTATGGTTTTTGAGAGAGAGGTGAATATGACCGAATGCTTGATTGAGATTAATGGTAAGAAAGTGGAACAAGTGAAAGAGTTTGTATGTTTGGGAAGTTTGTTTACTAGGGATGGAAAGTGTGATGAAGATATCGAGAGAAGAGTGAAAAAGGGTAATGCGGTAAATGGAGCACTGGATAGTCTAATGTCTAGTCAGTCGGTGTCTGAAAAGGCCCGAATGGCTGTGCATGATGCTGACCTCGTTCCTACGCTTATGTATGGCAGTGAATGTTGGGTGTGGCAGAAGAAGCATGAAAGTAGAGTGAATGCAGTAGAAATGAGATCCCTCAGAAAAGTTTGTAATGTAAGGTTATGTGATCGTGTGAGGAATGATGTGATTCGTGAAAGGTGTGGTGTAAAAGATGATATTGTAAGAAAGATAGAAAAAGGAATGTTGAGATGGTTTGGGCACATAGAGAGGATGGATGACAGTAAATTGGTGAAAGAGATATATAGAGCCAATGTGGAAGGTAATGTTAGTAGAGGACGACCTCGGAGGACACATTTGGATCAAATAGAAAATGTGCTCAAAAAGGCAGGTGTCCGCAGTATGAAGAATAAAAGAGCATGTATGAAAAGATTGATGGATGTAAACGAAGCCAGAGAGGTTTGCCAGGATCGTACAAAGTGGCGATCGATAGTCTCTGCCTACCCCAATGGGAACTAACGGCGTGAGAATATGTATGTATGTATGGAAAATATTTTGTATTGAACATGTCTTATACTTTTTTATTATGAATGAATTTTTTTGATGCTGCAAGGTCTTGAAAACATTTTGTATTAAAAATAATCCTAAATTATACTGTATTGCGGTTTATATATGTCGTAGGATGATTTGATGTTTAGGTTTTTTGCAAAAAACCTAGGGATTTTGCAAAAATCCGGATAATTAGACAACGGTTATAATATTTTCTAATCTTACTAGGTTTTTTGCAAAAAAACTAGTTGGTTTAGTATGACTCCGAAACGAAATGTCAGTTTTTATGAATACTGTACACTGATTGGTCGATTGCAGTGCCCTATAAACACGTCATCTCTGATTGGTTGTTAATTAAGACGTACTTACTTCATTGTTCCTTCCTACATTTAATTAGATTGTTATTTTAATTTTAGTAACAAAAAGTTCCTAAGTATAAAAAAATATGACATTTCCCTTTATAACTCTAACTATAATACCTCAATACTACAATTTAAAACGTACTTACTTTATTGTTCCTACCTATATCGAAGACGTCCTTGGCCGAGTGGGTAGGTGACCAGCTTTTCGGTCAGGAGGTTGCGGGTTTGATCCCCGCTGAGAGCAACATTTATGTGATGAGCATATGTGTATTATATTATATTATATTAAATATATCGCTGAGTTAGTATCCCATACTACAAGTGTTACTTAGTTTGGGGTAACTTGATCTGTGTATAATATGTCCGAACGTGATTGTAATTTTACTCCAACAAAAGTGTAAAGAAAAATATTTAATTCCTAGTATCAAATGAGTATTGTCATTTCTTACCCTTTATAACTCTAGCTATAATATCTCAATACCACAATGACGAACCAATCAGAATAAGTGTAAGCGAGCAATCAGAAATCAGCCAATCAGCATTAAAGAAGTACAATCTTACTAAACCAACTAGTTTTTATGCAAAAAACCTAGTAAGATTAGAAAATATTATAACCGTTGTCTAATTATCCGGATTTTTGCAAAATCCCTAGGTTTTTTGCAAAAAACCTAAACATCAAATCATCCTACGACATATATATATGTCGCAGGAAAATCGTCAAACTCGTTAACTTATAAGTTTCCTAGGAAACTTGTAAGTTTACGGAAATCCGTCAAACAGCATGCGAATTTACATCTTACCTGATAGGTTTTAGGAAACTTGTAAAATAACGAACTCACCTCAGGAAAATTGTAAGTGGGGACCATTTTTGACAAGTTTCCGAGTTTAAAATTCTGTATTTTAGGAACTTTACAAGTTTCCTGAATCCCGCTAGGAAAGTTGTCAATGCAGGACTGATGGCGCGAAGAGATGTTAGTCAATGCGGATTGGCTGGCGGCGGTCACGTGACGTGACGCATTCGCGCGTCTTGTCAACTCGACTATCAAAACTAATATTTTCCTGGCTTTACTAATGCTAAACTATTAGTTTGCTATTATTTGATGTCACAGACATAAAATTAAAATGTTTTAAGAGTATTTATTATATATAAATAGTATGAATACCTTCTAGAACTATTTCCAAAGAGCGTTTTTATACGGATATATATTATACCGATATACTCGCGGCAGAAAGGGCAAAATCCCTAGAAAGGGTGGGTAGCCTGACCGTCGGAATAAGAAATTTCTCAGCTACTTTTGGAAGTTAAGTGGGAAAAGATTGTAATGTAAACATTCTTGGCGATAGGTCTCCAACCGCATCGCCTCCAATGACATCCATTGTTTTAAGTCACCGCCAGAAATATGTTACTGCTATTCTTAACCGATGCTTGTAGGATTTTGAACTCTTACAAATTTACTGCATTCCTAATATTTTGTCACGCGGTTGTCGTAAGAGGAAACCAAAGGCTTTTTAAGTGATTGTTAGGTGATGTGGTTGCATAGCCAGCGCCACCTTCTAATTTTAGTAGTGATTCGCTACTGTGATGTGCGAGTATGAAAAGCAAGTCAGAAGGTTGGTTGATTAACAAATGGAAACTAGTGTAAAAATTCGTTATCGTAATTAATTATTCGTAGTTTTCGTTTATTATTACGTATCACTAACGACTAGGAAATCCTTCTTAGTCCAGTTACTCATTTATATTTGAAACAAATCAAAACATTGTCATTACTTTAAATTCATGTTTTTTTCTTTACTCAACTCACTTCTTAACCAATCATCATAAGTAACTGGTTCTATTAACAATTTCACTAGCAGCCATTAGAAGCTTACAAATTCCTAAATTATAAATTCAAAACTAGGAAACTTGTCAAAAATGATCCCCACTTACAATTTTCCTGAGGTGAGTCCAATATTTTACAAGTTTCCTAAAAACTATCAGGTAAGATGTAAATTCACATGCTGTTTGACGGATTCCCTCAACTTACAAGTTTCCTAGGAAACTTATAAGTTAACGAGTTTGACGATTTTCCTGCGACATATATAATATTACAAATTTAAACATATTTAATCATCTAATTGGTTTGTTTTTAAGAAACGATGTGTTGGTATTTAAGAAGGGTAAGGCAAAACAATACTTCAGACATCGATTTTAAAATCGATTCAAATACTAAGCTTTTGTAGCATTTCCGGAATATACTGTAGTCTATGGATCACGTAGCCATTTTGAAACCACAGTACTTTGTGGCCGTGTGAGAGGCGCTTGCTCGTTGCGCTAAAGTATAGCGAATTAGTTATTTAGTGAAGAGTAGTTTCTATTTAGTTTACCTATCAAAATGAGCTGGCAGGATTATGTTGACAAACAATTAATGGCATCTAGATGTGTTACTAAAGCAGCTATTGCCGGTCACGATGGAAATGTCTGGGCAAAATCGGAAGGTTTTGAAGTAAGTTTCTACGTGTACAGTGATTTTGAGAGCAAATTCTTTAATATACATGTGCTTTTGTGGTTAATGTGAAATAAAACTGTAATGGTGATAGTGCTAAATGGATGAGTATTCTTTCCGGCAACTTGACAAGATGGCGACATGTGGCAGCCGCAAGCAATACCCACCAATAAGAAAAAATATTATCTCCAATTAGGACCGCTTGTTATTGTATGTAATTACACCAGACACGTTTTACTAAACATATTGATAGTTGGAAACCATCTAATACACTGTAGTTGTAATATTTCGGCTATATTTAGTTGCCGGCCGGTAATATTACATTTACTTAGCTCAATGCTAGACAGCCAATCAAAACATAACGATATCCCATGTTTTTCATCAATTTTTCATCTCAGAATAACACCTGTTCGTCATGTCAATTTTCATTTCCCAGACGTGTAATGAAGAAATCTTGTTCATGACTCACTCCTCAAAACAAGTTTTGCTACGTGGTTTCGACGAAAGTATTGAATATAATTTAAGCTATCAAACTATATAACTCAACCCTAACGTAACATTCAGTACCATTCAGCAGCTATGTTGAGATATTGAGTTAGCTGTTATTACTAAAAATGTTATAAACATAACCCTCAACAATAAAGAACTACACACCTCAGCTGTGCTGATTTTTTATCTAAAACTTAATAGAATATTTGTCCTTAAACCTTGAAGAGTCAACATTTATTTATCAAAAGTACTTGTGAATGACTAATCATAGCTTTCAGCTGCCAATCTTCTGCTATATCTCTTTAACACTCTTGATTTCCTCCTTATTGATCAGTACAGTGTCTGTACAAGCAATTAGGACAAATAAGGTATTTTGTATACTCACTTTCAGTTTAGTTTCCTAAACTGCTGTTAGTGCCAAAGATGTCTTCTTGAAATCATATTCAAGTTAGTAATGAGTCATGAACTTATATAAATTACAGTTTTAGTCCACCTTCCCTTATTGTGAGTAGTAACTTGTAGTAAAATTACATGTTCTTGTATATCTGTGGTAGAACCTATATCAGTTCAAAGTATATAGCTAGTATTTAATCTTTTTAAATATTTTATGTTAAAACATTTGTAACTTTATTATCTTTACTCTATATAAGTATTAGTATTCCTTTGTTTGTACCATTAAGTAGGCAAATTTGGATTGTCTACTTTACTACGTATAAACATAACCTTATTTAAATATTCTGGATATATGGGGTCAATAGATGCAGCTTAGCTTGAAAAAAGACTCAAGCAGTGTTATTTTAAATGATATTTTTTTTAATCTGAATTTCTTTCTTAGAAAAGTGGAACTGCTAATAATAATATGTATGCATAGTACAGATCTAGATACTAACTTGTCCAATTATTTTATTATGTACAAAAAAGTACATTCAAGACTAAAAAGCTGATTGATGACTTCATGAGGTTGTGATTTTGTAGTTCTAAAAGCATAACAAAATTTTAAAGAGTTAGTAGCAGCAGTAGATTTTATACAAATTGTTAATGCTTTGCCTAAGGCAAAGTGACATTTAGGTTATACTATTTAAGAATTAATTTCCTTAAAAACTGGAACTAAAAATCCCTAAAAGAAGCAGCCATTCATTAAATTCAGTTTATAAATCTAGTCTGAGGTTCATCTTAAAAAAGTTATCTATATATATTTTTTTGTAAAAATCAATTTCTGATCTCATTATACACTTTTGCTGTAATGGCAAGTGTATATACACTTTAGATGTAATGGCTAGTGGTGTGTCATTTAATTTACCTTTATGTATACTTTTACATCCTCAATGTTAAGGTTAATAGAAAAGAAAAGAATTATTTTATTTACTCTTATAGTACTACTAATATCCTTTATAGGCAGATGTGCCTTTTCTTTCTGTGTAGTGTCGGCTTAGAATAGCACTACCCCATTTCTGCCAGTTGCTGTATGTAAGAGTCGACTAATGGTATTGGGGCTTTGAAGAGATTTTTGGGCAATGCGGTTGGAGACCCATCACCAATAACCTTTATTTTACCATCTTTACCCCACTCAACTTTCCAAAAGTGGCTGAGGAGTTTCGAATTCCTTAGCTCTGGCTACCCCTTCTAGGGATTTACAGCCATGAGTATATATGTATATATACCTTTTCTTTCACAATGTTTTGATCCATGTTTAAATTGACTTTAAAGGAGTAGGCATCATTTCATAAAACTTGGCTACTGAGATAGAAACTAGGTTTTTTTACAAAAAAATATGTGTAGTCAGTATGATTGGGGTGTGGATTAGCTTCATATATCTTAAATAGAAGTCCTTAAGACAGACTATGTAAGAAAATCTTCTACATAATTTCAAATTTTTATGTAAGTTGTAGTTTACAATTAAATTTAGCAACCATCCCTGTGGTTTTTATAAAAGAAAAGAAAGAGTATGGGGCTTTATAAGCAATTGTTTATCTATGCAGCTCAAAACCCATTCATTACCTATGTTTTATTGCCCATCTTTTTCCCTCTCAATTTTCTCAACTTCCAAATGTAGCTGAAAACTTCTGGATATTGAAGCTCTTGTTACCACTTTCTGATATTGTACCTTTATGAAGCCTGCCAACCTTTTTGGGGCTATAGCTGTTAGAATAGGGTTTGTAATAATGTTATGTTAAATATGTCCAGACATTATAACTGTGTAGTGACTGCTTAGAATAACACTTACTTCTTTCTTTCTGTGGTTTTGTGGATGGTGTGGTGTGTGTTGTTTGTTGGGCAACATGTCTTGAGACCCATGACCAACTATCTTATATTTTTTTGATTCCATCAAATTAAAAATTTTCTAATTTTGAACATCCTTTGTTTATTGTTCACAAATTTAAAAAAATCTCTTTAAGAACATTCACCATATGATCCTTATGTGTCACCCATTCATGGTCCTTAGTTGACATCACCATCTGGATTGGCTTTGTACAATCTCTTCCACCATTTTACTTTCACCCATTGTTTTTATAATCCCAAAATGTGTGAGCATCCTGTTTCATTTATCACTCTTTTTGAAAATGAATTTTGACTTGTAAATTATTTTATTTTGTGTAAAATTATTTCTGTTTAAATGTGATGTTTGAATAAAATAAACACTTATATACAATTTTAGTAAAAAGTAATTAAATTCAGAAACATTTTTTTTTATTATTTAGTATCATTATATTTCTAAATATTTTAATTTAGATTGGGGCTTCTCAAAGTACATACATATACCTACATAAAAATACTAATGGCTATGAATCCCAAATAATTTGGCAGCTCAGTGTCCCAATCAACAATTTATCAGCCACTTTTGCATGTTTAATATAAGTAAAGTAGAAGAAAAATAATGGGAAAGATACTAAAAGTATTGCTTGTAAAGTGTTAAAAATAAAATAACTATTAGCCAAATTCAATCAGTTTTAGGAAGTTATTTACATAGTACAGATTAATTTTAGATTAACAACATTTTGCCATATTGTATTTTTAGATAACAATTTATCATCCTCGGAATAGTACTTAAAAAAAATATATAAAACATTATTTAGTGGAGCAACAAAAGGCCTTTTTTATGATTATCTATTTATTTTGTCTATAAAAGTTAACTTAAATTTTGGTGGGACAGTTTACTCCAGAATTGGTGATTATTAGACCTCTAATTTCCTGTGTTTCTAATATGCAATAATCAAATAGCTATTTTACAATGGAATATAAACCAATCCATTAAAATAATTCCCTAAAGTTATGAACAATTTACAAATCCGGGTGATATTTTTGCATTCAAAAGAGTGACTGGTGGGACAGCCATAAAGTGATGTTTTGTTTTCAGCTTGATTAATGGTTTCTTTATGTGTTATGACTTAAAATTTTATTCCTTTCACACTTGTGTGTAGTCTCTAAGCTTTTTTCTACATATTCACTTGGTTTTTTTTATAACCCCAAATGCTCCTAGCTAATCTCTTCATCAACTTTACATACATTATTTCTCTCTCCCTGCTCTCTTGCAAAGTCTCTCTTACTCTTTATATTATATTTTAGCAGTTGTACTGTGTTTCTTTCCTCTTTATTCTTTTCTTATTATTTGTACTTTTTTTCTTGCTCAGTTTTCCACTTAATTACATCTATACTTATAATAAATCTGTAGAATTCTGTACATTAAATATATTTTCAAAATAATTATCGGGGGGTGATTAGTGATTGATACTGATGCCAAAAATGCAATCAGTAAAATTTTTGTCTGTCTGTCCGTCTGTCTGTCTGTCTTTCTGTCTGTCGGTTTGTATGTTCCTTATGGAAACAAAAACTACTCGACGGATTTTAACGAAACTTGGTAGAATTATTCTTCATATTCTTGGGCAGGTTATAGTGTACTTTTCAGCAGAGTAGTGAAGGGGAATTTTGGGTAATTTTGGGAAAACGGGGGAAGTTACTCCATTTTTTAAGCTTCCGTCGCGTGAGCAGCCTTAGTGGTTATAGTTACATAGAAATCATGTATGACGGAAACATTTAACATAAAATTTTCTAAAAAATATCCTTCTGCAGCATACGTCTATCTTTTATGGTTGACTCATAATAACACGTGTAATTCCTGATAGCTTAGTAGTTCGGAGCATTCTGATAATATTTGTTTACTCTTACGTTTATAGTTCTCTCATTCATCTCTCATTTAAAAAGTTTACATTATGACCTATTCAATAAAAAAAGAATCATAGAAATCGGTATAGAATAACCAAACTTATACATGAAATAAGCTATCGCGCCCTGTCGTCGCACGTGAATGCTATAAGGATATTTTTTTAGTTATAGTTGCGCGCGCAAAAGATAGCCGGGAGTATACATATACTCACTGTATGTATGCAAAGTTTGTAACTCTGATTGTTTGTTTGCATGGTTTTATTTTCGGAGATACTGAACCGTTCATTAAAGCGCTTTCACAATCACAAAGCTACACTATTCAAGAATGCTACAATTGCACTAAATTTCACAAAGGTTGAGCAGTGATTGAAGAAACCTCAGATATTTTTAAAACTACGCTACCCGTGCGAAGCTGGGCCCGATCCACTAGTCGTTAATAATTTTGCTTCAACAATTTTTGATAACAAAAATTAAGACTTCACTACCCACCCACCAAGAAACGCAACCAAAAAAATGCAGAAAGAATTATTTCCTACTGCAATGGCTGTAGTCATTTATGCTTATAGTTCAGGACATAAGAATAGGATCCAGAGCTGCATCATGCATTCTATTTCTACTTCAAACACCATAAAATATTAAATAGCTTGCATTTTTCTTTGTACCGATATGTCAACAGAAACCTTTGAGTGTACTTTTAGATGGCATTATTCAATCTTTAACGTACGAAACGCGGAAAGAGAAAGAAATTTTGCTAACTTATAGTTTGAGAGTGAGTATAAGTTCTAATAGTAACAGTGCATGAAAAATTACGAATATTTTACTAGTTTAGTTGCATCTCCAACACAAAAAGATTAATTTCGCTAATTATATTAATTTATTTGTTAAAACCTATTCTTTCTAACCCTTTATGCTTTCTTTACCGTACTGGCATAATTTTTCGTTGGTATAGAGATATGCTCGGTTGTAAAATTCTCGTCTAAATTTTATTTTTATTCATGTATTTCATACCCTTTACTATGAGTTAATGAAATTAGACATGATAATATATAACTTTTTCAAAAGTTAACCGCCCTTTGTTCTGGTAGATGGGTCGTTCATTTCTCTCGGGTGATTCATTTGAGCTTTTGATTTCGTGGTCCAAGTTGGGATTCGGTAGCCAACATCTGCATTGTATATAATTATTGAGTTCATTCTATGAAAGTTGTAAAAGTGCAATTGTAAAAATAAACGGTGAAACCAAAAAGTGGTAACATCTCTCAGGGTGTCATACAGAGAAGTATTCATCAGAGAAGCTTCTCGATGGCTATTAAACTTCTTCATTGATGACTCTCAACTAAAAGTTGCGAGAAAGTGATAATGGCCTTTGAATGGGCGGGTTCTTGTCGAGTGTTTCTTGCAAGGGCTAACTCTGAAAACGAATATTGGAATGGCAGGAAAGTACGAATAATAAATAAATGTTTCAAATAAAATAAAACAAGACAAGATAATAAAATAAACTAAATTAAAAGAATCATCGATGTATTATGTTTCATTTCATGTGTAAATTAAAAGGAAAGTGTTGAGGTTGACTGTTTATAACAACAAAACTATGGATTTATGGTCATAAAACTTATATATAAACGTTTATTTGATACTATGAAAGTGTTAGTTAACACACGAAAGAGTGACTGGGAAATTGGCTTTTTAGGGGTAAAAAGCATAAAAGGATGATGTTGTAAGATTTAACCAAATAAATGCGGCGACAGGACCTATAAATAGTTATATAAATGTTAAACTATGTTAATGTTGTTGTTGTTGAATGTGGGGATTATTACTAATTAATAAAGGAAAGAAGGCATATTCCCAGAGATCGTGGGTTCGATTCCCGTTGGTGTCGAAATTTTTCTTTCCTTTATTTAATAGTCTTGTTCTTGTTTGTATGCTGACGTATTGTAGCAAATAATTGGTATGGCATAGTTAACATGTACTTAAACTGAATGGAGATGACGGTGTGATTTGTAAATTAAATATCGAGTTAGAGATGACGTTGTAATGATATACAAAATCTGATAAATTGCGAGTTGGATGTCCCTTAAAGGTTTTACGTATTAGTAAAAGTTTAAGAATCTATACTTATATTGAGTGCACCGGGTATGACTATTGAGCATAATTAAGAATAAAAAAATACTTTACTTTGTTTCTCATTGTGATATTTATTTTATTGCTCATTTATTTGTATAAACTCGTTCGTATTTATGACATTGATTTTTTTACTGAGATGATGAGCGGTTTTGGTCTAGACTCTTTACTACTTATTTATTCATAAGCTAAGAGACATTTACAGTTAACCACTTCGATATTTATTTTGTATCTTGGATTTCAGTTAGCGTGGTTCTAGGAACTGTAATTATTTTTATACCTTTACTAGCAGATGTTCAGTTCTATGAAAATCACCGTTTTACCTTTATTTCTAAATACGAGACACGAGTATGTTCAATAGCCGTTTCGGTTTTTTGCATTCAGCTACAAAACCTTAAAATCAAAATACATCTCGTTTAAACTAACATTTGTTTTCATATACCCGTCGAAAATTTTGGCTCAAATCATTAGAAAGTACCATTTTCTACAGAATTTGAGCCCTGGTCCTGTTTGACCTAGGTACGACTTAATACCAAGTCAACTTTTCTATTTACCGTCTGAGTAACCCAACTGTTAAAAGATAAGTCATATGTGTACCACTTTTATTTACATCATATTTTTTAGTTAATTGCGGTTATAGTTTGTCTGGTGTAATGTAATTTGTAGTTTTTGGTCATATGGCGATAAGATTAAACATTAATCTATATGATAACTTTGACACTAACACCGTGGTAAGGGCGAGGTAACGTCTCGCAACATCGAATCCAAGGAAACTATATCGGACTACAATGCCTCTAGATGATTCAACGCTAAAAATAAAATTTGTGATGTTGTTAAAACTACGTAATGGTTTTTTTATTTTCTTTTTAGATAAGAAGTTATAGCAAGTGTTTCTCATCTGATCGCCAAATGTGCATGCGTTCATTCCTCTAATGCCACGACGTTAAATTGTGATATAGCCCTCTTTTACCTGACATGACTTATAGACTTAGAATAAAAATTTTATTATTGCATGTAAAAAACGACTATTTACAGTAATACAGTGTTACTATGTAAAACAAACGTACAATTGGTAATATTTTACCTGTACTTTATCTACGTGGCGTGAGGCAGATAAGAAAGCACTTCATCATATTTAACATTTCTAATTATGGCTTCTCTTTGCAGATATCAAAAGATGAGGTTGCGAAAATCGTAGCCGGATTTGAAAACGAATCACTCCTAACAAGCGGCGGAGTGACGATAGCGGGCTCCAGGTACATCTATCTCAGCGGTACAAATCAAATTATCCGCGCTAAGCTCGGGAAGGTCGGCGTGCACTGCATGAAGACTCAACAAGGTACTATTTTGAGTATCTTTGATTAAAATGTTGTACTTAAATGTTGAGAAGCCATTTTATCAATTCAGTTTAGTAATAACGCTATTGATTCACTAAATACTATTTTATTAATACTTGTGATTACTTAATATCATGCCTGCGGAACTAGCATACTCGTTATTTTTTATAAATCGGGCAAAAACTAACGATATTCTTCAATGATGAATAGAACAGTTCGGTATTTATAGTACATCATTATTAATGATGTTATTTTGTTCCAGCTGTTGTGATTTCTCTGTATGAAGAACCGATCCAGCCTCAACAAGCAGCATCTGTGGTCGAGAAGCTAGGAGACTATTTAATTGGTTGTGGTTACTAGGAACGGTACGTGTCAATATCCTTACTATTTAATGTTCTAATTTGTTAAAGATGTAACTTTGAAAGGTTTATAAATATATATTTTTCTTTCCAGATCGAAGCGCGCCGTGATGTAAGAATATTAAGATAATATTTTTTCCACAGGGAAATAGTAATTGCATTTTGTATATTCTACATATAGAGTGATAAGGACAGTTCATTTGTTTCGGTATTTGATAAAATTATGGCGTATTAAATTTTTTAACGCATTCATTACATGCAGACTCAATTACTTATTGGATTTTGAAATCCTTTTTTTATACGCTCACATCTCCCAGAAGTAATTGCGCCTGCACACAATTTTATACGATTTCAAAACAGCTTTTGTTCACCTCTGCAACAACGAGGCACTACTCAGATTCACGTAGAGGTATTTTTTTGTATAGTAAACAGGTTTCTGTTCTAGTATCAATGTGTAATAATTTAATTAATTTGGTTTAACCGTGTTTATAAGGACTCGTGTTAAGCATAACTAATATTTATTGCCATGAATCGAGCTGGCTCGCTAGCATTACTTTATTGATACTACATGTTTAGCTGCGGAACAGACGCTTGATGAGAAATATACCACGTAATGTAATTACTGTAAACATTATACAAAATATATATAATAATTATGCATTCGTGTTAGGGCTTGTTACGAATTGAAAGACACTGTAACCCAAGTATTATGTTTTTTTGTGGAAATCTCTAGTCCCACTGGAACCATCGTGTGTTTCTCCGAGGCACATAGAGGAGGCCCCGCGCCCGCTCTCAAACATTCAAGCTATGCTTCCTTTACATTAATTATACTGCATTTATACATGTATGTTTTACGTAGTAAATTATTTGTTTCTTTTCTAGTAGCTGTCGATCTTAAAATCGCTCAATTACTCTGTATCCTTATGAAATCAGCTTTCGGCAAGCGAAGGTGCATATTGTTTAATATTTGATATTACTACTATAATAGCTTTGTACATTGTTTCTGATAAAGCGATGGGAACTGTGTCTATCTTATAATAAATTGATTTGTATTATATCTCTTTGCTGTTTTATTGAACTCTTCTTTCACCACTTACTTACCTTACTATTCAATATTAGGTATTGAACCAATCTAAATGAGAAACAAAATGGAATATAAAAACACAAATTTACTAATGAACTTCATTTATTCTTTGCACACAATCTACTGTAGCAAGAGTTAAGTACACTCGAATACAAGGATTGGTTGGTATAAAATATTAATTGTAGCAATATGTAACCTATCGAAAACATTTTGGTTCTTTAGTATAATTTAAGGTTAGGTTATCCAATCAAATTTTACATTTATGGTGAATATAACATTTGCGGGACTTTTACTCATTTATATAAATCTAGTTGGAAAACTTTGCTAAGTGGTGTCAGTGCAAAACTGCGCTATCTGGCTCGGCTGCTCACCAGTTAATATCTACATCTACAGACCGACAATACTTTTATACAATAACATAAAATTCAAACAACAACAATGAACTCTGCAACGAAAAACTCTTAACTCAATATTAGTTTCATAACATATTAGTTTTCATTGATAAAATATAATATAAATTTGCGGTAGGAGAGAAGTAAAACTTGACCAATTAAAACTTACCATGAAGCATCTAAGAATTTAATAATCATACAAATGTTATTAAACACTTTACATAGATTTGTTTTACAATAATATACTGGTTAGTTAAAAAAATATATTTACAAAAGCAAAACAAAATATCTTATTCTTAAAACCTGCTGGTCATAATTATGCTTTTAAGTATAAAACGGATCACCTCTTTCAAATTAAATTTGCATAGTCATTACCCACAGAATATCCTTTTTTAGAACCCTTATACTTTTGTCCATACTTGGAATCTTAGTTTTGCTGAATCTCAATCTAAGTTTTCGGACTACAATTGTTAATCAAGCAAGGTTAATTGATTACACCTCTTTTAAACTTCAAAATAAGGCAAATTAATAATTTCGCTACTATCATTGTTTGTAAGCCAATTAATCCATTTTTAAAAATTAAAACTGGACCTCATAAATTACACAAAAACGTTAGGTTCGTAAAATAGAAAAAAAAACAATCTCAAAGAAAAATAGGTAATTTTTACTGTTAAACTGATTGAAAATATAAAATAATACATTCATTGTAATGAAAGAGGCAGCGTTTGGAATGGTGTGAGATTGTCCGCAACAGATTTAATTTGCAATGTGCCTACCAACTATTCAAACATCTCATCATTTGATGTTACTTTCGGCGAAAATATGCGGGTTAACTGGTTATGCAAAATAACAAACATTGTATTAACGATGTTCAAATAAATATAAACTTAACTTAGGCTACACTATTCTTAAACTAATAAACAGTGAAATGTTATAAACTCGTAATCGAAGTCATTTTTATTGTTAGATCGTTTGCATCTGCTTACACCCTGCTGATGTCTCACTGGTTGAGAAAGTGGTTGGAAGCTGTCACAAGTTAAGGGTGTTCTAGTGAGTAATGACGAGATTTCTTCCAAAGACTTCTAAAGAAACCCTTCCGCTGCTTCTGTCCAGGGTGGTCCTCTCCTGCGAAAAACATTTTAAAATTAATATATTTTATTTAAACTAGCGGACGCGTGTGATAGACACGTCCGTTAGTTTTTGACTCTGATAAAAACATCCGTTTCTAACTCGCCCACTCTGCGTTGATTTTGAACAATCATCGAACAAAAACTGAAATCAACTTTTGAACAGTATATTTGAGCTTTTATATTTATTAATTGTCAAAATTATGCCTGAAAAGGAGTGGAAGAACAGTTCCTAACAGATTTTTCTTTGGAGACGTAGGTATTAATTGTCTGATGAGAGAACAATGAGGTCATGAGCCGGGCGCGGAAGCCAGAGCCGGCGAATGTCAAGTGTACACACGCCGCCGCCCCGTCACGGAAGCCGGCAGCGCGTGCTGTGCACTACTCAACAGAGCGCAGGCGTATCAATGCGATCGATACTTGGGATCGGGAATAGGATTACTATTCGCTTCTATTTTCTGAAGTGACTAAAATCCCATTCATTGTAAAATCGCGAAGCTATGACTCGTCTTATGGAATGTTTAAATGAAATTCTATAAAATTATGACATTACCGATAACCCGTTTCATCATGGGGATTTGGGAACAGGCATGGCCATCACACACTGGTCGTTTTGTATCTAACGTGGGACCGCACATCTATTAAAACCAGCACATTATTATGTCAATCAATCACGTCCTCTCGTCGCGTCATTAGCCTGTAAAAACAGTGCGCTCGCGCTCGTCGCGTGGTGACGGACGACAGCTATAACCGGGGGGTCACCGCTCCGTTTATATCCTCAGCCGATCGATGACAGCATGTTTGTCAATACCTCACGCTTTATCATCTTATTAATGCTCTCTTTGACATCAATATTATTTATAAAACTTAACTCTGCGTAATAAAATAATATTGTCGGTTATGTTAACCAATTAAAAGTAGTCGGCTACCGTTATCCGCAGACGTTTTCTAGCTAATGCACACACTCTTCATGCTTAAACCTAATTAGTAAATCTGTTTTCTTATTAGTAGAATGTTACAGCGCATGGGACCGTGGATAACAGGTTTTACGATTAATTGATGAACGTCGAGACAGTTGTTTGCAGAACTTCTGATATACGAAGAACTAAATAACGTTATAAAATGAATTCCAAGTTTATTTCGGTGTGGTGACGTGAAATGAGATCAGGCCAGCGGGCTCTTGTTTTGTAGGGCATCTGAAAATAGCTCCTAGAATGCTTTCCAGTGAACGTTCTCGTTCACATACCATGGATGCTGCCCAAAATAGTCGCTGCTTTCAAATGAACGCACCGACCTGGGTATAAGTAGAATGCAACTGACATCTGATCCAAAAACTTTAATATTTTTATACCTTCATATATTTTATATATTAGATACCAACCCAATAGAAATAAATTTAATATCTACATGTACGTGATTGCATAAGTTGTAAATTTAATTAATATGATTCAAGTATGATATGATAAATCCTTTACAAAGATGCACCTCGAACTGCATATAGGTATAAAACTGTAAGTTGTAGAATTCACAGCTGTGTTCGGATGCAACGACATATATGATAAGAAAAAACTTTGGTATTACACCATCACAAATAATTTTTCTCCAGTTACATAAGAATTAAGGATTATCTTTGGTAGTTATAGAAAAGTAGTGTTCTAATGAGGTTTTGGGTCAGCACCGGTTGCAGACATAGATGTAGTCGGGTCGCAGAATACATGGCTCGGGTGACAAGAGGCATAGTGGCGGGGTCGTCGACTCGTCAGTGAAGGGCAGTGGGGTCGCTCCGAGCGTTCGCTTTCGATGGCGGCGGCGGTGGCAGCGCGACGGCGGCGGGCGGAGCTCACCCGTATTGATCGCAGCTTCCATGCTCTCGTGGAAACTGTAGGCTCTTGAGCCGGAACCGACATTTCTCAGACCATTATGATGACAAAGCAAGCGAAATCAGTATTGGGGTGTTGTATTGTACCTTTATTAAAACGAAAATGCGAGATGTAGGCTGGATTGGAGTTCGTGGAACGGGCTCAAAAATATTCTCTTTTGTTGCACAGCCGGAATTTTGTTTTTTTTATTGTAATTTTTCCGAATGGTCTGCATTACTGTGTGTGTAGTTTGTATATTAGGAATTGTAATAATGAAAATCTGCAATCTTTATTTTTTTGGAATTACTTCCATTTTTAATGCTCTATATCCAGAAAAAATGTTTTCATAAAGCCCTGACAACAAGGGAATATTAAAATTAATTTATTATCTTAATATACTATTAGTTGTAATCTGTAACCGCAAGATCACCGCTGATGCGAACGGGGTCGGCTGCATTACACGTATTAGTTACACACTTGTCCCAGCTCGAATATCAGCTCACTCTAACTTTACTCTACTATTACAAAACCAATTTACTTTGTAAAACTGTACAATTATGAGTCGGAATGTAAAATTTATTACATATGATCGCCAAGCAATTTTTTAAAGTCCTTCATTCCAACACAAGGGCGGATCATATCGCTATATGGGAAGATGGGCATACCCACAACCCTAATCACATCAGACGAGGTTTTTAGGTGCCTATGCCCACTACTTTTTTTGAGGGCTGGATACGCCCCTGTCCAAAATCTTGTTTAATTACAGTAAAGTATATTTGCGATCGTTGAATATTAATAACAGATATACTCGTAAAAAAAACATGTATAAAGTCAAAACGTCTGGGAAACGAGTTTACGCAGGTTACAATTATAATGAGTTTTACAAGTTACAAAGTTTACAATGATTGTGTTTGTAACTGGATTTATCTTAAATGTGCGAGTGAGGACTTCAGAGCACAACCCATTTCCACCTGTAGTTTTAGAAATATTCGCGATCGCAGAACAAATATCCGCAATCCAAGTGCCGTAATACCATAAAGCATTAGAACAGAATTCTAGTTCGAGAATATTTGGTGACATATTTAACTAACATACATACATATACTAACGGCCAAAAATCCCAAAAAGGGGTAGCCAGAACTTCAGAGCTAGAAACTCTTCAGCCACATTTGGAAGTTGATAGGGGACAAGATGGTAGAAATAAAGTATCCTTGGTGATGGGTCTCCAACCGCATCGCCCAAAAACCACTTAAAATAGCCCCATACCCTTAGTCGCCTTTTATGACACCCGCGGGTAGAAAGGGGTAGTGACATTCTAAGCCGGCACTACACGGCAACTTTAACTAACTAATCCATAAAAAAACGACTCTACCATTCTCGATATATTTTGGTAGGTACCTTCTAGTATTTTGATAAAGTAGCCTAATTCCCATTACTTGGCAGCTATAAATCTTCACTTTTTGACTGGAAACGTTGATATTATCTTACTAGATTTATTTAGGCAAATGTGAATAATTACGTCGGATACAGAAACGACACATAAAATACGTTTTTATGTGTTAGCACGTGTAACTATAGTTTGATAGTCTTAGAAGAAAATAAATCTGTAATACTATTTCGGACTAAGGCTATTGGAGCTTCAACAGTAATTGTTAGGCGATGCGGTTTGCACCAACAACCTTTATTCTTACATTACAATCTGGCGGAGAATTTCGTACTCCGAAGCTCTGGCTATCTCTTCTAGGGATTTATAGCCGTGAGTATATGTATGTAAGCTTCAGAAAGGAAGAAATATTAAGAAAGTAATGTAATTCCGGCAGGTGTTGTCCCAATTCCGAGTTGACATCGGCAAACAAACGAGGACCAAATTGGCGGTACTTTGAAAGTCGGCCAAATTGCTTACCGTCACTGCACACTTGCCGTCAATCACAGAGCAGAAATGAATGAGTATGGATGAAGCGTAAAAAGTTCGTTAGGGTCGTAGCGGGAGAAGGGAGTCAAGGCTTGCTCGACCCCTACCTTTATATATAGACGTGTAGTTGATATGAATGTACGGCTAGAAAGAAATTACAATATTCGATTTCCACACTGAAATACGCACAATTAAGTTCTCAGTCACTGAAAAGTCGAAGTTCGCCAATCTTGAATGAATCTTGGGGTACTGATGAGTACTTAATTAAAAGGATATGGGGATTTTTAAGTGGTTTATGGGCGATGCGGTTGGAGACCGATCACCAACGATACTTTCAATGTGGCTGAGGAGTTTCTAGCTCTGAAGCTCTGGCTAACCCTTTTTGGGATTTATGGCCGTGAGTATATGTATGTAAGATACTTAATGATTAAGTCTGAGTGAAATTCAAATAACAAAATATAAATGCGTGATAGCGTTTGAATAGGGAGGGGTCTCGTGAGTTATACGAATACGTAATGAAAATGTGTCACACGAATATTAATCATTGGTGATATATCTTTGTATGGTAACATAGCATTTATCTTTCGTATCGGAATTTATTGTAGGCACCATCGAATTGGAAAAAAGACGAACAACTGTGTAATATTAACGCTGTTCAAGGACGCAGTACCTAAACCAATGACACAAAAACCTCAAAAAATCTCATGATATCATTTCTGCATAAGTATCAGATACGTCTATCTGAATTTTTCAGTTGAAGCGTGTCCAGGAAATACACGCGTTGCTATAAAGATCTTTAACGAAGAACACCGGCACTGACTGCCAGGACTGAAGCCAATTCGAATATAGAGATTGTTGCAAATGTTCATTTAAATGGTAGTTTTATTGCATAAGTGTAAGTTTTAGAATGTTCGTATAGTCCAAGTTGTACTTTTAAACTTATTCGCGATATTCCGCGCATTTAGCCTAGGGAGATTGGAAACATTTATAATGTATCTTACTTGACGCACATACATGTAATCCCTTTAATTTATTGTCAAAATCTGTAGTCAAATTGTAAAATAGTATTGCTTGTATTTTCTTCTTGAGTTTTATTGTAATAATCTAGGAAATGTTAGTCGAATATCGATCAATGGACGACTTCTGGCATATAATGCAAAAGTATTATTGTTCGGCTCTATAACTTATTTTCAGAATGAACATACAATGTTATACATATGCACAAAGAGCAACAAAATGTAATGTAGTACGATATAACACATGTGGCGAGTTTCGCGAATTCAGCTTTCTTAGTACCGTTGTTCTTCAAAGTGCATAGTCTAGCTAGATTATCCGTTATAATACTCTCAGACATCGCTGTAGGTGAGAGGTTTTTGTATGGCGCATCAGAATGTAATTGTATTAGTAGGTGGCGAAGGTTTGCTGACGGGAGATTACTTTAAATAGACTTTGACACATAACTTAATCGTTTTATAACATGGCAATATGCGTATTTATCATGTAGGGTTATGTAGGCTTGAGAATTGTTCATTTGTTTCGCTACGGTTAGAATTCAAAACACTGGGGATGAAATATTTTCTGGTAATATGATACAATACAAAACTACAAAGCCCAAAGTAAAAACTAGGGACAAGAACTATCTCAATAATAATACAGCTCAGTTATAGAGTCCCTACATTTTTGTTATTAGTAAGAAATACATATTAATATATTAGGTTAGGCCCTACAATTATTTATCGGCGCCTCTAAGTAGTATCTATATTTAAAGAGGTCAATTGACAAATGTGACCAATATAGGGCTAGGTGATATATGAGTCAATAGGAGAGTGGCCCTGATTTATTTATTGGTTTCTTTATCACTCTGACTTCGATTGTTAATGGTGCCTAATAGGGTTTGTCGTTTGTGAGGAATGTATGAAGAGATTGATACAAAACATGTACCTACTGATTAAAATCAATGGCTTCTTATCGAATTTTAATATGAAAACCAAGTATATATGATTGCGTTTGAGTCGGGGTCAAAAATCGCGAAAGTTATCGAATGTTTTTTTTGTTAGTTCATGATTAGGGTACTTTAAAATGCGAAAGATACTTTAGATTAAATATAAGATTAAATGACCGTAGTCCTCTTAATTAATAAAATCCCAACAAGGACGAAATGAACACCTAACCTGCTAAAGCTAATCCTATAAGAAACTAGTATAATAAATATAATAGTCAGGAAGATATCGTAAACCATAAAATTGAAGTCACGCGTGATACAAACATAGCTCCGCAACATAATATGGGAAGTGTGGAAGACTCAAGTCTTTTACGAGGACAATAAAAGTTTCTAAGTAAACCGTGTCCTATTACGGATCTAGATGAATGGCGTTTAATATGTCCATCTATTAAATCGGAATCTGGAATAAAAATACTTACGCCTGATTTCTGAATTGAGTATTCAAGCTGAGAACGACTTAAGTATCGTTTTGTCTCATTCAGTTGTTAAGATTTCAACGTGACAGAACGATACTTAAGTTGTTCTCAGCTGGAATGCTCAATTCAGAAATCGGGCGTTTGGGAAACGAACTAGCAAATGAGGATTTCTATATAAAGTAAAGAAATAGGATCCTCGTGAACAGAACGGGCGTCCGGACTCCGGACTCCCGCCCGCCCATCACCAGTACTGGAACTAATCCAAGTGATGCAATGTTGGAACGTGTTTATATTTGAAGCTAAAAATAATCTGGAACTGGGTAAATTGTTTCAGTATGTTGCTATTCGACAGTTTGATGTTTGTCCCTCTTTATGTTTGAAAACGACGATATAATCAGAAAAACGTGTTAGGTTATTATTGATTCCTTCGTTTGATATTCCTGTACTTTATTAAGAAGGGCTTGCCCAATTTGAGAATTACAAGTTATTCGACAATTCACCATACTTATATTGTGGAAGACGCACGTCTTAAAAACGCTAATAAAGTCAATAATGTCATTGAGATCCTGTCCTCCAAATGGTTTAATTTTATCGAAGTGTGCAAAAAAGTTTCCTATTTATGAAGATCGATATGCAGTTAACATTTTCTATGAGTTTTATTTTGCTAAATAGTTGTATGCATTAACTTTGTACGCGCATATAATTTCGTGTTAGTTACTTTTAAAACGTTTAAGTTATGTGTCTTTTTTAAGTAATAAAATACCAGCCTTGATCAGTGGAATATTGTAACTGTACCCTTGTATGTAAATCGCACTCAAAATAATTGTTTTGAAAACTCAAACTATTATTTAGGCAGTGAATGATTACAAAGCTTATGGATTTTAATCATTGACCACATCTTCAGAAAATATCTTTTAAAATTTTAATACCAAGTGACTAGGACTTGCTTCCCTCCCACCCGTGCATATTTAACAAAATATAATATAAATTCAACAAAACAATCTCGCGTCATTTATAAATGACTGTCATAGCATCACTTAGCAGTCAACACAGTCCACTGCATTATCACAAGAACATACTCTAAATGCCTTAGCTGTTGAATCATAAGGGTATTTTCGAAGGTTGATTACACCTCGTTTCCAGTTGAAAGTCACGTATAGTAAGAAACTACCTCATTTAGTCATTGTTTGAATAGATAAACATTGTTTCATTGTTCGATTAGGTAGTAGAAGCGCAATAAGTCCGTCTCCAAACAAAGGACGAGGCAACCAGTCTAGACGAGAGCGGAGTTCCAGTTTAGCTGACAGGAAAATAGCTTTCAAAGCAAGATCAAGTCAAACCAGTCGGATATTTGAAATCCCGGCTTGTTCACATGTCATTATCAAAACAGTTCACCGTCTGCGCTACCGTTTGTTATTTGTAATTGTCGTCGTAACAATCATAATAACTGCCGCCAAGTTATTAAATATCATCACGGCTTCTCATGTTTGTATAAAGATTCAATGACAATCAGAGTTGTTTTGAATCGGTTCATTAATCGTCTGTGCGGTCAAAGAGGAGATAAGAGTAGCAATAAGTGATTTTATATCTACAAGGAGGGCATTAACAGCGTGAAACGGTGAGATAGGGTATTCCGCGTTCAACGCCCTCGTCTGCAGTGCGGGGTAGGGTCGCAAGGGGAGAGGGGTGGGGTGTCCTCCGCGACTGCGCGGTAGGTTCCCCCGGGAGCGTCGCCGCCCGGACCACGATGGAGCCACGTGGCGTGCTGTCGACCCCACACTTTCCTTCCCCACCTCCTTGAAAATAACTCATCGGCTGTTTGACTCATATTTCGTATCCTAAATTATTTTGTTTTAAACAATGTGATGAGTCTAACTTACCATTAGCGGAGCGAGCTGCTGGCGAAGTGGCTTCTTTGTTTTTTATGGTCTCCTTTTCTTTGCCATTACCTGTAACAAAAGTTAATATAAATTTTAGCTGCATAAGAAAGGTTGTATTAACGGCTTCCATAACTCAACCTGCTAACAAACCTCGTTTACGTTTATATCTCTACAGTACTCTACAAATAAGCTGGATGATTTATTTCTATTGTGTGTTCTTGTTCAAGCTTTAATATTTTGTTTAAAAGAAGTATTAATAATTAATTCAATAATAAGCTTAGAATGTGCCTAACTACTTACCTATTTACTAACTACAAATGAAAAATTGTTTAAAAATAGCCAAGCTGTTGGTAAGTACAAAAACCTCAAGTTAGAGTCCTTTTGAATAATCTGAAATTTTACACGTCCTTAGAACCGTTTATAAATAAACATTTTATTACAATACAACAGATATTCACATAAACGAGTTTTATATTTTAGTTAAACATACTAGAACAAACCAACATAGTTTCACGCTCATCTCAGTTCAGTATATAAATATCGAGCCCAGGCACAAGGAAAATAGCTTAGAACATCTAAGACCAAAACGTTTTAAATAGTTGTAGGTTAGCGGCAACGTGGTGTGGTGGCGGAAACTCGGAAAGGCGATGGCGTGGTAACATGGTATCAATTTAAAGTGACCAAACAACTTAAATCGACCTTGACAAAGCCGTTGACTCTGCCCGGCCCCGAATAGCGACCTTCAAACATTCGATACTCGGTTTAGTACATCGGATCAGATTGGACTTAATTAGTAAGCATCTTAGTTATCAAGAGCTTAAATAAGACTTAAAAGGATTTCGTCAGTCAGTTTCAAATTAGAACTTAATTTGCACGACTACTTGTGAGTTTAAAATCCTATTCAAAAATAACGTTGATGTTTTGCTTAATATAATACAAGTAGGTAATTCGTAAATACATACGAATTTTTATGGTGTTTCTATTGGAAGCTTATATTTTTTAGTGTACGATAGGACAGCATCCATACATTGTATATGGGTAGTCAGGGCTAAAAATCACAAAAATGGGTGGCGTGAACGTCAAAATCACTTTCTCAGCAACTTTTAGGAGTATATTAGTTTGCGGTAAGAGAGATTCTGATTCTGTTACTCTGGCTTCCTTTCTTTGGGATAATAGCCGTAAATGGAACACAGGATAAGCTCACGTACTCTTACAGCTAAAAACCGATATAAATATTTTAATTTATCAAACTCAAACTTTCACGCCGTATATCCCCGAAGGGGTTGGCAGAGGTACTAATACTTCTGAAAATCATGTGACATTGTCACCTGGTGTTCAGAGTACCCACGTTTTGCTTGGACAGTGTACTCACGTGGAAGGAGGCAGGCCTATCGCCGTTTGGTACGAATACGCTGTCACATTAGTAAGTATAATTTTAGCCCTGTGAGTTTCCTCACTATGTTTTCCCTCACCAATAAGAACTATGATAAATTAACCACACATATGACTTTAGAAAAGACAAATTGGTGTAGGCCCGACCTGGGATTTGAACTTTCATCGTCTGCACGATAAGCGGTGTTCTACCCACTGAGCTATCGCGGTTGATTTAAATTTTAATTTGTAATGCGAATTCAGCATTTCACCTGCACTTTTTCAACCAACACTTGCAAGTTGCAATTACAATTAGTTAAGTTAATAGCAAATTACAAGATACAATTACAATTAACATCGTGTAATTATGACTAATCGCTCATTTCTTCGCATGTGGTATAATTAGTAGTGGATGATTAGTTGCCAATGTGGGTGATGGTCGGCGTGTGAAGTTATTTTAATAAGAAGTGGACAGTCGACAGGTGGCGAACTAAATATAGACTCGGTTGCTCACTTCAAATGGCTGTTTGTACCAAATAAATCTGATAAGGTCAGCCAGCCACCATCTATTCAATTCAGTATGTTCACTACGTACAAGTACAGAGCCAAATATGTACATACATATACTCACGGCCTCAAATCCCTAAAAGGGGTCGCCAGAGCTAAGAAATGAGAAATTCCACAGCCACTTTTGGATTTTAAGTTGGGAAACGATGGTAAAATAAAGGTTGTTAATGATGGTTGTCGCATCCAAAGTAACCGCATCGCCCAAAAATCTGTGGAAACAGCAAAGATATACTGGCCAGTACACCCTGCTGTGTACCAACTTATAATTTGTATCTATGCTTAACTCGAAAAACATTTACACTCCGCGATGTAGGAATATGAGTGAGACGCTGCTATGTGCGTTTGAGTCCGCAGTAGTGTGCGCTCTAACATGACTCCCACAGTACTCCCCTCCTAGTCGATACGACGATATCAAAGCTAGGAGGTACCTATTACCAATTACCAAATTCAGTGTGAGCAATGAGGCCGGTGATTGCATGCCTGTAGATGCTCTGCTGAATGAATGGTGTGGTGAGGTAAGCGGGGAATAGAAGTTGCGGGTAGATCGAGAAATGTAGTAGAAAGAAGCGTTTGTTCTTATCGAGGGGTCACCACTGTGGAAACAGCAAAGATATACTGGCCAGTACACCCTGCTGTGTACCAACTTATAATTTGTATCTATGCTTAACTCGAAAAACATTTACACTCCGCGATGTAGGAATATGAGTGAGACGCTGCTATGTGCGTTTGAGTCCGCAGTAGTGTGCGCTCTAACATGACTCCCACAAATCCATTAAAAAGCCCCGAAACCCTTAGTCACCTCTTACGTACACCCAAAGGCAGAAACGGGGTAGTGTTATTCTATCTAAGCCGACACTACACAGTTTGTTGTATAAATATGTATACGAAACATTTACACATCTTAGGGCTGGTTGTAGTACAGTTTCTTAACCATAACGTGGGAAATTCTTAGACTGCAAGGTTTCATGGCGCTTTGTATATTAATAATATATTACATGACTACCTACTGCTTCAGTGGTTGACGGATATTACTTGCTATTATAATTAAATTAATAACTATTAGTCTTCCGGCCCAGAAGTCCCATATTCGAATCCCGAGACTAAAAAAACACTTTCTAAGATTTATGCATGTTTCCTCCTCATTCCATTTAGGGTAGACTCGTGCCACTAATCTATACGATATGACATAAGTGAATGTGATTTAAAACTTATTAGAATTTTTAAAGACGTGTTTCCCTGACCCTTGTTAATAATAGTTAACTGAATAACACACACGATGATTGAAGAACACTGTAAAGAGCTGATATACATGACCACCAAGGCTGTAATATAATACGGTATTGAACGAGTACAGTTAATGTGTTGGTAAATAGCATAAATGTGTTATTGCCGGATATTGTTTATATCATTCGTCAGTCCTGAGTTAATACATTACTACTGAACAACTATTGTCGTTTGTAGTTTAATAACAGCCATTGGCCGGCTGCGGCTATCAGTAATGATGATGGTTAATATATTGGATTCTTTAGTAAATTATGAAGTTTGCCGTGTAGTGCCGGCAAAGAATGTCAATACCCCTTTCTACCCACGGGTGTCGTAAGAGGTGACTAAGGGTATAAGGCTTTTTTAAGTGGTATTTGGGCGATGCGGCTGAGGACCCATCACAAACGATACTTTATATGTCTACCTCTTGTCCCCCACCTTGTCAACTAACAAAATTTGTCTAACGAGTTTCTAGCTTTGAATCTCTGACTTCCCCTTTTTGGGATTTATAGCCGTGAGTATATCTAGAATGGCACAAAAAAAAACTCAGACATAGTAGTGTTTACACACACCTTTATGTCATATTTTATATAAAATTATTTCGTTAAATGAACTAAGAAATATACAATTTGACTGACTTGACATGAAGATTTTACCTTTACAAGTTGAAAGGCTTTGTATTCCGTAGTTTTACAAACATAGTGTTGATTTAGTGAAATAATGCATCAAGAAGTAGAGAGTTTCATAGAGAATTTTTTAAACATAATACATAACATAAACATAAACGTTCACGCCGAATATCCCCGAAGGGGTTGGCAGAGGTACTAATACTTCTGAACATCACGTGACTTCGTCACCTGGTGTTCAGAGTACCCACGTTTTGCATGGACAGTGTACTCACGTGATAGGGGGCAGGCCTATCGCAGTACAACTCAGCCATGAGGGTTTCCTCACGATGTTTTCCCTCACCGTTAACAACCATGATAAATTAACCACACATATGTCTTTAGAAAAGACAAATTGGTGTAGGCCCGACCCAGGATTTGAACACTAGTCGTTTTTTAAACCTACGTAATATTTGACACAGCTTGGACATTGAAATATGTACAAGTCACACCCGGGGGATTTAAATTTGGCAGGCATCGTGTTGGTCTTAACAGATGTTGATCACACAAAAAACTGATTAAAAATAGCAATTTTTATTGTAACAAATCCATATGTGGCTTGTAGTTAGTAGTTTAATCGACTGTATCTCGATTATTCTCGGTGAAAGATCCGGTTTATTGCCGTGTATTGCCGGCTTAGAATATCACTACCCCTTTCTACCCACGGGTGTTGTAAGAGCGACTAATGGCATAGGGCTTTTTTAAAGTGGATTTTGGGCGATGCGGTAGGAGACCCATCACCAACGATACTTTCTTTCCACCATCTTCTCCCCTATCAAGAAGAAGCTCTGGCTACCTCTTTTTGGGATTTATGGCCGTGAGTATGTATGTATTTAACTCAGTTTCTCATTTCATTATAATGGTGTGCTACTGAGGTGTGCTATAATTGTCATCGCCCATAAATTGTAATATTAGTCATTTGTTTCTTGATCTATTCGTAATAAATACGTGGCAGTTAATTTGTCATCAGCTAGAGCTATAACGAGACGAGAATACATTTATTATTAGCAAAACAGTGATAAAAAAGTGAGAAAACCTTTCCTGCGAATTAAGAACAAAATAATGAAACCCTCTGTACTGTTACCACTCAAGTTCAAAAAATGGCTGATGAATGTCAGAGTCGAAAGCTCTGGCTACCCCTCTTCGGGATTTATAGCAGTGGATATATGTATGTATGTATTTAACTCAGTTTCTTATTTCATTAAAATAGTGTGCTAAAAATTATGTTGATCTCAGTTTAACTAATTCACTGTCATCGGCCATAAATTGTAATATTATTTATTTGTTTGTTGATCTATCTATACGCAATTAATACGCGGAAGTTCATTAGTTGTCAGCTAGAGCTATAACGAGACGAGAATACATTTATTATTAGCATAAAAGTGATAACAATATCCTGATATTTGCTTTTAGAAAAATATCATGTTCATATTGTAATGTAATAAATAAAAAATTAATATCTCAAAGACTTTCTCACACGTGCAAGTAAACTTCCAGTAAAATAATAAAAATAACTAATGTATAAATGTATTGCTTGGTTTTCTCATGTGAACCTTTACTTGAGAATTTGTGAATGCTGATAATGTTTTCTTGTTCTTTTAATTATTTAATGTTCTGAGACTAAGCGAATATGTTTAAAGATAATTTTAAAAGATATTCTTTTTTATTATTATTTTTTTGTTGTGCATTTGTTTAGTTTACTGTCTGTTCCTTTACTATTTATTCAATTTTGTTTACTTCAAATGTGGCAGACACAGATTATTTTGTTTATATATTAATTAATTATGTGTAGTGTAGTGTAGGCCTTAACTGAAAACCAGTGTTTTGCCACTTGGCAATATCAAGCACTGAGTTAGGACCTAGTTTGTGTTACCATAGCACTAATTTTAAGTTTAAAATATTGTTTTTTTTTCACTTTATGTATTGTTTTTCATATTGTATGTGGTGTTATGTTAACATAAATAAACGAGTTATCTATCTATCTATCTATCTAATAACATATTATTATTTTTATTTGGTCGACCGACTCCGATGAGTGGTCTGTCTGTGCGCCATATGGCGCGGATTTTAGTCAACGTAGTCAACCATAAAAGGCCTACGTACCACTTATTATATGTTCTCTGTGCTATTGCAATCAGTAAGAAGAAATATTACATAAAATACATAGACATGCGAATATGATACGTACGAGTATAAAATAACGTTTGTGGTAGGTACATAAGAAAATATGTCCTCAATATTTAAAATGATGTGGAAAGTTACTTGCTTATACTCACGCCCATTATTCCCATTGGGGTAGGCAGAGACTATCGATCGCCACTTATTACGATCTTGACAAACCTCTCTTGCTTCCCTTACATTATTATTCTTCTCATACATGCTCTTTTATTCTTCTCACTTGGGATCCCCGCCTTTATGAGAACGTTTTCTATCTGGTCAAGAAACGTTTAACGAGGCCGTCCTCTACTAACAATCTCATCCACATTGGCTCTATATATCTCATTCGCTACTTTATTTTCATCCATCCTCTCTATGTGCCCAAACCACCTCAACATTCCTTTTTCTATCTTGCATACTACGACATCTTGCAAACCTACTCGTTCACGAATCACAGTATTTCTCACTCTATCACACAGCCTTACATTACATATACTTGTGAGGGATCTCATTTCCACTGCATTAACTCTACTTTCATGCTTCTTCTGGAAAGTTACATAGATAGAAACAAACATACTCACTGCTACAAATCCTAAAAAGGGGTAGCCATAGCTTTAGAACTAGAAATTACTTAGTCACTTTTGGAACTTGAGCAGGAAAAAGATTATAAAATAAAGGCTAAGAATATGAAAGCTGGTAAGTGACATGACATATAATTAATTTACTAACTAAAATACGATTATCGTAAGCAGATGTTAAGGGCATGTAATGAGTCATGTTTAGTCTTCATGAAGGCAAACATGTATTATATTTATATCGTTGGCACCATGTTGTAAAGCAAGTTTTATATACAAGTATATATTGAACTTTGAAGTGAAGATATTACGTGGATAGAGGTAGCTGAGGCATTATTAAAAAAACATGTAATATAACAAGAAACCAAAAATTCCAATCAATAAGTCGATATGATATTAGATAAAAAAAAGATAGATAAAAATATTTATTAATTGTCAATAATGTTTTGAACAATAATTGATCTTGTCCTTTGCACTAGGCTCAGCCTGTATCGCAAACAGACAACTACATTACATATTTATTTACACATATCATTCTTACAGAATACTAAGAAAATTGAAATAATAATTCCTTATTTAGAACATATCGAAAAAAATAAAAATAAAATAAAAAGGAAAATGCAAAAGAATAAGTGAATATGATTTTGGTACTTATAAAGTGTTATAAACTGGGTGGTAAAAGCAGTCGGAACTGAACTTATGACCGATAGGACGGTCCCAATTATAGCTACTATATTTATTTAGCGTTTATAAATTTTGATAGCTGAAACTTTTAGCAGATATCGCATTTTATTGCAGACTAGCGGAGAGTTTATGAGAAGCGTGGGAGATTTACTCAATATGAAATAAGCCACGAAAGTTATATTGAGTTGACTCATTGTTTTACACATATTAAACATTAATCTATACCATCTATTCGTAATATTACCTATTATGCCAATATGCCACCAGTTAATCGAAATGTTACAAGAAATATGAAAGTATTAATACCACCGCTACTCCTTAAGGGATATACAGAGTGAATGTTCAGTTTGAGATTCATCAATATTTAGTGACATTTGCAATATCTACATTAAATAAAACAGCTGTGTAGTGTCAGCTTAGAATAGCACTACCCCATTTCTTCCGGTGGGTGTACGTAAAAGGCGACTAACGGTATTGGGGCTTTAAAGGGATTGTTGGGCGATGAGGTTGGACACCAATCAACAACAACCTTTATTTTACCATCTTTTCCCTATTTCTAATTCCTTAGCTCTGGCTACCCCATCTAGGAATTTATAGTGTGAGTATATGTATGTATGCATCAAATAAACTTAATAAAATAGCCTCGCTTCTTGACATTAGTAAACCAATCTTCGATGATTAAAAAATATATCTGTTAACGTTTCACTCAAATGATTTGAAACATGGAAGTGTTATAAACTGTAATTATAATCGATTTTTTACGCCTTATTGAAAATTCAAGTAAAGCTTCCATTTGTGTAGTAGTAGTTAAAATTTCATAAATATAATCCGATGCAGTACTGTGTACATCTATCAGTTACAAATAAGTATGTATGTGTAGACAGAGTCATCGGGCGCGGCCGGATATAGGTACCATATAAATGTGAGGCGCGAGCGGACGTCCAAACTTTGCATGCAAACAGCGACACTGGGATGACACGAGTGGCTTACAAAAACACGATTTATATTCGTTTGCCACAAAGAGTTGTCCTAGCATTGATTTTGGCATTGAGACAAAGCTTATAATTTTATTTTACCTTCTGAAGGTTTTTACATACATACATATACTCACGGCTATAAATCCCTTGAAGGGGTAGCCAGAGCTAGGGAATTCGAAATTCCTCAGCCACTTTTGGAACTTGCGTGGGGAAAAGATGGTGAAATAAAGGTTGTTGGTGATGGGACTCCAACCGCATCGCTCAAAAAATTCTTAAAAGCTCCAATACCGTTAGTCGCCTCTTACACCGGAAGAAATGGGGTAGTGCTACTCTAAGCCGACATTACACAGAAGGTTTTTATTTATGTTAATATTCATTCAACTCAAACCTCGTAACTGACTAAACACCTCTAATCTAATAATCTACTTTGGCTTCTTAACCGTGATAAACTCAGCGGACAAGAACTTGCAGACAGGCGAAAGGCCTGCCCCTTATTACGTGGTATTTAAGAAGTATGCCTATGCCAACCACTTCGGAGATATTCGCAAACGTTTGAGTCTTTGAGTCTTGAGGCTTCTCATAAAACTCTGAGCAGCAGATGGGGTACAGCTATTTTTATCTTTCATATTGTGGGCTAACGAAGATTGTTTAGATGACTTAATGTGATTCCATAGTTTAAGGGACTAAGTGTATCACTATCTACCCCCTGATAAGATTAATAGCATGTAGCTAACTGCACTGCAGTACCCCCGATATTTTTAAGCGAAATATATTATCTCATAAAGCTGATAAGCCGTATCGAGTTATCGGACGAATTGTGTTCGTAAATTTAGATAACGGTTTGGCCGTATTATTCTCAACAATATCATATGTATAATTTTAGAGATATTTACATATTTTCTACTGTATTTATCCAATTAATGAGTCGTTCCAACTTATATTGGTAAAATATGTATTGTCAGAAATGACGTGCAATGGCAATATACGCTGTATGCCATTAAGTTAAATATGTTGACCACTTATTCTTCAAGATTCACTTCATGAAAAAATATGGTATTTTAAAAAAAAAACGTAACATTCATCCCATTATTATGTCATAAATGGGATACAAATTAGAAATTGACATCGCTGTCGTTGTGTAAAATATTATTAAAAACATATGTTAATAGAATTAACTTTATAGAATGCTATAGTTGTGATGTGATATAATATTTTTGTAAAAATTTTAAACTTTCAAGACTCTGATAGCCACTTTAATAGATTCTCGCAATAGTTTGTTTTCAACGACTTTGGAAGCTACTGGATTGGCTCCATGCCAGTATATGTTTTCTTGCACGTATTATTATGAATATATTCTTTTAGTAATAAATAAAGATTAAATAAAGGAAAGAAAAATTTCGACACAGGCGGGATTCGAACCCGCGACCTCGGGTATACGCCCCCGTCGCTCTTGCCAATTGAGCTACCGTGTCAATGGCTGCCAGCGCGAAATTCTTCTATCCTTTATTGCTTTTACACGTTTTAGTAGTGTTTGCGTTTCCTACCTCCGAATTTTTTACTAATTCGGAAGGTCACTTGTCTATCTTTTCAGATAGAATGCAAATGTTGAAAACGCCTAACTTACACATAATTTAAATCTTTTTGTTCATGAAAACCTCATGTGGGGATTAATACTAATAAATAAAGAATAAATAAAGGAAAGAAACATTTCGACACAGGCAGGATTCGAACCTGCGACCTCGGGTATACGCCCCCGTCGCTCTTGCCAATTGAGCTACCGTGTCAATGCCTGTGTCGAAATTTTTCTTTCCTTTATTTATTCTTTATTTATTAGTAATAATCCCCACATGAGGTTTTCATGAACAAAAAGATTTAAATTATATTCTTTTAGGTTTTCATTTAATATGTATCTTATTTGAAACATGTTTTTCATTCTAGTAATTTCATAGATGCATTGATGCAGATGATTAAGTAGGTAGAAGCTCCATCATCGAATTCAGGATTCTGAGGTCCATGAATCAGTCCACCCATTTGCCGTTATACAGAACGGTGATAATACAAAAGAAATTTGACTAATATGTTTTAATTTAACAGAAACACACATGAAATTAACTCTTTAATTAAAGACTTCAAAATCTGAATAGTAGAGTAAAACACCATAGGTAGAGCCACCTTCAAAAAACGACTTAGTCACCAATTACTGATTTTATATAATTAATTGCAATGCGTTTATTTAAATAAATAAAACATAATTGAAATCACTGCCAATATATAATATATATTCAGGTATCAATAGCATCTATATAATATCCCAAAAATACCTGAAAACTGAACAAATAACAAAAGAGACAATTCCTTAGTTAGACTGTAGATAACGGTGATACTACAAAAGTAATTTTATAAATATGATTTATTTTAACACAAATACACATATACTCATTAATTAAAGACTTAAAATCTGAATAGTAGGGTAAGACAAGGTGAAAGTCAAGTGGCATAGCCGGCGCCGCTGCAAGTAGGTTGGCTGTTAGCTGTATCGAGATTGGCCTTAGCCTCGTAACTCTGCTTCCATCTTTGGCGCGGACCGGTTTCGCGGGACCCGGCCACTCGTCTAACACTAGCTACACTTCATTTAGTCCGATATCTATATCTTTTGCTCTGAGCTCTACGGGAAACCAAGATTATTAGAGACAAGAGTAGCATACAATTCTAAAAATAATTAAATATCCGCCAGCAAGAGTTGAGTTTCGTAACAATGATTTCTGAAAATATGAGTGATGACTCTGATGCTATGAATATTTTAAGCTGTTGTACACACATTTTTTAAGTATGAATATGGGCAATTACAATAAGTAAATTAGTAAATAACTTAGTTAGTCCAACTATAAAAAGGAACCAGATATACTTCTCTATGTCTTGTCATTGTCATGGGTGGAGTAAAATGTTCCAAAGGATTTAAAACACGTACCGGGTAGACTTAAGTGAATTTTAGAACATAAGACCAGCAATGGATTCCGATCAAACATTAATTATTTTCCTTATTCAAAATGCTAGAAATGACATATTCTATTGCTCTGACTAGCCTATCTTGGGATTGTAGTCGTTGTGTATCTGCATTATTAATTTAGTCACTAGTAGTCACAGCATAGATGATAAGTTAGTTGTGATAATAAGAAACAATTTCAATTGACTCATCTAGTAATCCTTTGACTGACTAATGTTATCCTTTATTTAATTTCATCATAAAATTGCAACGACATTTATTAGTCAACGTTCATTATAAACACCCACCCTACTAAGTTGTGTTGACTGTTCTAAGTGAGACGCGTGGGGATGACTCATCGTTTATCATTATGCAGCATTCAATGAAGGGTATAATAGGCTTCGTGAATCATTGCAATGTCAAAAACGAATTATGTACATGCTAATGATACTGCTTGTTAACGTAGGTAGGTTCATACGTGGTGTATCAGTGGAATGCAATTGTTTGCTAACAATACAATTTAAGTTTAACATAACAATATCAATGTAATTCTATGTATCGACTTAGAACAATAAATAAGAGTACCATACGTTGATTTTTATTTGATGCAATTCAAAACATACATATTAAGTTTAACGATTTTTTTAATTCGAAGAGTTTTATCCTCGTTTTAACCGAAACAAGATAAAAACGATGTGCGGGCGGGGTTTAGCACCACGTTGTTGTTTACAACATTAGAACTCCAGTGAGGAACGTATAGCGACATCTGTTGTATGCACGTCAAACTACGGTAAGCTCAAAATGACGTCATGTAAAGAATATGACTCAGAGTTAAATGGATTACATTACACCGTATCATTGTGATAGTGATGATAACATCTCCGTAAAATATTTACCTAGAAGACCTGGATGTCATATTACTTGTGAAAAAAAACAGAGTATTAAAATTTTATGCGGTCCAGTATTTTATTTTATTTAAGTATCGAAGGTTATATTTTTTTGATTCTCAGCTCTCCAATACATGCATTCATATACTCACGACCATCAATCCCAAAAGGGGGTAGCCTGACGGACAAGATGGTAGAAATAAAGTATCGTTGGTGATGGGTATCCAACAACATCGCTCAAAACCACTTTAAAAACCCCAAAACGCTCAGTCGCCTTTTACGAAACCCGTGGGAAGAAAGGGGTAGTAACATTCAAAGCCGGCACTGCACGGCAAATTAAATTCTTAAAGCTCTCCCATTAAAGTCGAAATTAGATTTTTTATATAAATTTTGAGTTGGAGAGTTGGTCCTCCTCGGCAAAAGCAAGAATGTTCAAGAACCGACGGACGATACGAACCGTTTTGGGCACCACCGCTTTTGCATTATTTGTGCTGGAAGCGATATAACACAGAGATCCAATTGACTCAAGGTGGTCGCGAAATTGGTTGGAACTATCCCGTGCAAGCACTAATTAATTGGGATGGAAATTTTTCAGGTTACTGTTTGAGGAGAAACTTCTGACGTTTTTTGGTTGCAGTTTTGCGAGGTGAAACCCTCGTCATTTGAAACAGTTGCATCGACTAAATCGAGTGTGACCGATCCGATACCAAGATATCAGACTTATTCTCTAGAATAGTCATGTCTGAGATAACACACCCGTCCCAACACATATTTAAACGATCATACATACATACATACATATACTCACGCCATTAATTCCCATTGGGGTAGGCAGAGACTATCGATCGCCACTTCGTACGATCCTGACAAACCTCTCTAGCTTCGTTTACATCCATCAATCTTTTCATACATGCTCTTTTATTCTTCATACTTCGGACGCCAGCCTTTTTGAGCACACTCTCAATTTGGTCCAAGTGTGTTCTCCGTGGTCGTCCTCTACTAACATTACCATCCACACTAGCTCTATAGATCCCTTTTACCAATTTTCTATCATCCATCCTCTCTATGTGCCCAAACCATCTCAACATTCCTTTTTCTATCTTTCTTACAATATCATCTTTCACACCACACTTTTCACGAATAACGCTATTTCTCACTCGGTCACACAATCTAACATTACAAATTTTTCTGAGGGACCTCATCTCTACTGCATTCACTCTGCTCTCATGCTTCTTCTGCCACACCCAACATTCGCTTCCATACATAAGCGTAGGAACAAGAACAGCATCATGCACAGCCATTCGGGCCTTTTCAGACACCGATTGACTGATCATTAGGCTATTCATTGCTCCATTTACCGCATTACCCTTTTTCACTCTTCTTTCAATGTCTTCATCACATTTTCCATCCCTTGTAAACAAACTTCCCAGATATACAAACTCCTTCACCTGTTCCACATCCTTACCATCAATCGCAATCACGCATTCTGTCACATCTTCCTGTCTCTCAAAAACCATCGTTTTGGTCTTATCCGCATTCACCCTCATTCCCTTTCTTACAAAAGACTCACATGCAATATTCATCATCTCTTGCAACTCTTCTGCCGATGATGCAAGTAGCACTTGATCGTCAGCATACAAGAGGCATTTAATGATGAATCCACCCATCCTTAGTCCATAATCACTTTCACGCAACTCTGTCAAACAGTCATCCATGAACAAATTGAAGAGCCACGGAGAAGCTACACATCCCTGTCGGACACCCCTAGAGATTCCGAACCAGTCAGTGTTTTCCCCGTTTACTCTTACACATGCACTAGAATCCTCATAGAGTGATACCAATGCACGTATAAGTTGACTCCCCAAACTGAACTTGGATAACACCTCCCATAAACACTTTCTTACCACCCTATCATACGCCTTCTCTAAATCAATGAAGGAGCAATACACCTTTTGGTTCTTAGCTAAGAACTTTTCAGTGATGCTCCTTAGAGAGAAGATTTGATCCATACATCCCATTCCTTTCCTAAATCCCGCTTGCACATCCCATATTTTCTCATCAGTTTCATTCATCACTCTTTCAATCAGTACCTTAGCATACAATTTACCAACAATGCTGAGTAAGCTGATGCCGCGGTAGTTTTTAGCCTCTTGGTGTGACCCCTTTCCTTTATATAGAGGCACAATCACCGCCTTGCACCAGTCTCGAGGAACTTTGCCACTCGACCAGCATTTTTGGAAAAGGAAGTACAACCAAGAAGCCACCAACCCTTTACCAGCCCTCAGCATTTCGATAGTAATCCTATCATACCCTGCCGCCTTCCCTACTTTCATACTTTTCATTGCTTTCATTATTTCTTCCATACTAATCTCACTGTCACTGAAATCACCCATCTCTTCGTTCCAATCAACATTACTGTCGATTGGCGAAGAAATGGATGCATCCTCTTTTTCAAACATATTCCCTCAAAATAATTCTTCCATACCCGTTTCATGCTACTTTCATCCGTCGCCAATTCACCCTGTTCATCTCTTATTACACTCACTCTCGTGTTTTGGGAAACTCCCTTTTCCTTCCGGATATACTTCCAGAATAACTTTTGGTTATTCCGGAAATTATCAGAAAGTTTCCTCTCACACCACTCTTGCAAATCCCGCTTTTTCTTTTCTATTTTCTTCTTCACCTCATTCTTAACTCTCTTATATTCATCTTCACTTTTCTGCACTACATCGTCAGTTACACTCGCATTCATCCGTTTACTAGCTTTAATCGCTAGTAAATCTAACCACGCTTTCTCCTTATCTCCAACCGCCTCTTTCACAACTTTATCCCACCAACTTGTTGGTGGTCTATTTGACCTTTTACACACTCCACAAACTTCCGTCGCACATTCAACCATCGTCGATTTGAGTACATCCCATACTTCTTCTATTTCCATTTCATCCTTCATCTCCACGCAACTTAGTCTATCATCCAATTTCCTCACGTATTCATCTCTGATATTTTCATCTTCTTGCAGTTTTTCCACTTTTATTCTCGCAAAATCCGTTGTTGACACTTTAGGCCTGTGACGCCAACGCGTACACAGACCCCTTAATCGTGATATAACGAGAAAGTGATCTGTGCCAACGTTCGTGCCCCTATAGACCCTGGTGTCAACAACTATCACAAAATCAATCATACTTCTCTCGCTTCCCCTCTGTCTTGTATACATATGGATATCTTTGTGTTTAAACAACGTGTTTGTAACACAAAGATTCCTCTCCAAACATACCTCAATCAATTTCTCACCATTCTCATTCATTCTTTGATCACCAAACTTTCCTAAAACTCTTTCGCAACCGTTGCGTGACACACCAACCCAGCCATTAAAATCTCCTAACATTATAAGTCTCTCATTCTGATCACACCCATTCACAACATCGTCTAACAGATTCCAAAACTCCTCCCTCTCGGATAGGGATTTAGACATGTCCGGAGCATAAACGCAAATTATGCGCATCCGGACTAGTCCCAATTTCACCTTAATCCACAGGAGCCTTGGACTCACACATTCGTAATCTTTCATACACTGAGCCATCCTTTCAGATATCAGAAGTCCCACTCCTTGGCTAGCTCGGTCATTGTCAGCGACTCCAGACCAGATTGCTGTGATGTTGCCAAGTTGTGAAACTTCCTTTCCCTTACGCTTCGTCTCATTTAAACATAGAAAATCCAGTTTTCTTTCATTCATAATCATACATACTTCATCTAATTTTTCAAACATTCCTCCACATACATTCATCGTACTGAAGCGGGTCTCTTTAGCCCACTTTTCGCTCCGTGAGAAACCATGGCGTGATGAGTGGCGAGCTACATCGCCATTAAACGATCATTTTCTAAAAACGCATCCGGAAGGTACTTATAATACAGCAACAACTGTTGCAAGAGTCCATACTTCAAGACGAGCTCCTTATTTAGGATTTTTGCTGATTGTTTGTAACTCTACAAGTACTCAGTGTTCCAAGCGCCAACAACCGGAAATAACATGTCTCAGTGACTGCGGGACAACCACATGCTCTACATATGCTGTATTTAACTCCAGTAGGATGTTTCCAATAGTTCCGCGTCTTGGTGACTTGAACCTGTACTACAGAGACAGAAGCTTTAGTTTCCCCAAAGAGGTTTCCGTTAGACTGGTGCAATACCCTGTGAAAACCACCCGTGCAGCTCTTACTCCTTCCATATGGACTTCCGATAAGAAGTGCTAAGTACCTCCAGGTTTTGTCAAACCGTTGAGGCCAACGATTAGGCAGTTTGCTATATCATTGGGGCTACCTCCTGCGAATGCTTTCATCTTTTGAGGATTCATACCTCGCGGTAGTCCATAGTCGTGGTCTTTGCAGACAAGATGCCTCGATGACCAAATTTCCACAAGTACCACCTCTACCTCTTATACCACATTTCATTATTGTAACATAACACACATTTTTCGCTTAATTTCTAGATCGTGGTGCTATCCCCGATACCACAAAATAGAGTACTAACAAGTTTCAGGGCCAGGCAGAACCAAAGTGGTTTCAAATAATTACCCTGGTAATACGCATCCGTCATCTGCTGATGGCCCATAATAAAATACACATAATTCAAAACGCTAATCCTAAACACACCGAAAAGTATTTAAATTAGATTAAACAACTTTTGAGTCATCTGGCATACTCGTATGTGAGTAAAAGTTCAGGATAATCTTATCATACTAATAGTTCCATAGGTACTTAGTCCAGATTTTATTTATATATATATATAAGCCGTGTGTTATTACTAATAAATAAAGAATAAATAAAGGAAAGAAAAATTTCGTCACAGGCGGGAATCGAACCGCGACCTCGGGTATACGCCCCGTCGCTCTGCCAAATTGAGCTACCGTGTCAAAGGCTGCCAGCGCGAAATTCTTCTATCCTTTGTTTCTTTTGCACTTTTAGTGTTTGCGTTTCCTACCTCCGAATTTTTTTACACATTCGGAAGGCCACTTGTCTACATTTTCAGATAGAATGCAAATGTTGAGAACGCTTAACTTGCACATAATTTGAATGGTTCGATTCCCGCCTGTGTCAAAATTTTTCTTTCCTTTATTTATTCTTTATTTATTATTACATATATATCCGGCGATAGGCCTGCCCCCTATCACGTGAGTACACTGTCCATGCAAAACGTGGGTACTCTGAACACCAGGTGACAAAGTCACGTGATGTTCAGAAGTATTAGTACCTCTGCCAACCCCTTCGGGGATATTCGGCGTGAACGTTTATGTTATGTTATTATTACAATCTATTCTTTACTCAACTTACAAGAGTGACTGAAGAATTTCTTTTGCTAAAGCCCTGGCTACCCCTTCTAGGGATTCAAAGCCGTGATTATATGTATGAATTTATGTTTAAGAAAAATCCTGATAATATGAGACCCATATCAATAGGCATGTTCGTTGTTAAGTAATAAAAAATATGCTTCATAAATTTTCTCAATACAAACAAATTGTTGAAAGTAACATACTTTATAAAATGTATAATTGATTCCTGAAAACGCATATTTGATTATGTTGGCATACTTTGCGAACTAAAAAACCATTTGTATATGCTTCCCAAGATATTTTGATCGTTTTAATTATCAAACCGATAAGAATAAATGGAAATGAATAAAACAAGATAGTAAGTTGCGCATGTTGAAATGGGTGTTCCACAGAGGACCATGGGCCCATTTATGTTTCCTTTCCTAGAATTGTTTTCAATGTGACCAAACTCACCTTTTCGTATTAGCAAACTGGTGACCCGCCGCAGCGCTTCCCGCGGCGACCTTTGGAAGAACTTTGGTGTCAGATTGGGAGGAAGGGTTAGTGGCTTCCGAGCCGCATCCTCCCAGGAGCCAGCCTCGGCTGCCGTCCTCGAAGACACTGTTAGTCTGTCCAGGTGCTCTATTGAAGCGGGTCTGTGCCAAACGTTTCAGTTGTATTAGTGAAATATTACATGCAATCACAATTGGAACTACAAGTATATGATGAACTTTTTAGTATAATAGGTTTAGTCAGAGTTAAAAGCGTATTGAAGGCTTGTAAAATATAAATTAGAGAACTGTCATTTATACAAGAAAAAGTAGCTATGAATTGATTGTTAAGTATATTCAAGAAAGACAGACAATTGACATATACATGGGTTAAAATTGTAGTGCTAGCATACGGCAGGAGCAACTTGCGCATGTTAGGTCACTTGCTTGGGTTACATGCATCGTGTAAGCAGCGTTCAAATTAATGTGCGGATCCAGTGAATCGACCACGTAACACTTCATATTTTTTTAAAATTTCGTGTTAAATTTAATTTTTATTGAAAATTTTACTTCTTTTAGATTTGTCATGCGTCTAGACATTTTGACTTTATTTTACTCAACCCACGTCTTCACTTGTGAATGCAACTTGCACCGTGTACAAACAAGCGAATAACTTGAGCAAGTAGCTAGCGCATGATATTTAAAAACACCATATTTTAATCCCACATATACAACGAAACAATGAGACCATAAAATTATTGAAACAGCCAGAGATAGCTGAACTTTGGTAATATTACAGTATATTTTATGACGAATTTGTTACAAATCTGACGGTTCTTTGATAGGTTAGCTAAATGTATATTTGTTACAAATGTGAGAGGTGTAGTTTGATAGGTTAGCTAAACACAGGTACCTGTGTCTCTGCCGTGGGTACCAGCCCCGAGCGGGTCCTCCCAGTCGCAGGAGGTCCGCACCCGTACTGACACTCGCTGCAGGACCCATCACGGACCCGCGCCCGTAGCCGCCTAGAGTCACGCTGCTGCCTGTGGAAAACGTATATAATGTAATTAATTTGAGTGTGAAACGGTTGGCAAGTATTTTTTCCTATAGTCCGAGGTTTCCTACCTACCTAAATATATAAAACGAGGAACTGACTGACATATCAACGCATAGCCTAAACGGCTAAACGTAGGCATCTGAAATGTGGAACAGACGTAGCTAAGGTACCGTAGAGGTGCACCAAGAAAGGAATTCCCGAAATTCCCACAGGAATTCGCGGGAAAATTATTTTGTATGAAATAATCTAAACAACATGAGAAAGATGTTTGAAATTTGACATTCATATACCTTAGTGAATGCAAAGATGAAGATTCCCCTGGGTCGGGAAGCGAGTTATAGGCTTGAAAATACTTTACAAAGCACAGTTCTGAATTTCACGCGGGTGAAACCGCGGGCAACAGTAGTAATCTATAAATGGGACAAGTTACACACGATGACCCGCCCCGCCCTGGACTTAGCAATGTCAAATACAAATAGAAAGCTATTTTTTCCCCTTTCTATATATTCAAAATTATTAACCCTAGTCCACTATCATAACAGTTGCAATGTATATATATGTCGTAGGATGATTTGAAAAAACCTAGGGATTTTGAAAAAATCCGGATAATTAGACAACGGTTATAATATTTTCTAATCTTACTAGGTTTTTTTGCAAAAAACTAGTTGGTTTAGTAAGATTGTACTTCTTTAATGCTGATTGACTGATTTCTGATTGCTCGCCTACAAAGCCGTCTTTAACCTATTGGAGGCCCTGGGCATATGAGAATAATGGGGCCTCTATGACTTTGACAGAACATTATTTTGTTAGAATAAACAAAGAAAGTAGATAAGCAAGTTTCCAGATTCATTTTTCGATCCGGTCAAGATCTTCAGAGTAAATCTTAGCGATGTCTGTTGTCGAACTAGAACTTCAGCACGTTAACAATTTATAATTGGAAAAAATACTTTAACATATATATTTTTTGTATATCTACAGTTATTAGGCTAGTAGAATCGTTTTTAGGGTTCCGTACCAAAAGGTAAAACGGGACCCCATTACTAAGCCTCCACTGCCTGTCTCCATGCTGTATCTCATAAACTAACTAAACCGTGATAGCTAGAAAGCTGAAATTTTCACACATGATGTATTTTCTTTGCCGCTACAACAACAAATACTAAAATGTTAAGGGGACCCCCCTACTATATACGTGTTTTTTTGTATTTATTGCTCAATACAACATCACTTATATATTACCTTTCAAAATTAATTTTTAAACGACAAGAAAGTAAATATTAAAGGGGGGCTCCCATGATTTAAGCACAAACGTGATTTTCTATATAGATGATAGAACGCAAACCTTAGTCCGCGAGCTGACTCGCTCTTAAGCGTTTTTTTTGAAAATTCACCGCTATCTATTTTTGTAAACAACAGCGTTTATATTTTATTTCCGTTTGTAAAAAAATAGTACCTTTTATATTTTGTTGATTAAATATCTCGAGATCAACGTATAAGAAATCGACCCATGATAGACATAACTTTTAGAGAATTTTACGTACTTAGTGTGCCATTAAATTGTATTTTTATATATTTTAATTTATTTAGCTGTAAAAGCTGTAAGCAAATTGGCATTGTAGTCAGTAATTTAGGTTCGATGTATACGAATCGAAAAAGTTCTTTGGCAATAAATGTCGGTTATCGTTTCGGTTATCGTTTTCGTGATCTGGCAGAGACGAGGGGGCCCCTATCGATCACGGGGCCCTGGGCACTTGCCCAGAGTGCCCAGTGGGAAAGAGGGGCTTGCTCGCCTACACTTATTCTGATTGGTTCGTCATTGTGGTATTGAGATATTATAGCTAGAGTTATAAAGGGTAAGAAATGACAATACTTATTTGATACTAGGAATTAAATATTTTTCTTTACTCTTTTGTTGGAGTAAAATTACAATCACATTCGGACATATTATACACAGATCAAGTTACCCCAAACTAAGTAACACTTGTAGTATGGCATACTAACTCAGCGATATATTTAATATAATATAATATAATACACATATGCTCATCACATAAATGTTGCTCTCAGCGGGGATCAAACCCGCAACCTTCAGACCGAAAAGCTGGTCACCTATCTACTCGGCCACGGACGTCTTCAATATAGGTAGTGTGGGAGTCATGTTAGAGCGCACACTACTGCGGACTCACTCGCACATAGAAGCGTCTGACTCATATTCCTACATCGCGGAGTGTAAATGTTTTTCGAGTTAAGCATAGATACAAATTATAAGTTGGTACACAGCAGGGTGTACTGGCTAGTATATCTTTGCTGTTCCCACAGTGGTGACCCCTTGATAAGAACACACGCTTCTTTCTACTACATTTCTCGATCTACCCGCAACTTCTATTCCTCGCTTACCTCACCGCGCCATTCATTCGGCAGAGCATCTACAGGCATGCAATCAGCGGCCTCACTGCTCACACTGAATTTGGTAATTGGTAATAGGTACCTCCTAGCTTTGATATCGTCGTATCGACTAGGAGGGGAGTACTGTGGGAGTCATGTTAGAGCGCACACTACTGCGGACTCACTCGCACATAGAAGCGTCTGACTCATATTCCTACATCGCGGAGTGTAAATGTTTTTCGAGTTAAGCATAGATACAAATTATAAGTTGGTACACAGCAGGGTGTACTGGCTAGTATATCTTTGCTGTTAGGAACAATAAAGTAAGTACGTTTTAAATTGTAGTATTGAGGTATTATAGCTAGAGTTATAAAGGGAAATGACAATACTATTTTAAAAGCTTTTATTTAACTTGCAATGTATGTATATTTGTGTGTTCGGGTGAAATCTTTGAACTCAATTTTGAAGTAGATATATTCAACCGTTTGTGCTGAAATTTTGTGGACGCATTTTGTTTGGATGACAATATATGATAAGATATGTGACGTCATTCTAAATTCAATATGGCGGATCATACAAGATGTCAGAACAGTTATATTTAATCCACTTATACAATATGGGAATCAAATGAAAGGGCTTGTTAAGAGTGACTAGAAAAAGAATATGACGTCATTCTGAATCCAATATGGCGGACCATGCAGGATGGCGGAATAGTTACCTTTAGTCTACTTCTACAATATGGGTATCAAATGAAAGGGCTTGTTAAGAGTGACTAGAAAAAGAATATGACGTCATTGTGAATCCAATATGGCGGACCATGCAGGATGGCGGAATAGTTACCTTTAGTCTACTTCTACAATATGGGTATCAAATGAAAGGGCTTGTTAAGAGTGACTAGAAAAAGAATATGACGTCATTCTGAATCCAATATGGCGGACCATGCAGGATGGCGGAATAGTTACCTTTAGTCTACTTCTACAATATAGGTATCAAATGAGAGGGCATTTTGAGAGTAATAATAACTTGAAAAATTTTTTAATTAAAAAACTTTTTAAGAAAAAGCTTTTATTTAAACGCTCTAAAAAGAAGAAAAAAAAATTTAAGTAAAAAAACTTAAAAAAAAAACCTTTTATTTAAACGCTCTAAAAAGAAGAAAATAAAATATTCCTTCTGGATTATACTAACAACTCCTCATTATACACAATTTATATATAATAATAAAAGCTTGTCGCTCGATTTACCACAAATTATTATGATATAAAGGAATGTTGATAGGTATGTAAACCTCGCGACAAGCTTTTATTATTTATATAAATTGTGTATAATGAGGAGTTGTTAGTATAATCCAAAAGGAATATTTTATTTTCTTCTTTTTAGAGCGTTTAAATAAAAGCTTTTGCTCAAAAAGTTTTTTTACTTAAATTTTTTATACTTAGGAACTTTTTGTTACTAAAATTAAAATTACAATCAAATTAAATGTAGGTAGGAACAATGAAGTAAGTACGTCTTAATTTAAAACCAATCAGAGATGACGTGTTTATGGCGCACTGCAATCGACCAATCAGTGTACAGTATTCATAAAATCTGACATTTCGTTTCGGAGTCATACTAAACCAACTAGTTTTTTTTGCAAAAAACCTAGAAAATATTATAACCGTTGTCTAATTATCCGGATCTTAGCAAAATCCCTAGGTTTTTTGCAAAAAACCTAAACATCAAATCATCCTACGACATATATATTCGCAGAACGCTCTCTACATAGTCATACTTGTTCTCGTCGCCATCAAGCAATGGTTTGTCCAGAGAGTGGGTGGGACATGTGTTAGTACTTTTAAATATTTGTCTTACCTATAGTTTGAATCGAGCTCATAGTGTTGTTTCTCGGAGGCACTGAAGAGTTTCTAGGTGGTGTCCTAGGCAGGTCACATCCTCGGGCAAACACAGGTGTTTCCGGTAAGCTGGCTGATGTTTGCAGAGGTCCTCTCACACCGTTGGCGATTGCTGCTTCTCGGTTTTGACGCTGAAGAGTGCGGCGTCTAGCTCCGTTTACACCCATATCTAAAATATAAAGAAAACGGGCTGGATTTTTTTCATAGCATTGTTTTAAAGAAAGTAAGGCTTTCAGAGTAAAGGGTTTTATAGGTTCTCATAAAGTTGTGTTCAATAAAATTGCATTATTTATACACTCAAGTGCAAGTGTTCTCCTTGATACATGTCGTATCAAATAGTTTGATAGTTATTCAAATTATGATTATTATAAGAAGAAAATGACTGTGTAAGAGTCGTTTGATCATCGTTTTTTATATAATCATTGTTGCAGAATTCCAATTGATTGAGATTAATAAATACATTATTATTATTAGGCTTGAATGATAAATACGTTTTCATTTCCTATTTTTAACTTAAATTTAAGTAGTAACGATTTGTACTAGGAAAGAATCTCAAACCGATCTCGTTCATTTAATTTTATAAAACTTGAATAATAATACATATATATTTGTAACCCATATAGTCAAACAAATTTTTCTGTTCCTTGGCTCAATTTACAAGAGTAGCGTTATATTTTTGTGTTACGGGATGTAAAATTAATTTGTGAGATGCTGATATTTTAAAGAGTATGTGGGACTTACTAAACTTAATTTATGTACTGTACTGTATGTTTATTAAACGGCACGCTCATTAATAGCGATACAAACGAAATACGATCATATACACCAAAGATACACCAACAAGGAGTGGGACTTCTGATATCTGAAACGATGGCTAAGTGTAAAAGGGATCTATAGAGCTAGTGTGGATGGTAATGTTAGTAGAGGACGACCACGGAGAACACACTTGGACCAAATTGAGAGTGTGCTCAAAAAGGCTGGCGTCCGAAGTATGAAGAATAAAAGAGCATGTATGAAAAGATTGATGGATTTAAATGAAGCTAGAGAGGTTTCTCAGGATCGTGCGAAGTGGCGATCAATAGTCTCTGCCTACCCCAATGGGAACTAATTGCTAAAGGCTATGTATGTATACACCAACAAAGCACGAAATACGGCTCTGCCAAACAGTGCTTTTTTATATGGTAAGCACTGTTCAACTGACAGCCGCGCGCTAGATCTTGTAATAAATCATAGTTCTTAAGAAACTGCGGCAAGGTCGTAAATCGTAGAAAAATAAATATTCTTCTTGTCATTCTCGCGGTCCACTTTTGTGCGTTGAATTTGTACGGAGTGCGGCATCTTATACGGTACTCATGCTATAGCGGTATGTATGATCGAAGGAAGGTGCGATTAGGAAGCGTGGTGTGAAAAGGCTCTAAGTATGAACTCACCAGTTGGTAAAGTTCTCCTATCGGTCGAGCCGGATTTGAAATTACTACTCCTCCTGTTTTTGCTGTAACCAGCTTCCATCGACCTCGTCTTCAAACTGTTGCTGACTGTTTCGCGATGCGGTGGCACTGCTGGTGGTTCAGACGGCCTGTTAAGGAAAAGTCATATGATTATACATAAAAATATTGGCTGAGTAGTATTGGCTTAGAATAGCACTACACTAATTCTACCCGGGTGTTCATAAGAGGTGACTAAGGGTTTTCGGGTGATTGAAGAAGTTGGGTGATGCTGTTGGAGACCTCTCACCAATTACCTTTATTTTACGATCTTTTCCACATTCAAGTTCCGAAAGTAGCTGAGTAATTTCTTATTTTAATTTTAACCGTAAGTAAATGCATATAAAAATATTACTACGTCGATACAAGTATTTACACTATAATATTTACCTCCGTCTCAACTCCATGGTTGGTGTTGGAAGTTTCTCCATTTTGGAATGCTGCCGTTTCTCGTTAAACTGAACTATTTCAGAGTACTCATCGTCCACTTCTTGAACAGGGGAAGGCGGCAGCGGCGGGAATTTAGGGGATTCAGGCGTTAAAGGTAACGGACCCATATCATGCCCTAAATTAGGAGAAGCTGGCAATGGGTGGTGCCGATAAGAATGCTCAACGACTTGAACATTCAACGGAAAGTCTCCGCCACTAGAGACGGCAGAGTCTGAAGAGGAAGGTTGTCTTGCTAAATTTACTGTAACATCTCTGGCACTAGAAGATGTATTTATACCACTTGACCTTCTCCCAGAAGAACGATCTCGCCTATCTGTCGAGCGCTGAGACTGTATTTCATTATGACTCGAAGACTTTTGTATATCATTCCTTTTTGTTCTTTCTCGAGAACTGTAACGATAATTGTATTCCAAAATATCCTTGGATACATCGTCACAGTATTCATCCTTATGAATATTCCAGTCTTTTGGCATATATGCAGTAAAGTGATTTTGGTCCCGTCCATGATTTAGGATTGCGCTAATATTATTTTCAATTTTCCTAAGTGGCGAAGTTTCCCCACTAGATTCTGGTTCTGCACTTTCCTGATCCTCTTCTTCTTCCACAGTTGTTATAAGCGCTTGCCGACTAGTGCTATTACTTTCAGTCTCTGCCCCAATAGTGGGTAGAGAAATAACGCGAACTATATTCGCTGGGGCACTAGTATGCTCTGCTACTGTTTCATTACACTTAACTGGTGGTTGCTCTTCAACTTTACTTTCTTTCATCAAAGATTGTATATTATCAAAGGTAGATGAATATTTTTTGAAATCACTAATTTTACTTTGCGGTGATAGTTTCATTGGCACAATATTATTTTTTGAAGAGTTAATACTTTTGTCACTATTTGTGATTTTCTTACTTTTAGGACTACTACCGAAAAATTCATTTGCAATGTACCTGTCTTGACCATTGTTGAGATCTAAACTAAGTCTAGATTTTGGTGAATTAATTTCTTTGCTTAATCTTGAACTTGGGGTACATAAATCTATACTATATCTAGAATTTGGCGTATTCAATTCCCGACTCAACCTTGAGTTTAAGTCCGTACTACATCGAGACTGAGCCAAACTTAAGTCTGAACTTAGTCTAGAATTGTATGAACCAACGGATCCAGAACCGCTAATAGATGCTGTCGATCCATCTGTGAACTTCTCAATATCAGTTGGTTTAATTACAGTTTCGATTGGAAGGGTATCTTTAATTGGGATGTTGTTTGATGTCTTGTTAAAACTAGGGAGTTGCTTCCTGCTTTTTCCTTTTCTTATAACATAAGTACCACAAGCCATATCCTGATTTCTACGTGATTCTGATTCTGTTTCAGAGGTTGGCGAGGCAAGAGGTTCACATTGTGGCGGCGGAGGCCAAAATTCTTCTCCCCAGTCATCATCATTCTGTGGAATAGAACTTGAACTTGAATGAGACTGGTCACCGGATTTTCGCCTTCGTCTGCCAATTACCTGAAACATTTTTTGTTTGATGATAAATGGTAAAACCTGTAGTTTTATTGACTCAAATGGAAGTTAAAGTGATACTGTAATTTTAAACTAAATACAAAATTTCAATACTCAATTAGCTATGTAGTCACCTAAGTCAGAGTGAGCTGAGATTAAAACTGACCAATTTCTTAACGCGAATGCAAGAGGCGACTTAGCGTATTGGGGTTTGATTATTTTGCTATGCAGGGAGACCCAGATTCCACAATATTTATTTTTAACTCTGTAGCTCTGACTACCCGCTTCTGGGATTTAAAGCTGTAAGTATATTATATATGTATGTCAACTAGCTTTATCAAGGAAGTACTATTAGAATGCTGAAAAAAATATCAAGCACATAAATATTCTCATACCTTTGTACTTCCTGGCGTTAAAAGGGGATCGTCACCGTCTAGAGATACTTCCCATGCGATCGAGTTTCGTTTCGAAGGTGTGGCGGCTGATGGAGGTGGCGGTGGAAGCGCTTCTTCGAGCGAGTCATCGGAGAAGTGTTCTTCGTCATTGTTTCTACTAGAGCCTCTCAACTTGATGCCGTCAATTTCACTCTCCGCACCTCTACACACTTCTCTATGTCTTTCCATAGATCCGGCGAGAGTCCGCGGAGGTAGTTTCCCTTTTGGAGATAGGGTATCTCCATCCGATCTATTATCTTTACTGTCACGCTTTGCACTATTTCTTCTGCTGTCCAAATTTTTTATGTTAGACGGAGAAAACTTGTACGTTGGTGAAAGAGATTGCCGCGTGAATTGCCTGTTTGGGCCTGGGTATATTGTCACCGGATGTTCATTGTACGGCTTGTCTTTAAATTCTGTTGAGAATCCCATGAACGGAAATACGGGTGGATTTTCCATACTGGGTGATTTTTTGATTTGGTTGTTAATGTGGCGTGGTGGTAGCCAAGTTGGTACGCAGCCGTCGGGCTGTGGTGGACGAGATCCATGCTGCAGTGAAGCAAACTTAAACAAAGTTGGAGGTGGCTGTTGAAGTTGAAAACCATCTTGACTTTGACTATCTTTTTCCCATCCATATGGTCGCTGGTGTCGAGTTTTTGGCTGAAAATACATAAAGTGAATTTATTGTAATTGTGTATCAGAACTTCGAGTTTAAAGGAGTCGGTTACAAACATAAATACACGTGAAGCGAATATAAGCGTGTTAAAAATAGGCTATTAATGAGACTTTCTACTTACAAATGTTGTTTGTGTTGCAGTTGTGATCCCATTAATACTGATCATAGAATCTAACTTTTCTTCTACCTCAGAGTGGTTGGCCTTCTCTGGACATTTTACTGCGGTCACTGGCGACACCCTGAAAGCATACATCGTTGATCGTGAATAATGTATCTAAGTGCATGTAATAATAACTATGCATACTTTTGCTTAGTTTGGGGCCAACTTGATCTGTGTATATGTCCGTATATTTATTTATTTTGTTTATTAAATATGTTTTTTTTGCTGTGTAGTATCGGCTTAGAATAGCACTACCCCATTTCTTCCGGTGGGTGTACGTAAGAGGTGACTAACGGTATCAGGTATTGGGGCTATCAGGGATTTTTGGGCGATGCGGTTGGAGACCCATCACCAACAACCTTTATTTCACCATCTTTTCCCCACGCAACTTCCAAAAGTGGCTGAGGAATTTCTAATTCCAGCTACCCCTTCAAGGGATTTATAGCCGTGAGTATATGTATTTATGTTTTTTTTATTCTTCATGTATTTATTAGTAACTGGGGACATTGATATGTTCATTAGATGCATACTGCAAGTTCTGAATATTATAAAAATAATAGTTGAAAATATCAATAACAAAAAGAATATTTACTTGTAATATAAAACACCTACCTACTTCTGTTCATAAATATTTAAGTAAATAATTTTAGTCTTCTAAATAGTCTTTGTATTTTTTTCTTTCGCAACATTTTTTCTTGGACAACACATACATACATACGCAACATACATTAATACATATTCTCGCGGCGATAAATCCCACAAAGGATTAGCCAGAGCTTCAGAGCTTCTCCTCAGCTCCTCAGCCACATTTGGAAATTGACACGGGAGAAGACGGTAGAAATAAAGTATCGTTGGTGATGGGTCTCTGGGACAACAGGTTGTTAATATTATAATCTTCTATCTATCTATCTATCTATACTATAATAAGACTGTAACGAGGTCAAAACTGTACATTGAAGAAAAAAAATAAAAACGGGTGGAATATGTTTTATTTTCGATACTGAAGCCAAAATTGCTATTTTTGAAAAAAATGTCTGTCTGTCTGTCTGTCTGTCTGTATGTCCTTTCATCACGTTAATTCTACTGGACCGATCTTGATCAAATTTGGCATTAATGTAGGTTATACACCTGGCCAACATATAGGATATAATTTATCCCGGATTTCGCAAGGGTTCCCACAGGAGCATAAAAAAACATAACTTTTATATGGTTCCCCATATTTACACGATTAATTTTTTCATCGACCGACTTTATCGGACTCTTCATGAATAGTCTTTTTGGAAAAAATAAGGGTTTCATCCATTTTCATCAAAATAATTGTCCATTTATTTGTTTGTCAATAGTATGACTACTAGATATATAGGATATCACAAATTTGAGACTTACACAAATGTCTGCGTGGCGTAGCGGTATACAGTTTGGTAAACACTAAGTACGAAAGACTCAGGTTCGAATCCCGGGTGGTCAAAGTCTTTTTGCGTATTTTTTTTGCTTTTGTGTTAGGTTAGAATAATAGGATGCAGTAATCCTTCTTCTTCACATTCAACTATGCGAATATGTATGAATAAAGATAATTGAAAGTATATTGTATGAATTTTGCGTATTCATTTGGTAGGTTTGAGAATATGTTTATAGCTTTTGTTTCATGATTCGTATGAACAATTAAAAAGGTTTTTTGGAAATCATCCCCTAAGGGATTGAAATATAGTATACAGATTTTTGATCTATAAATATACTGTATTAGAAATTTGAAACTTGATCTGATTGACTGATATAACAACTACAAAAAGGAACTTATAAAATTCATCCATCAATCAATCATGACTAAAAAGCCTCAATGTCCTTTATATTCTTTACAACGCCCGCGGGAATATAAATATAAAAAAACAGAAGTTGTGATAATGTTTAGGTGTTTTGGATGTAAAGCGGATGCAAAAAATGTAGTCCACGCGGACGAAGTCGCGGGCAAAAAGCTAGTACGTAATATTCTTTCATAACTGCATTTATAACAGTCGTATTATTCACACGATACATGATTATTACAGCGTATAAGATCTCACATTCGGTTGGAATTCCACCTGAGCAGTAATGAGTATCTTTGTTTGCTTGCATCGTATCGCAATAGAATAGAAAACTCTTTATGGTACATCAAAGATAAAGACATTTTGTATAGATTATTTCTTAAATAGAAGTACAATTGGCGGACTTATTGTTTAAAGCAATCTCTTCCGGACAACCTTTGAATGGTGAGATCAGTACGTTAAAAAAAACAAATGGTAGATGTACAAGACATAATGGGATGGGAGTAGCAAATATTTTACTTTACTTATAATTACAGTAATTTGATTTTTATAATCTCACTAGCTTGACCCGACAGGTTTCGTACTGTAAATTTGCTTATGCAAAACTTTAGGCGTTTTTTCCGGTACTCTGAGTTCAGTCAGGCATCAATATTTTATTGGTAAATTTTTTTCGTGATATAAAGTATTCTATTTGATAATTGGGGTCATTATCTAGCATTTTGCTAAATTTCATTTACATACATTCTGTAATTGAGAAGCCTTTTCACCTAAAACATACAAACATCCAAACATATAAACTTTCAAATTTATAATATTAATATTTAAGTAACTATGAATAATTCGACCTGAAATAAGTAAAAAATAGACATTTCGCTATTAGAAAATAGTATCTTGTTAATAAGAAAATAAAAACTTCTTATTAATTTTTGCCGTGTAGTGCCGGCTTAGAATGTCGCTACCCACGGGTGTCGTAAGAAGCGATTAAGGGTATTGGGGCTTTTTATTGGATTTTTGGGCGATGCGGTTGGAGACCCATCACCAAAAACCTTTATTTTACTATCTTTTCCCCACACAATTTCCAAAAATGGCTGAGGATTTAAAAAAAAAAAGTCAAAAAGTTTATTTTTCAAAATAAAGTTAAATACTAACATTTTTTGAACGTCAAAGTTTTAAATTAATCGTTAATCCGTTGCTTCGGAAGGTGTTCGTAAAGAGAAGAAGCAACAAAGAAACTCTTTAATTTAATGTTTTTTGACATGAATTCCTCATGTGGGGATTATTACTCATAAATAAAAGATGTTATGTTTTTACTTTACAAAAGATTTTCTATGCGACCAAACCAAACGCTAGTTTGACATAATTAAAATAAATTGTCCATCACAAAAACCAATCACATAACGTGAGAAGAAAAATCCTCACCAGATAATTATTCCTAGGAATAACGAGGGAAGATTTATAGCTTTACGGACATGGTCATGTGCGCGTTGGGTCCTTGTCGTTTATAATTCCTTGGCTCTGGCTACCCCTTCTAGGGAATTACAGCCGTGAGAATATGTATGATGTTATGTTATATGAATATGGTATTTTTGCATGTTATCCTTTTTTAAGGAATTTTGAAAATATTGTTACTAAATTGAAAGTTAGGCCTTCATAAAACAGATAAATAATCTTACTTTGGTAGCAGAGTAGATATAATTCTCTCAGCTTCTTCAGGAGGAGGGGGCGAGTGCGGCGAGTGAGGGGACGGCGGGGCGGGGGGTGAGGGCTCCTCGTTTTCTTCCGTAGGTCGGAAACCCAGCGCAAATTTGGCCCTGAAACGTTCACCATTCAATACTCAATAACTTCACCATAATAATCTTAAACTTTCAAGTGTCGACCAGTAACTTCTGCAATTTGAACGTAGAATGCGGTTTTGTTGGCAGACAATGAACCTTGTCTTGTATTGTGAGGGTGGCGTTAGAATAGATTCTTGAATAGGCATGATCATCCTAGCTAGGACATCTAGAAATATGTCCTTTTTGTCACAATAATTTATATTGAAAAATACAAGTTGTTGGCTCAAGTTAGTTTCATAATTACGTTGAAGTATTGATTAAAAATTTATATTTTTAACAAATATCCATAATTTAATCGCACATTCCAAAATGTAGCTTCTTGTTGACCATTACAGACATAAAACAATTAGTTACTATTTACTGTTTTCTCTTAATTCAACTAAATTGCCATCAGAAAATACACAGATTAATCCGTTCAGTGCTATAAATGAGTGTAACCATTTGCTTCATTGAAGAACTTTATACATAAATTATCAATATTAATTATTATTTTAATTCCATTAATACAATTTTTGTACAGATTAACAAATCTCTTTCGTATTTTGTTTGACACATTGAGTTTAGTAATGCTGTGTAGTGTCGGCTTAGAATAGCATTACCCCATTTCTTCCCGTGGGTGTACGAAAGAGGCGAACGGTATTGGGGCTATTAAGGGATTTTTGGGCGATGCTGTTGGAGACCCATCACATTTTTACAACAACCTTAATTTGCCATCTTTTCCCCACTCAATTTTCCAAAAGTGGCTGAGGAATTTCTAATCCCTTAGCTCTGGCTACCCCATCTAGGGATTTATTGCCTTGAGTATATGTATGTACATTGAGTTTAAAAATGCTATGAATAATGACGCTCTTCCTTTTTTTCTCGGCAACAAATTTTTTTGGTACATTATTTTGTTAACCCTTCAGCGGTTGAGAGGCGACCGAGTGCCTCTGTCGGAGCGCGCCACTGAAAACGTTATTTGTGATAGTTTTAAAGACTTGTTTTACATGCTGTATTGTAGCCGCCCCGAGACCGATGAATTATTTCAGCGAAACTGCTAATTTAAACTTTTTCTGAGGGGTTAGTATAATCATAACTTTTCACAATTGTGTTGAAAATAATTGTAAGACCCATGTAAGCACTTAGTCATTATAATGCTTAAAGCCTACGCCTTAGGCTTGGGATTGGAATACACTAGGCTGTAATTACTAACTTCGTTTGCGAATATCATAATTTACCATATAACTTTGACCAGTTTTATTGTGTTCATATTTTGAATGAACAAATAATAAGTTAAAAATAATAATCTGTCTTGTTTCTTTATTAAGCCCCTCTCGCTCTATATTTACACATATTCTCCACTTCGAACTGAGTTAACCTTCAGGAAATCACGAATTCGGCCTTCAATTATGTCCCGCCTGATAAATTAGTCATCATACCTTTTTGTTGCTCTACTTTTACTATGAAAAAAGACTTTTGAGTTATCTCCATTTTGTAACAATATTTCTTTTCACAAATCATACATTAAATGAATAACATAATATTTGCACCTTTGACTTAATTTCACTATTTCACTTTGATGTACATATGTAGTGAAATTTACCTACCTATCTAACTTTACTTACAGCCTTATAAAAAGGGGATTCAGCGCGCCTCGCCGGTATCAACAATTCCTCAGCCAAATTACTTAAGTTGAGAGGAGACATGATGGTCTAATAATAGAAAAGGATCGTTAGTGATAAGATAAGTTACTGATATAACGTTATTAAAGAAGCCTTTTATTTGTTTAGTCGCGATTTGAAGCCGAAACTTCACAGCCTGTTATTTATTTAACACACGTTTTTGTCTACACCAGAAGTAGTTTAAGGAATCTTGTAACATGAGATCTCTAAGTATTTTACAAAGTTAACATATCAATACGAAACCATATTAACACTCTCTCTCCTCAAGACACCTTTTTAAAAACATAATGACAGAACGAAAAGGTTTGATTCAACTGTTTACGCGTTAAAATCCATGAATCCGGTTAGGCAAATAAAAAACTGGTATTGTGAATAACACAAAAAGTACAAAAGAATAACAAAAAAAAAGTTATTTGTTTTCACAGTTGCATTCGCTAAAGTTACATGGTTGTGTAAATTTATTACAATATGTTTTTTTTAACAAAATGGAACTGACTTCACAGCTATTTCACGGAAATCTAATTTTTCATACAAAATTCTATAATCAATAGGGTCATCTACTATCATATTTTGATAACCACGCTATCGAACTTCATGAAAATTAAATGATACCAATCTTCTATTCAACAGACCAAAAAAGCAACATTTGAAATTGATTCACCACTGACGGAGTAATCGCGTAACAAACATACAAAACAACATACAATCGAATTAAGTACCTCCTTTTTTGATGTCGGTCGAAAATATTGCTTACATACCTCAAACAAATTGTATCACACTGAATCTTCAAATAAATATTACAAAGGGATGAATGTTTACCTCCTGCCGTTCATGCTCATGTATCCATCATCCTCCGAGGTATGTCCGGCGTGCGGCGACTCGTCGTCCGTGGCCGGCGTGGCGGGCGTGGCGGGCGTGGCAGGCGTGGCAGGTGTCGCGGGCGTGGCGGGCGCCGTCACACACCGGGCCTCCAGCGAGCGGGGCTCCCCTTCGTCGTACTCGCTCAGCACCTGGTCTAGCAGTTCCAGAGAACGCTGGACGTCGTCGCACCCACTGGAAAGGAAGACGGAAGAATATGTCAATAATTATACAGATGATTATCTAGGATTATATAGCAAATCACTGAAGTGGTGGGACAGGTACTAATACTTTCCAATATCAGGTGACATTATTGTCTTGGACAGAGGGCAATCCCGTGGGGCAGGCTAATTGTCTTGTTTTACGAATACTCTGTTCCACGACTAAGTGCAACACAGACATGTGAGTTCCCTTTAGATGTTTTCCCTCACCGTGAACAATCTTTATAAATTAATCGGAATTGCACTTAGAGTCAATAAGCTGAATTTAAATTGATTAACGTGTAGTCACTTCGCCAGGCGAATGCAAAAAGGTAAAACTACAAAACTTAACCACATTTTATTTAAAAACACACAATCCTGCATTAAAAAGTTATTGGTTAAAAAAATAATAATGGAGTAACTCTTATTTGATACAATTATACCTGATACTAAATATACACCATTAATTATCTACAAAATACCTAAATATATCATTTTTATTTTAGAAAGTATAAATATATATAGAATATCGTTTCAAGGTACAATATTTATATAACAGTTATGATAGTTTTAGAATTATTTGAACAAAAATTTACATTATTTATATAACATTTTATATTTATTTAAGATCTAACGTTAAGGTTTAGTCTCAGGAAAACCACGTGAAACCACCATAACCGCATGGGACATTGATAATATCGTGTAATAATACTTCCAGATTAACTTTACGACTAAAATAACATGGATAAGCCGCTTATTTTTCGATTGTACGGACACCCAATATATCGGATTGACTTACACTAACGTACATTGGCACGAAACTACGATTTTAAAATGCAATGAGTACAAAGCATGTACAAAGATTACTGCAGACATGAATCGGATGAAATGTTAATATTTAAAAAACTTGCTACCAGGAAATGCGTTATATAAATAGAATATTCAGTACGTGAATATGTTTTTGTTGTTGATTTAGTAGATATTTTTTTCTGGGCATTATATGAATTATGTACCGCTGCCCATACTATATCGCTGACGCGAGGTGACATCATATCATACGCTGCCTACGTGACTTCGGTGCATAGCAATACGCGGTCACTGCTGACACTGCGTTTCCACGGAACATTGTAATTTTATATTGTATTCTTTTTCACATTCCTATTTCTAACATCGAATAGACTAGTTGTAATTAGTTATAGTTATTTTATATTAACCTCCTGAGACCCAGACAAATTTATTTACAAAATGTTAAAATAAATTACTATTTTCTGAAAGGTTGTAAATCTGTGGTCCAAAAAAAAATTAAAAAAAAAATCCTCCCCTCCCCCCTTCCCACTTATGGTATGTACTCATATGAGGACGCCAGGCGTCGGGTCCCATATGAGGACATAAATAGTTCTCCTGAAGTTATGAAAATTTGGACTTGAGTCAAATAAAACACTATGATTAGCATCAAATTACTCTTATTTCGTAAATTAGAGTTATTTACCACAAAAATAAACCTTAAAAAACTATTATTTTTACCTTATAACTAAATCACATAAATCAGTCATTTTTGTACGATTAAATACTTGCAATAGAAAATCGTGTTGAGATCACGAAAAATTAAACAAATGGACATCCAAATAATTGGCTCTGAAACACAAAACAAATTCTATAAAATAATAGGAACTTTACTTATGAAATATTTGGAAGCAATTGCGATTCAAAGTGTTACATAAATAAATATTACACTTTGCGCATTTGGTCCTGCTTTTTTGCTTGCAGCCAGGTAGGCGACGTCTGTTTTGAACTGATGTTTTTAGCGGCATATGATCTGCTTTTTGACACCTTTTGATTTCTGACGGTAAAGGAACGATGAAAACCTTCCTTTTCTTATGTTTGGGCTCCAACACTCCGTCGTCAGTCTCAGAACTGTCACTTGACACGTCATTAGTTTCTATAAAGTAGTGACCTAGGACCATTTTGAATTCCTGCAGTTGCATTGTTTTTTTGCGAGTTACACCGTTCCTCACACATTCTTGGCGATAGACAAACCACGAGTTAGTTACTGCTAAATCAAACATGTGAAAGACTACTAAAGACTACACACATCTTATAGGAGCATGCCTTCGACCTCGAGATATGGCTACCGATACGGAACTTCCCCGCCCCCCTCCGCGTCCTCTTCCTCTCCCCCGTACTCTTCCTCTTAAAATTACTCTTCCTCGGCCTCCGACAGTAGCTCCAGGTATATGCGAAGGAGTACTTGAGCTTGCTGTTACTTCGTCACTGGAAGAAACAACAAGCTCTTGAATTGGTATAGTGTCGCTTCTATTTTCATCGCCGTCCGAACTGGAATCTCCACTAGAATGTGTTGGTGGAACCAGTTCATCTTCGCTGTCTAATAATGGTTCACCGTCAGATTAATTCAGGCAATTTATAATTTCATCTTCTTTCAAACCTAAAAAAAATATAAGTCTTTAGAACGAGTGTCATCGTATGAGGACGTAAATACACACCGAGAATTGTAGTTAAGAACGAGAGTGATCATATAAGGACATAGAAAAAAAAAGTTATCCCAAAAAGCTAAATTTGATTATTTATGCGAAATATTGGTATACAAATTTAGCTACATATTACCTCTAGCTGTTTTATACAAAAAAACAACAAAATAATATAAAATTGTAAGGATTTTTTAAGATAAAAAACATGAAAACTCACCGCGCGGCATGATGGCTCCTTTCGCCTATAGTCTCAACGTCGCCATTACAAAATGGCGTTCAGAAAACATATAAAATACATATATTCAAGTATGGCAACACTTCGTTCGTGCATTAGACAGCGCGAAATTCAAATATGTGCATAAGGGTCGGTTCTGCTTTTTTTCAAAGTCTATGTCATCGTGTGAGGTCACAGGGTCTCAGGAGGTTAAACTTAGTTAAAACAATTTTGGTTTTTTTTAAGTCCTTCGGTTGTCGCTAACGTAATTGGCGCAGTCGGTAGGATACTCGCGGGTACTTGCGAGTGCATAGATTTTTTTTTCTTTCAAAACTAAAATTCGTGTTCGCGAGGCACCCGGGTGGCCTTTGGCACCGCTGCCGAGTATCCAGAATCTACGAGCGAGGAATACCGAAGGAGAATCCGAAAATCGATTCAAGAAGAGAACCAGAATGATAAAGCAGCTTATGTGAGTACAATTGAATTATTCTCGTATTGCTATCCTTTATTGTTTCTTTCCTATTATTCCTTTTTTTTTTGTGTGTCCCTATCCCTATTCCAAAATTTTTCTTAATAGGAAAGATAGTAAGCGGAACCCTGCATCGCGTCAGGAAACCCGACAACGTATTTTAGATTCAAATAGAAGTAGTACTAGTGATTATAGCGAATTTGATTTAGTTAGTTTAGATTGTCAAAACGAAATGGCAACTTCAGCGCAGTCTGTCGACCCCGAAATAATTTTTAAGGTGTTAAGACCCGTCCCAGAGTTTGACGGAAATCCAAATGTTTTAACACGATTTATTAGACTTTGTGATCAGATTTGTACGATTTATCTTAACTCTTCGCCGGGACATGAGTTATCAAATCTTTGTCTTATAAATGGAATATTAAATAAAATAACGGGACCTGCCGCACGCACAATAAATTCAAACGGCATTCCCGAAAGTTGGCTAGGTATTCGCAATGCACTTATTAATAATTTTTCTGACCAGAGAGACGAAACCGCTCTTTATAATGATCTCTCTTTGGCCTGCCAAGGCAATTCTAGCCCTCAAGAGTTTTATGACAAATGTCAGAATTTATTTAGCACCATAATGACATATGTCTCATTACATGAGTCTTTGTCTACCACAATAGAGGCTAAACGCACATTATATAAAAAATTAGCTATGCAGGCTTTTGTTCGGGGCCTTAAAGAACCCTTAGGATCTAGGATTAGATGTATGAGACCGGATACTATTGAAAAAGCCTTGGAATTTGTCCAAGAAGAAACAAATGTCATGTACCTCCAACAGAGGAACATGCCTAGAACATATTTAGCGGAAAATCCATTCATTAAATTTAATAATTATAAACAGTTTCCCCAACCTGCACCTGCACCAATGCCTGTACAACCACATTTTCAGAGACCTGCAGTATTAACACCGACCTGGAAGCAAAACCCTTCCAATTTTAATATGAATAGGCCTCTCCAGCAAGGACCAACTCGCACGCAGCAAATGTTCCGTGCACTTCCGCCAAACTATAACCCTAATAGTAATGTTTTTAGGTTACCACAACCAAGGAACCCTGGTTTTAACTCTGGCCCAAAACCAATGAGTGGCGTGAGTCATTACCAGACTAGGCACTTACCACCTAACGGTGGCCTTAGTGGTCACAATTGGGCAATAGCTGGAAATCCACCTCCTAATAACTATTTTAAATCACGAGAAATTAATTTTAACGAGTGTTATACATATGAAGACCAGCATAACCAATTTACGCCTTATTCTGACTTAGACTATAACAACTATTACGACTCGCAAGATAATATCGAATATAACTATAACTCGAATAACCTTGACTATGATGATTCTCAATATTACCCTGCACCTAATTTCAATAACCATGTACCTAATGAGAATATTATGCCCCCACAAGTTTCGTCTTCTAATGAGGTCCCTGACAAGGATTTTCGGGAAGACAATCACGAAAAAAACTTAACATAGAAGTGAATCTACATGGGCAAAGGCAATTGCCATACATCCAGATTATGAACCCCCCATTAAAACTTCTCATAGATACTGGTGCTAACCAGTCATTCATTAATCCCGATATTGTAGAAAAACATTTCCCCCAAATACCCCTTAACGTAGATCCATTCGAGGTCACAAATGTTCTAGCTACTACAAAAGAAAATTACTCTATAACCTTACCTTGTTTTCCCGAGTTTAGAGAATCAGAGGACATTAAACTATTCATATACAAATTTCATAATTACTTCGATGGTCTTATTGGCATCGATCTCCTAGAAAAATGGCAAGCTAAAATAGACTTGAAAAACAAGATTCTTTCTACATCCAATGCCTCTAACAGCATTCATATGTCTAATTTTCAAAACGTTAACTTCTGTGAAGAGTTAATCCCATCCCATACCTCAAAAATAGTTAATTTACCTTTTAATTCACACAATGGAGATATCTTTGTTCCTAAAGATATAATTTCTAACCATACTGCTGATGCCTTTTCAAGAGTTGAAATTCATAATGAGGAGATCAATAGTGTGATAGAAAGTTTAAAAGAATTGAGTTCACTTGAAGGCAACCCATCTGAACATGCACCTTCAAATATTAATTCTACTACCGAAACAGTCCACACTAGTAAAGAAAATCCCATATTAGAGATCCCTATCACAGATGAACCCCTTAACAAATTTCATAGACAGCTGTATTTAACCATAGTACCAGACGTTAAAAGGCGACCCGTAACTACGAAACCGTTCGAAACCCATACTAGAATAGCTGTTCAATTATCACAGACCGACCTTCAACGAGATATCATAGATTGTATTAAAGAATATGTGAACCCCAAGATAAAAACTGCACTATTAATAAATCCTCCATTAGAAATGTATTCAATTATACCGATCTTACAAGAAACGTTTAGAAGTGCCTCATATAATTTAGTTTTATGTAAAAAAGAATTAGAAAATGTAAAAGATTACCTCCACCAACAAGATATTATTAGGAATTATCACCATGGCAAAACTAATCACCGCGGTATAAACGAGACATACTTAGCTTTATCAAGAAGATATTACTGGCCCAAATTAAAGGACCAGATAACTAAATATATTAATGAGTGTACTGTTTGTGGACAAGGAAAATATGATAGGAATCCCATTAGACCACAATTTAACATTGTACCACCTGCCACAAAACCCTTCGAAATAGTTCATATGGACCTCTTTACAGTTCAAAATGAGAAATACGTTACCTTTATAGACGTTTTTACTAAATACGGACAAGCATATCATCTTCGAGACGGTACCGCAATCAGCATTTTACAAGCTCTTTTACGTTATTGTACCCATCATGGTATTCCAATGACCATCATCACCGATAATGGTACAGAATTCACCAATCAGTTATTTGCAGAATTTGTCCGTCTACATAAGATTAATCACCATAGAATCTTAGCCCATTCCCCCAATGATAACGGTAACATAGAACGTTTCCACTCAACCATTTTAGAACATTTACGCCTTCTTAAATTACAACAAAAAGATGAACCTATAATTAATTTAATTCCTTATGCTCTCATAGCCTACAATAGCTCTATCCATAGTTTCACTAAATGTAGACCGTTTGAGTTATTAAATGGTCACTTTGACCCTAGAGATCCCCAAGACATTAACTTTACAGAACATCTTTTGCAGCAGTATACCCAGAACCACAAAGAACAAATGAAAAGGGTATATGACATTATAAATGAATCTTCACTTGTCAATCGCACCAACTTAATTGATAACAGGAATCTAACACGAGAACCAGAAGTTCAGTATTCACCTCAACAGCCAGTTTTCATTAAAAATCCTCTAGCAGCTCGACAAAAAACAGCACCTTGTTTTACCAATGACATAGTTTTAGCAGACTTACCCATACATATATATACTTCCAAGAAACGCGGCCCCATAGCAAAATCTCGACTTAAACGAACCCCTAAAAGTAATAAATTGTTACAGGATTCTGACGATAATGACGGTCCCTCTGGCGTGGACTCAGGAGATAAAACTTGAGAGTTTAGCAGACGGACCTGGACTCTTACCTTATAAGTTAGGGTTATCAAGACTTACTACTCATTATCATAATTTTATACAGTACATTAAACTAGATGATATTAAGAATAACATTATAACTTTACAGAATCAGTTACAGACCTACAAAAATCGACTTAGTAATAATACTTTATCACTTTACGAATTACAAATTAATTACTTGACTAGTAAACTTGACAGTACATTGAAACATTTAAAGTCTCTAGAGCCAAACCGTATGAAAAGAGGTTTACTCGATGGACTTGGATCAGTGGTAAAAAGCATTACAGGAAATTTGGATTACACCGACGCATTAAAGTTTAATGAAGCTATAGATTTCTTACAGAAAAACCAGAACAAGATAGTCTCAGAATTTAATAACCATATTAGTCTTAGTAAAGATTGGATGACTAAACATAATAATGTTTTATCTCAGTTGGTCGAAAACCAAAGTAAAATTAATGTAACCTTAGAGCAGTTATTAGATAGAGAATATCATAAGGAAAATAGTTTAGTTAAGTATGCCAAGTTTGCCCAACTGTTAGACATACTAGATTATAACATAGATAGTCTTATTTCAGAGTTATTAAGGATAGAAAATATGTTAGGTTTTATTCGCGTTTCCAGTACCCATCATTCTATGATTGCTGTTGACGTATTAGCCTCTATGATAGATAAGTTAAAAGTTATATACGGTAAAGACCATATCATAAGTCTAGAGTTAAGAGAATATTACGATGTTATAAAGCCAGGATATTATTTTATTGAAAATCAAATCGTTATAATATTTAAATTTCCAATAGTTTCCGATGAAACCTTCGATTATTATAAATTAGCAATAGCTCCTAACAAAGAAAATCAAATCCTCATTCCTTCCTTTCCATTCCTAGCAACTACTGAGAATTCATTCAAGTACATAGAGGCAGAATGCCCGAAGTTCAATGACTGGTATCTCTGTGAGAAGGAATCCACCCGGCAAGCTCGTTCTTCATCAGACTGTATACATGACCTGATCGAAAAGAAGACCCTGTCAATCACCTGCAACTTTACTCGTATAAAGCTCCTGAAAGAAGAAATAGAAAAATTAGATGATCAAAGATATATACTTCACCTGCCCACACCTACCAGAATCCATCTAAGCTGTAAAAGAGAAGAAGTCATCATGTTGCACGGAAGCTACTTAGTAACAGTTCCAGTAAACTGCATATTGAAAACACCAGATTTTACAATTTTTAACGACAATGACGAAGTAAAGGGACAACCGTTGAAGCTATTGGATATACCACATAATTTTGAAAAACGAAGCGAACAGTCTCCAGCTAATTCATTATATTTAAAAACAATTAATATTCAAGGACTACGAACCATACAAGATCAACTGTTAATGGAATCCCCTTTACAATTAAATGACCACATAATATATCACACCACAGTACCATTCTACTTCTTCACAACTGCAGCATTAACCGCCCTCATCGCATTTACCATAATTAAACTAAAGAAGAGATTATCTACCGATAAAAACCATAGTAAGCCAGAAGCAAAAATCCACAATTATGAAGACATTGGCAACGAGAGAAACGAACATAGCAAGCAAACTCCAGCGACATTTGCTCTCAAAATTCTCAAATAGTCGCTGTTCTCAGAGGGGAGGAATTATGTACCGCTGCCCATACTATATCGCTGACGCGAGGTGACATCATATCATACGCTGCCTACGTGACTTCGGTGCATAGCAATACGCGGTCACTGCTGACACTGCGTTTCCACGGAACATTGTAATTTTATATTGTATTCTTTTTCACATTCCTATTTCTAACATCGAATAGACTAGTTGTAATTAGTTATAGTTATTTTATATTAAACTTAGTTAAAACAATTTTGGTTTTTTTTAAGTCCTTCGGTTGTCGCTAACGTAATTTATGGCTATTGTTTTCATATCACCTTTATTACGAAAATATCAACAATTATGTTTTAAATAATTATGAAAAAGAATGTACCAAGGCAAGGCTGTGTCACAATATGATTCCTACGGGATTTTCCAGGGGATTATTATCTGCAAGCTGCTTCAGGGGTTAACTACATAAAAAGAGTTAGTCACATATCTAAAGTCAGTTAGGAAATCCTTATAAATAAAAATAAATCTTTACTTCACCACCTTATTCTCCAAAACAGCTAAGTTTTTTTTTTATATCAATGCTCTGGCTATAGTTTTATGAGGTTATAGCCAAGATTATAGCTAGTTAAGCTGAATAGATATGCGAAACAACTCTACGATAGTAAATGTAACAATACAGTTACGGAAGTCGGGCGGTCAGGTTCACGATTCAGATGAAATTGGTTCCGATTATCTCAGATAATGGTAAATTGAACTTATTTCTTGTACAGACAAGAATCGATGATTTTCTCCATGTTGAGACTATTTTGTATGTAGAAAGTTTTGCTGCAGACTTAGAATGGCCTTACTTTTTTAGGCTCGTTGGACTACGATGACTGATGTGTTTCTAATTGGATATGTAAATGGTAGGAAGATGATTGGGTAATGCAATCCGCACTGACATTAAGTCATTTATACTTTTAATGCTAAAATGACGTTAGGTATTTGTATCTGTAAATTCTGACTCAGTTAGCCTAAACATCCTAAAATTATTATACTTTATTTATAATTATACTTTCGAGCCATACCTTTGGCTCGAAAGTATAATAGTTTGGCTGAAGACGATCATGCCTGAAGTGTCAATAAAATAAAATCACTCTCGATCCCAGAATATTGTTGACTATTTTGTTATACAAAATCATTAAACGATATGTCCTGTGATTGAATGTCACGCTGAATGATGAGATCAATGGATATTTTTAAAAACAATAACATGGAAATATTTGATTCTATAACATATTTGATACTGATGATCTGTGACTTTTCATTATTTTTTTATATTTGCTTTTGACATTTACAACTTATCGCGGGGTACAATTACATTATAATAATTCCTTAAAAAGCTTTTTAAATTTGAAAATGAATATTCCCTAAGAGCATAATACAAAATAAAAAGATGGAAAGAGCAAAGTTTTGAGACTAATGGACGACACCGTTCCGAGTTTACTTAAGAATTCATTATTGTAGTTCAGAGCTACGGCACTCTATATGTCACAGAGCGATGGTAAAATCCAACTACAAAAGAAGAAAATTCAAATTTACTGTCTGGTTCCTGTTTCAACGGTAAAAGGGTGAAAATTCAATAACAAGCCGCTACGGAACCAACCACTACGGTAGTAACATATAGTGGCAGTCATAAAGGAAGGCTTTTTAACAAAGAATAGCTCTTATGTTGTCCTATCACCAATATGTTCTTGAGATCAAAGCCCATTGTTCGGCAAACTTTGTATGATATTATATTTTACCGTAAAAGTGTACAATAAATATTTACAAACGATCTCTTTAGGATTTTCTGGTATTACCTTTTTAGTATGATAGTATATTACGGGCGTGACCAGCACCTAAACTAATTGAATTAATCGTCACGTAAGAAGTTTACCATTAAGGAAATTTAGAGGAAAGATGGATTTGGAGGTGGAAGAATATTGTATTTTTTTTTATTTTGTAAAAATAAAGGACATTGCAAAGTAAATTTAACTTTATATAAAACGTCTCCTGCTGTAGCAAACTTTAGTAAAAAATACTCAATCGTTAATTATATTAAAGCCTTTTCTACTGTAACTAAAGAAATTATCAAAAGCTGTGAAAAAGAATAAACTATATTAATTCCAGTCTTGAATCACGAGTAACCACATAAAATAATCATGTAAAACTACTTTAGCTACCAAATCAGGTACTCTCATTTACTCCTATTAGGTCTGCCATTATAGGCCATAAAAAGTCCAAACTTGAGCAAGATATTGAAGCTCAAGTTGGAAACTCCATGTCTAATATAGCTCGATACAATGTTAGAGCTATAAGTGCGTAGCATTAGTAAAGCAATACCGTATGTAGCTTTATGCTCGGTGTAGTGGCGCGCCGTACCGTTCAGCGACAAAGCAGGCCACTCAGCACGAGTGTGGATCACAGCTCTAGTGCTTGCATTTATGTATTCTTTTATATCGCTACTTTTTATGCATTGTACAGTCGCCATCAGATATATCGCAGCGGCCGAGGTACTCAAATAATTCTGAGCAGCAATAAATTTCAATTAATTCTTTACGATAAATAAGATCAATAAAATCTGAACATCCAATTCGCCACAAGTATATGAGCAGTGGGTTTTGAATTAAATCCGAACACACAAAGAGACAATAATATCTGAAAGCACAACTCGTCAAAGTTATCTGCTCAGACAGGATGATCATAAATATATGAACATTTACGGAAAATATACCTTAAAACACTAAACATACAGTTTAAAATTCTTTAACTTACTACGCTGGAATACATTTTCTACACAACCACCATTTGGTTTTATCAATTATTATTATTATTAGCCATTTATGTCCCACTGCTGGGCAAAGGCCTCTCTCCCCTTCTTCCACTCCAGACGGTTTTGAGCGGTCTCCCACCACTTCTTATCCCAGAGACCCAACTCGTCACTCCATCTTTTCCTTGGTCGGCCACGCTTTCTCTTTACAGCAGGAGTCCATTGCGTGGCTCTTTTGGCCCATCGGTCCGGGTGCATCCGAGCAACGTGGCCGGCCCAATCCCACTTCAATTGGGCCGCCTTCTGAGCTACATCTATAATTTTTGTCTTTGAGCGCAACTCTGTATTCCGGACTCTGTCTAAGAGCCGGATTCCGAGAATGCTGCGCTCCATGTTTCGTTGGCAAACCCCAAGTTTAAACATTTGCGCGTCAGTCAAAGACCAGGTTTGGGCTCCGTAGGTAAGGATGGGAAGAATGCACATGTCCATGAGCTTACGTTTGAGGGAGAGCGGAAGTTCTCCCTTCATTAGCTCTTTCATAGACCAAAAGCTTTTCCAGGCGTTTTCGACACGTCTTTCGACTTCCTTGTCCTGTCGAGCCTGGAAAGAGACTATTTGGCCTAGATAAATATATTCCTGGACATATTCGATTCTGACCCCATCCACGTCCACTAAATGCTCCTTGCTGTTAGACATGACCTTGGTCTTTGACATATTCATGCTCAGGTTTTATCAATGTCAAAACTAAAAAGAGTTTTCTGCTGGGAGGTACAACTAGTTGTACGGTTAATATATTATTAGAAAAAAAATACTAAATCGTTCTCCACTGACCAACAATTTTTTTAATGGGTTTGTGATTGTATAATTTTCGCCGGTACAAAAACATCAAGAGGTAAAATAACTTAGAAATTTTGAAACGTTGTATGCCATTTTTTACATTGTAAGTACCAGGGTAGCATAAATATAAATGCAGCTTTAATAAAATTAAAAGATCAACTAGCTTTTAACGAAATTATACTTTTTCCTACAGTTTTCTCTATATATTCTTTATATTTAAATATATTAAATGAGGGCAATAAATCTAAAGGTTAATAAATAAAAAAAAGATCCGAAATTCTTAATAAAATACAAAAAATAAACACAAGGGAGGATTTGAACCTTGACGCAACAGTTTATATTTATGATTTCTAATTACTAAACAGCTAGGCCATGCTGACTGACACAATAGTGGATGAAATATTGCAAAGCATTTGTACCTATTTTAATTTGGCAGCTTTTATATTCAATTCAATTCAATTCAATTCTTTCATTAGTGGCAACATATTAAGCTATTTAGTGCCGATAATGGTTGCCAGTGTCAGGTTAGGCAATAGAAGCGCATGTAGATAAAGTAAAATTATAATAATAGTAGGTAAAACAAAACGTCACGTTATAGTATTGTAAGGTAGTGAGTACATATAATAATATATTCATATCAAAGAATACTATGAGTATAAATATAGAATAAATGATAGAGCACAGAACCAATGACTATATCAAAATTATTTATATATATATATATATATATATATATATATATATATATATATATATATATACGTTATGTCTTTTACAATTTTATTTGATTAGAATGAATGAAGTTAATGAGTGAGGAAATAATGTTATGATTTTCAAGTGATGAGAGTAACGATCTAATATTCGAAGGAAGAGGGATTTTAGCTTTAATTAGGTTTGGATAAATGGAATCTAAACCGAATATAGGACAATTAAAAAATATGTGGTCTAAGTCGCCGTCCTCCATGCCGCACTCGCAAAGAGCAGAATCACGAATTCTAAGTTTATTAAGGAATACGGGGGTACAACAATGACCAATACGCATTCTTATTAGTATTGATGTTATCGTTTTACTAATCTTTTTAAATTTAAAGAACCATGGTTTTCTAGGTATTTCAGGTTAGCTTTTATATTACCATAGATATAGAAGCACACAGTTTGGCAGTAAGTGACAAACGTCATAACATAAACGTCAACAAAGCCAGGACCTCTCACGGACACGATAACAGAACAAACAGCCTACATCCTACAACTGTTTTGGCATAGAACATAAAAAATGACCTATTTTTGTTAATTCTGGTCTTAAGTCTTAACTTTGGCGATTTTTTGATAAAGTTATTAATATTTAACAGCACAAAATCTAAATAAAATACATATTCTTTTTTGCCATTTATGTCTAAATTGAGACTGTAATAATTACCAGTATATATGCTTTATTATAGATCTTAAACCAAAGTTTTCAATGTAAATACATGATAAAAAATATCTTCTGTCATCATAATATTACAATTACAAATACGTGAATTTTTATCAATTTTAATAGGGCTAGTATGGAATGCTGTGTAGTGTCGGCTTAGAATAGCACTACCCCATTTCTTCCGGTGGGTGTACGTAAGAGGCGACTAACGGTATTGGGGCTTTTAAGGTATGTTTGGGCGATGCGGTTGGAGACCCATTACCAACAACCTTTATTTTTACCATCTTTTCCCCACTATTATTTCCAAAAGTGGCTGAGGAATTTCTAATTCCTTACCTCTGGCTACCCCTTCTAGGGATTTGCAGCCGTGAGTGTCACGCACACCACACACACTCATTTACGCACACCGTTGTACTTTTTTTTCGCCTATAGTCTTTGTATTGGCAATCTATTTACGTAAGTACATATAACATAACATAACATAAACGTTCACGCCGTTTATCCCCGAAGGGGTTAGCAGAGGTACCAATACTTCTGAACTCACATAGCAGCGCCGTCTAGTGTCCAGAGAAGGTACCCACGTTTTGCTTAGACAGTGTACTCACGTGATAGGGGGCAGGCCTATCGCCGTTTTGTACGAATACACTGTCACATGACTAAGTACAACTCAGCCATGTGGGTTTCCTCACGATGTTTTCTCTCACCGTTAACAACCATGATAAATTAACCACACATATGACTTTACAAAAGACAAATTGGTGTAGGCCCGACCCAGGATTGGAACTCACGCCCTTCTGTTTTCGGGCGGGTGTTCTACCCACTGGACTATCATGTCGTTTTTTTTAAGTATAGCATAATAAACCTGTGAATATTTGATAAATACATGCAGTGAGAGTTATGTGTACCGTTTTTGTAAATTGACAAATATTTTATTCAAATATGCCTCTTGTGACAAGATTGTAAAGTTGCTTTTCGCAGATTTATATTTTGTATACCTCCTCATTTTGTAAAAGGAAAATTCATTACATCTGTACGATAACATTTAAACTGTATGCCTAGTGCTTTAAGGTATATATTCCCTAAATGTTCAGATATTTATGATCACCCTGTTTGAGCAGATAACTTTGACGAGTTGGGGACAGACCCGTGCTTCACCTCGTTATTTCACCCAGGTGAAGCACGGGGCATAACCGAGTCCCGTGTTTCACCCAGGTGCAACACGGGGTATTCACTAGTCCCCGTGCTCCAACCAATATTATTTTTGTTCAGTCATGATCAATCTATGATGCTCGTAATCTGAAAAACCTAGTTATAATAAGTAATAAATTATAAGTTCAAGTGAAGAGAACCTATTTTTATTTACAATATGTATTACGATAGATTTCTGTCATTTTAATTTGTCAATTTGACTATTGAATTTAAATAATTAATTGTAAATGCGCAGATGGAATTATTAAACAACCAAATCAGAGTAGGCTATTTCTTGGATAAATTACGTTGAATATAATATTAGGTGGAGGTACGTTACTCAGCATTATGCTGGCCTGGTTTATTTAATTAAATTTCTTTCACTCCTATTTGTTACTATAACGAGGTATTAGTCGTAACAAAAAGTATTTTGTTTTTTTTTCGTTTTTGATATGTAAGTATATAGTTCGTATCTACCTAGGTACATATAATATGAATTAGAAGAAAAATATATGTGTTGACAATATTTTTGAAACACATGTTTACATAATAAACAACTTCAGCACACGGTTGTACTTTCTGTATTTTCTTTAATGTCAATGTCGGTTGGAGCATGGGGACCAGTGCATACCCCGTGCTGCACCCAGGTGAAACACGGGACTAGGTTATGCCCCGTGCTTCACCTGGGTGAAACAACGAGGTGAAGCACGGGTCTGTTCCCGACGATATAAACTACTTGTGTATTGTGTGGTTGTGCTTTCAGATATAAGGCTGCGTCCCCAGTAGGCAAACTGTTAGCCGCCGACAGAGTGAGCCGCAAATTTGCAGCGAACTGAAATTTGAGTTAGCTGCAGACTCAAATCAATTTTTGTGCGTCGCAAGCAAACTGTAAGAGTTTAGCCGACCGACTGAATTATCACTTTACTTTTGTTGTAATCAGTTTGCAGCAAACGGAGTCACTACGCCCGGCGAACAACCAATCGCCGCCGCCGACTGGAACCGGTTTTGGTGGGAGTCGGCCGCTCACTAAGGTAGTCGGCGCGCGTAACGCTGCAAACTGCGTACAGTGAGTGCAAAACTAGCAAACTGTGAACACTCCATTTGAAATATATGGAAGGGCGTACTAAACCGATACGCCGCTAACTTAGTCGGCGGCTAACAGTTTGCCTACTGGGGACGCAGCCTTATTGTCTCGTTGTGTGTTCAGATTTCATTGAAAACTTACTGCTCATATATTTGTGGCGAATTGGATGTTCAGATTTTATTGATCATATTTACCGTAAAAAATTTATTGAAATTTATTGCTGCTTAGAAATATTTGAGTACCTCGGCCGCTCCGATATATCTGATGGCGACTGTACTGTACGGCCATGCATGACAAATGTTAATTGTGTATGTAGGTTTTATTGATGCTTTGTTGTTTAGGGCCAGAATATAAGATATATAACTACCTCGATTCTAGTTGGGTATAAGTTGGTATGTTATAGCTGTGGTAGCTGGCGGGTCCAAATCTATCCGATATCTTTTTCCATGAATCTGAATGTGATTACTCGTAGAGCTGGTAAGGTGCCGACGTCCAGGGGTCCGGGAGGTTCCGTGTTCAGGAGGGAATAAAAGACGCTAGTGTTCTCTTCAAGTTCTGTATTAATTGTGTTCATTTGAATAATTGGGCATTACAAGTGCCCTCTGTACAACAATAGCGGAAGCTTCTAGAATACATAGCAAATCGACCGTTAAAACGGTACTCTATTAATTCGAAGGTTCTGGAAGAAACAGAAAGTTCTAATATTCCTAACGGTTGTTTTACATTGATCGAGAATATTCTTTATTACGTAATTACTAGCGACATCTGTTGAGCAATAGTAAGATCTAACTTAACATATCAATATGCCTCTGATGGTTTTAATGTACATACTTTTACACCAGATGTCGCCACCTATAAAATACAGTCCTTTTAATTATATTCTTTACCAACTAGGCTTGGGTAGATCCAGCTCCGCGAGGGGATTCGAATCACCAGGTTCAGGCTCAGTTCCGGTACTGAATCCTCTTAACCGGGCCGGACCGCTTATCGAATCCGGCTCGGTTATGAAAGTCGGAACTGAATCAAACAACCAAAAAATACCACGCTTACGGAACGTAACGATTGCTGTTGACATACATTTAAAAATCAATTATCTCATATGTATAATGATTCTGTTTGTGTACAGGCTAGGTTCGCTAACATACAAATATCCATATGTAAAAAAAATAATAATATTTAGAAACATCTTAACAACATCTTATAACAATATCTACACATAAATATATGCAAATCAGAAAGTGACACAACATAAAACACTATCATATTTATAATATCACTATAAACACCATTATTTATGAAAAGATTGATAAATCTATTAAACGAAATTGGCAAACAAAGAACAAAAAAGGACAACTCTCTTTTCGTCTCTGTCTCCCGAGTACAAATTGTATTACATTCTTGTCTCGCTCTCACATTCAGCAAGCAAAGCAAATGTAACGGTAATAATCGAACCGATCCTGAACCTGGTGCCTGAGCCTGTTGTTCGAAAACAATAAAACCGAGCCGGTGCGGAGCGGCCCGGTTAAGCGAACCTGCACCTGATAAGAAAGAGTGGGGCCGGTTAGGCCAATCAGGCTCACGCAGGGATTCGAATCATTTGAATCCACCGAGCCGGACCTACACACGGCTATTACCAACCCTTTGGGAAAGGCGCAGCACTATGTTATGATAGTGCGGCTTAACAGAATGTAAACCTATTTGGCAAAGCATATAGTAGTGATGATTTCTCATGGTAAAATCAATGTTTATTACTTATTTATTCGTACTACCGTGCATATAAGCAACCGTGATAGCCCAGTGGGTAGAACACTCGGTTATCGCGCAAACGACTAGTGTTCAAATCCTGGGTCAGGCCTACACCAATTTCTCTTTTCTAAAAGACATATGTGTGGTTAATTTATCATGGTTGTTAACGGTGAGGGAAAACATCGTGAGGAAACCCACATGGCTGAGTTGTACTTAGTCATGTGACAGTGTATTCGTACAAAACGGCGATAGGCCTGCCCCCTATCACGTGAGTACACTGTCCATGCAAAACGTGGGTACTCTGAACACCAGGTGACAAAGTCACGTGATGTTCAGAAGTATTAGTACCTCTGCCAACCCCTTCGGGGATATTCGGCGTGAACGTTTATGTTTATGTTATTATTCGTACTATCAAAAAATTTACATACAATTATTATTTAAATAGCACGTAGATCAAGTCAGTGTGTTTATTCATAATAATTTCCGAGTGCAAAATGTAATAATTTGAAATCTCATTTCAGCATCACATTTATTTATCTAATTAATTATCTCCCACCCGTGTAATGACTTGCCTTCCTTATCAAATTACTTATAGCTTCACTTACGCTTATAATTAAACCTTCTCTTTGGAATGTCTGAAATTACAGTTATTATTATTTCAATCATTTAATATTCAGTTCGGTTCAATATCAAAATCCACTTTTCCTCATAAACGTTTTTTCTTATGTTTCTTTTCACAGTATTATTAAATTAAATTTGTATTAACATGTTCCCCACAAAAGGCACTGTATTTTTTGGTATGGTGAAGTAACATATATGACCCTGGCCTACCTAACTGACAAGCCTATACTTACTAATCTAATTTTGAATTAAAACACAGGAATAATAAAGATTTATTGGTAAACATAAATTGATTAAAAGAAGGAACATAACTTATATCTAACTAATTCTAAATGTTTTCTTTCTTCATCTGGACTTCCGGCCTTGGGATTTCTTCGTCGGCGTCGTGTCTAATGATCAGCTTGGAACGGATAAATCTTTAATGTTATATATTCTGGTAAATTTTGGCTTCTTAAACTTCAGTATTATTTAGTAATCTTCGGTAAAAATTTACTGCTAGTTTCCGCTAATTGAGTTCAGTAATTTAAATCAAGTATGGTCTCGGTGTAAGGGTTTCAAATTTTATTCTTCATGACCCCTTGAGTCTGCATCCAACTTTCCAAATTTACTGTGATGGTAGTGGTAACGGACATATATTGTTGAATGCCCGCTTTATAAGCCTGTTGGCTGTTTTAATGGTAGCCACTCGACCGACGTCATCCGCCCCGAGGTGAGCTTGCTCGATCTTCCCCAGGCGGCACTGACACGGGGGTGTCCTGCTGTCCTTGATCAGCACGATGCTCCCAGGATATAAAGCTGGACCACCGCCGTCAGAAGCTCTGGTATATCTGTTGGAGTTGACAAAACATTCTGGTACATCAGTCAGGTCGTGGTCTGGGAGGGCTGTCAGTGATCGGCCCAATAAGACGTGAGCTGGTGTTACGGTTGGGAAACTGTTAGAATTGGAATTGGGTATGGGACAAAGAGGTCGGGAATTTAGGATTCCCTCTATCTGAGTAAGTGTTGTTGAAAACTCCTCATATGTGAGCGACGCTATACATATCGTCATGATTTTAACTAATTAATTGTTTAACTATTGAAATTAATTTATAATAATTATTTTATACATAATAATATTATTGATAATAAGATTTCCTAGTCATTAATTCCTCATCTAAGTTATCACTTAAAGTTTCAATTTTACTTTGGAGGTGCTGACCCACTTTTTAAATAAAGTGAGTTTCAGTTTATAAGTAGAACGCTGTTTTTTAAGAATTTTTAACTTGTGACCTTCAGGTTCTATTGTTGGACCTTCTTCGTCACATTCTTGGTACATTTCACCCGCGGGATTAGTGTTTAGGACACTCATCCCGAGCTAAGACACGTTATTCGTGGACAGATATTTAGTATATCTGATCGAAAGACGTTTATGACGCCTTCCTCTTTTAGCTAAGACACGTTATCCGTGGATAGATATTTAGTATATCTAATCGAAAGGCGTTTATGACGCCTTCCTCTTTTAGCTAAGACACGTTATTCGTGGATAGATATTTAGTATATCTGATCGAAAGGCGTTTACGACGCCTTCCTCTTTTAGCTAAGACACGTTATCCGTGGATAGATATTTAGTATATCTAATCGAAAAGCGTTTACGACGCCTTCCTCTTTTAGCTAAGACACGTTATCCGTGGATAGATATTTAGTATATCTAATCGAAAGGCGTTTACGACGCCTTCCTCTTTTTTACGGGTAACGGTTTAAATTTTAGAACGGTATAACAATAAACACGGTTTAAATGAACACAGCGATAAAAAATAAGCATTCTAAACGAGATTTTAACGAAATAAAGAGGAATTCAATTACAAATACAACATAACCTCCCAGACAGAGTTAACCCTAAAGGAATGAGGAAAGATAGGAAAAAAAACAACCAACTCACGATTTCAGGCCGATACTTAGCCCTCTCACAATCCTGGTAGCTTCTCAATCTTCTCCTTCGGTGGTTTTTCTGTCCCAAAAAAAAACACGACGTAGTCTCAGCAGGATTCCAGCTATTTTCTCTCAGGTATTTACTTTTCTTCCTTTTTACGTTGGGCGCCAAATGATTACTCGTAGAGGTGGAAATGCGCCAACGTCCTCTGTCTGGGAGGTTCAGTATCCAGGAGGGAATAAAAGACGCTAGTGTTCTCTTCAAGTTCTGTATTAATTGTGTTCATTTGAATAATTGGGCATTACAAGTGCCCTCTGTACAACAATAGCGGAAGCTTCTAGAATACATAGCAAATCGACCGTTAAAACGGTACTCTATTAATTCGAAGGTTCTGGAAGAAACAGAAAGTTCTAATATTCCTAACGGTTGTTTTACATTGATCGAGAATATTCTTTATTACGTAATTACTAGCGACATCTGTTGAGCAATAGTAAGATCTAACTTAACATATCAATATGCCTCTGATGGTTTTAATGTACATACTTTTACACCAGATGTCGCCACCTATAAAATACAGTCCTTTTAATTATATTCTTTACCAACCCTTTGGGAAAGGCGCAGCACTATGTTATGATAGTGCGGCTTAACAGAATGTAAACCTATTTGGCAAAGCATATAGTAGTGATGATTTCTCATGGTAAAATCAATGTTTATTACTTATTTATTCGTACTACCGTGCATATAAGCAACCGTGATAGCCCAGTGGGTAGAACACTCGGTTATCGCGCAAACGACTAGTGTTCAAATCCTGGGTCAGGCCTACACCAATTTCTCTTTTCTAAAAGACATATGTGTGGTTAATTTATCATGGTTGTTAACGGTGAGGGAAAACATCGTGAGGAAACCCACATGGCTGAGTTGTACTTAGTCATGTGACAGTGTATTCGTACAAAACGGCGATAGGCCTGCCCCCTATCACGTGAGTACACTGTCCATGCAAAACGTGGGTACTCTGAACACCAGGTGACAAAGTCACGTGATGTTCAGAAGTATTAGTACCTCTGCCAACCCCTTCGGGGATATTCGGCGTGAACGTTTATGTTTATGTTATTATTCGTACTATCAAAAAATTTACATACAATTATTATTTAAATAGCACGTAGATCAAGTCAGTGTGTTTATTCATAATAATTTCCGAGTGCAAAATGTAATAATTTGAAATCTCATTTCAGCATCACATTTATTTATCTAATTAATTATCTCCCACCCGTGTAATGACTTGCCTTCCTTATCAAATTACTTATAGCTTCACTTACGCTTATAATTAAACCTTCTCTTTGGAATGTCTGAAATTACAGTTATTATTATTTCAATCATTTAATATTCAGTTCGGTTCAATATCAAAATCCACTTTTCCTCATAAACGTTTTTTCTTATGTTTCTTTTCACAGTATTATTAAATTAAATTTGTATTTAAAATAACAATGTATGGAACATGACAAATAAGCTAATTAAACAGTGGAGTCGACTCATTGTTGCATGAAACACAGTACTTGGCGGGTCTGTTACTGAAACGCGACACACGTGCTGCGCTAACTACCATGTATTTGAAAATTCAGTAATCTTAACTCACGGTACTATTTATACGGAAATGAGTGAAGCAAGGCGGAAGTGCAGAAGGCTCGGGAGGGCGCGCTTCACCCTCGGCCAACGACCCCGGCCCTTCGCGCCTCTATGGCTTGCCATCGCCACGAAGTAACACTCGGCAGACGCCCCTCAACTAGACACTACTGCCTTACCTGAGTAAGACTCGTGGGACAATCGATACCTCAATCAGAGCCGTCAGAAAATTTCACACTTTAGCCAGCACAAAAAATACGTATAGTATATAGTAGTAGTAGTATAAAATTACGTGACATGAAACAAATCTAACTTAAACTAACACTGAATGGCATCTCATTTACTAACTTTGGCACCAAAACTAAGAATTGATTCCCATTTGGTTATTTATGTCTCGATCCAGGCAGTAATATTTGCAGTAATAGTTATTATTTCTCTGAAATAACCTGCATAATAACTTTGCTTAAAAAAGTTCTTTAAAAAGTCAGACCCGAACAATTCTGAATATGTTCGGAAAATGTAGTTTTCAGTAAAAGAAGGGCGCGCTAACCGCTGCTATCGAACTAGAGTTAAGGTAAAGTTTCGAATAGTTGAACCAGTTAGACCAGTGCTCGCGGTTTGCCTTTAGTTTGCTTAATGTGTGCTAAATGTAGCTAATTAGAAAAGCATTGTATAAATATGTAAACTTAGCATCTCCGAAACCTACATATTTAGGCGATGGTGTCCATCTCTTAGTTAGTTAAGTATTTTCATGAACAATATATTATCAGAATCCCTTGTCAGAATATGAAATCAAATATATATTTTTCAGGACACATTACTACTTTATATTTATAATATCAGTCTATTCCATAATGCCCATCGATTGGTTACAATGACATGCTGCTAATTTACGACCAAACATTTCTGTCTACATTAAAAGTGAACAGACAACTCAACCAAGTGCGTTATCTGAAAGAAGTTTAGAACAGAAATTAGTTGCTTCAATGTTTATTATGAAGGAGGGAAAGAAAAAGTTTTCATTGTTGAGCGTGAAGAAAGTAATGGCGGGTGAAGAACAGGAACCAATAAACGGGTAGTATAACAAAGCTTCGCGCGCCGACAATTGTACGAGTAACTTCTAAATTCCGAGACAGCTACTTTGTGACATCGGCACTTCGGAAAATGTCGCAGGTGCAACAATACCTCAACTAGACTTTAGCAAATATTTATACTAGGAGCTTTTAAAGTCCGATTCGCAAATACTACTACGATTGTAATCCTATGAATTTAATATTTTTATCGCTATTCTATGAATATTAAATTTGGAATGTAATTTTTGATGAATCTTAATCTATAGATTTTTAATGTTGATCCAAATTAGTTCTTAACAATCGTAGAAATAAAATGAAATATTTTTATTTCAGCTGACACTTCATATAATCAGAATATTTTGCATACCCTAAACATGTATTTGAGTTTAGTGCCTCATCAAAACGTTATGTTCTCAGTAAAAAAAACAGGACTGTACCACAATACGGTCGTGAAATAAAAATGAATGAAGTCATCATCCGAGCGAAAAGGTGTACGAATATTTGTAGCTTTTATATCAGTTGACTTAACTTTCGTGAAAGTCATATTATCTTAACGACGACGACTTCTCATTTTTGTTCAAATAAATTTTCATTGGTTTAAACATAAGTAAAATATATCAGAGTACTTCAAACAAATGTGATAGCTCAGTGGGGGGCACCATCGTTTCTCAAGCACAGAGGCAGTGTGTTCGAATTCCGAGTCAAGCCTTACACGAATGTGTCTTTTCTAAAATCATATCTGCGAAAGTTAGCATGATAATATATATATTATAGTGAAAATATACATTCGACTATATAGCTTATGTTTCTTTTGGCGGTTTTAAGATTCTATTGAAAATAATTTTTGAAAGTTGGTTGAGTGGTGGAGCTAAGTTGAAGTTGAAGAAGTTGGAGCCTAAAAATATTTTATTTGTATAGTAAGTCTAGATGACTGATGTTTTTCAATCGATATAAATTATATTGCTCTACCTCTTGCTCTATTTGCAATTTAAAAGTTTAATCATTTTACATATCTTAATTATTACATATATTAATTTGCCGTGTAGTGTAATTTCTATCCGTGGTTGACCGTAAGAGGCGACTAAGGGTATAGGGGCTTTTTAAGTGTTTTTTGGGCGATGTGGTTGGAGACCCGTCACCAAAAACGTTTATTATTATCATCTTTTCCCCAATCAACTTCCAAAAGTGGCTGAGGAATTTATCATTCCAAAGCTCCGGCTACCCCGTTAAGGGATTTATAGCCGTGAGTATATGTATGTATGTTTGTTAATGTTATTGAAACTAATGCCTATGACTAAAACACTAATCATAATCAGCTGCAATAGATAAACGTCACATTTACTACATATTTCATCTATGGTAGTATCACGGTTGAAATCAGCTCGGTTCAACGTTGGTATGTAAAATCTGATTAGACGTGGTAAGTGCAATTAGAGTCGACATTGTCAATACACTTCGACGCGCAAGAACCCATGACTGGGTGCTGAGCAAATCTTCGCTAGGAATTAATTGCAGAGTGAAAGATGGAGTCACCAAGAGCAGCTCATTAGTGCCAGCCAGGAGCCATGGCTCGTGACTTCAACCATCAAATTGTCAACATTCGCTCGTCTGTATTTATGCGATCGTGAAAGCCGATCTGATTAGATCAAGGCAGTAAGCAAAAAGTAGTTTTCTTCGTCCGAGATAATATTAAAGATAAATAATATTTATCTCCTAAGATTTGAGTCCTCATTCTGTTAATGATGAATGGTTGAAGTTATCTGACACTAAGTATATCTTAGTTAAAAATAAATAAAATAGCATAACCAGCATACATATAAAAGATGAAATGTGTACAAAATCCATGGTCCGTTGACCAAAAATAATATATATATAGCGGGAAACAATAATGCGGAATACAAATAACCTACAGCTGAAATAAATAATGATATTAATAACCGTAAATTATGACACTGCATTAACAAAAACCAACGAAACTCTCCAGCGATTCCGGAGGAAGTCAGAACATACGGAAATAAAAATAACTCATTGTAATAATTACATACATACATACATACATATACTCACGCCATTAATTCCCATTGGGGTAGGCAGAGACTATCGATCGCCACTTCGCACGATCCTGACAAACCTCTCTAGCTTCGTTCACATCCATCAATCTTTTCATACATGCTCTTTTATTCTTCATACTTCGGACGCCAGCCTTCTTGAGCACACTCTCAATTTGGTCCAAGTGTGTTTTCCGTGGTCGTCCTCTACTAACATTACCATCCACACTAGCTCTATAGATCCCTTTTACCAATTTTCTATCATCCATCCTCTCTATGTGCCCAAACCATCTCAACATTCCTTTTTCTATCTTTCTTACAATATCATCTTTCACACCACACTTTTCACGAATAACACTATTTCTCACTCGGTCACACAATTTAACATTACAAATTTTTCTGAGGGACCTCATCTCTACTGCATTCACTCTGCTCTCATGCTTCTTCTGCCACACCCAACATTCGCTTCCATACATAAGCGTAGGAACAAGAACAGCATCATGCACAGCCATTCGGGCCTTTTCAGACACCGATTGACTGATCATAAGGCTATTCATTGCTCCATTTACCGCATTACCCTTTTTCACTCTTCTTTCAATGTCTTCATCACATTTTCCATCCCTTGTAAACAAACTTCCCAGATATACAAACTCCTTCACCTGTTCCACATCCTTACCATCAATCGCAATCACGCATTCTGTCACATCTTCCTGTCTCTCAAAAACCATCGTTTTGGTCTTATCCACATTCACCCTCATTCCCTTTCTTACAAAAGACTCACATGCAATATTCATCATCTCTTGCAACTCTTCTGCCGATGATGCAAGTAGCACTTGATCGTCAGCATACAAGAGGCATTTAATGATGAATCCACCCATTCTTAGTCCATAATCACTTTCACGCAACTCTGTCAAACAGTCATCCATGAACAAATTGAAGAGCCACGGAGAAGCTACACATCCCTGTCGGACACCCCTAGAGATTCCAAACCAGTCAGTGTTTTCCCCGTTTACTCTTACACATGCACTAGAATCCTCATAGAGTGATACCAATGCACGTATAAGTTGACTCCCCAAACCGAACTTGGATAACACCTCCCATAAACACTTTCTTACCACCCTATCATACGCCTTCTCTAAATCAATGAAGGAGCAATACACCTTTTGGTTCTTAGCTAAGAACTTTTCGGTGATGCTCCTTAGAGAGAAGATTTGATCCATACATCCCATTCCTTTCCTAAATCCCGCTTGCACATCCCATATTTTCTCATCAGTTTCATTCATCACTCTTTCAATCAGTACCTTAGCATACAATTTACCAACAATGCTGAGTAAGCTGATGCCGCGGTAGTTTTTAGCCTCTTGGTGTGACCCCTTTCCTTTATATAGAGGCACAATCACCGCCTTGCACCAGTCTCGAGGAACTTTGCCACTCGACCAGCATTTTTGGAAAAGGAAGTACAACCAAGAAGCCACCAACCCTTTACCAGCCCTCAGCATTTCGATAGTAATCCTATCATACCCTGCCGCCTTCCCTACTTTCATACTTTTCATTGCTTTCATTATTTCTTCCATACTAATCTCACTGTCACTGAAATCACCCATCTCTTCGTTCCAATCAACATTACTGTCGATTGGCGGAGAAATGGATGCATCCTCTTTTTCAAACAGTCCCTCAAAATAATTCTTCCATACCCGTTTCATGCTACTTTCATCCGTCGCCAATTCACCCTGTTCATCTCTTATTACACTCACTCTCGTGTTTTGGGAAACTCCCTTTTCCTTCCGGATATACTTCCAGAATAACTTTTGGTTATTCCGGAAATTATCAGAAAGTTTCCTCTCACACCACTCTTGCAAATCCCGCTTTTTCTTTTCTATTTTCTTCTTCACCTCATTCTTAACTCTCTTATATTCATCTTCACTTTTCTGCACTACATCGTCAGTTACACTCGCATTCATCCGTTTACTAGCTTTAATCGCTAGTAAATCTAACCACGCTTTCTTCTTATCTCCAACCGCCTCTTTCACAACTTTATCCCACCAACTTGTTGGTGGTCTATTTGACCTTTTACACACTCCACAAACTTCCGTCGCACATTCAACCATTGTCGATTTGAGCACATCCCATACTTCTTCTATTTCCATTTCATCCTTCATCTCCACGCAACTTAGTCTATCATCCAATTTCCTCACGTATTCATCTCTGATATTTACATCTTCTTGCAGTTTTTCCACTTTTATTCTCGCAAAATCCGTTGTTGACACTTTAGGCCTGTGACGCCAACGCGTACACAGACCCCTTAATCGTGATATAACGAGAAAGTGATCTGTGCCAACGTTCGTGCCCCTATAGACCCTGGTGTCAACAACCTTTGCTCTCAGCCTTTCATCAACTATCACAAAATCAATCATACTTCTCTCGCTTCCCCTCTGTCTTGTATACATATGGATATCTTTGTGTTTAAACAACGTGTTTGTAACACAAAGATTCCTCTCCAAACATACCTCAATCAATTTCTCACCATTCTCATTCATCCTTTGATCGCCAAACTTTCCTAAAACTCTTTCGCAACCGTTGCGTGACACACCAACCCAGCCATTAAAATCTCCTAACATTATAAGTCTCTCATTCTGATCACACCCATTCACAACATCGTCTAACAGATTCCAAAACTCCTCCCTCTCGGATAGGGATTTAGACATGTCCGGAGCATAAACGCAAATTATGCGCATCCGGACTAGTCCCAATTTCACCTTAATCCACAGGAGCCTTGGACTCACACATTCGTAATCTTTCATACACTGAGCCATCCTTTCAGATATCAGAAGTCCCACTCCTTGGCTAGCTCGGTCATTGTCAGCGACTCCAGACCAGATTGCTGTGATGTTGCCAAGTTGTGAAACTTCCTTTCCCTTACGCTTCGTCTCATTTAAACATAGAAAATCCAGTTTTCTTTCATTCATAATCATACATACTTCATCTAATTTTTCAAACATTCCTCCACATACATTCATCGTACTGAAGCGGGTCTCTTTAGCCCACTTTTCGCCCCGTGAGAAACCATGGCGTGATGAGTGGCGAGCTACATCGCCGCCTCCGTGTTTATTATAATTGGAACACATATTGGACCCACGAGAAGCAAGGGAAGTAAACTGTCCACCTAGCCAGAGCCCCGCTTGACTAGGTAAGGTTATTTAGTACCCGGAGTGCACCAAGCTCCGGGACGGCGGCACGCTAGCGACCAGGCTCACCCCTGGCCATGCATCCCTCGGCGCGGCAGACCTTGGATTGGTGTAAGGGCGAAGATGGAAAAGCCCTAGTCCCTTAGTCGACTTCTACGACACCCACGGGAAGAGATGGGGTAGTGCTATTCGAAGCCGGCACTACACAGCAGTGAATAATTACAGCAATAATTACAATAGTACAATATTGTTACTGTAAAAAACTAAGACAAAAGGAGACACAAAAAATCAAAATCCGTAAGACACAATACAACATAACAAGTTGCATACATAATCTACATTACCTTCAGACCCTAGTAAATATTGATAGATTCGCCATCACATCGATGTGTTTTGGTTCCTTGCTTTATTAATAAAAATAGGATAATATGAGGAAGGTAGTGCAGGTGGCTGCGCCAGTATCGATCTCGGTGGCGAGACGGACTCCAGATACAGACTCGTCTCGCCGACGAAAAACTACCCGCTTTTTGTTTTTGCAAGTTTGGCTTGCACCGGAACTTTGCTAGCAAAAATTTACACTCGTATTTTCGCACTTTCACTTCTTACGGTTTTGAACACCTGCTGGTTTTAAAGATATATAAAAGTTATTAATTAGGAACCTTGTTAATTTAGTAGCATTCATATCGATATGAGGTCTGCAGTTTATAATAAAATCATCATTGAGCAATGCATGATTTTTTAAATGTTTGTTATAGAAGGTTATATTCGTAACGAACTGCCGAAAAGCACAATACCGATTGATCTATTAAAGAGGTTTTCATCATAATATAAACAAAACTATTAACAAAACATATTGGAAACTAAAATCATTGCTTTGTTTTGTATACGAAACAAAACATAAACAGATAAACAGATTTTTCTCACAAAAAAGAAAAATTTAATCGTTTTCAGTCTGACAGTGGCAATGAATCTAGAAAGGAAATATTACAATGTATTTGTATATGCATAGACTCACCGGATGCTGCAGTATTAGCAACGTGATTTATAGGTCTAGAACAGAAGTGGCTTTAGAGGGTGCCCGCCGCCGCCGCCGCCGCCGTCGCGTGCGTTAATTCCGAAAACAATGCACAGGGGACGCTTCAGCGCGGTGACAATACACCGACACACCATACGGCTTATTTTTATATAAACAGCTCACAAACCTCATAAATATGCAAATTAAATAGAGCAACACATCAAAGAAAATGCAGATAACACCGTTTGTATACAATAACAAAATATTGTGGCATGAAATGAATTTTCGTCTAGACTATGCAGTGTTTGCACTTTGCGGTTCACTGACCTTACAAAGAGCTTTTGTTTTGCCACAAAGTATTTCAGTTCAAAAATGCTGCGTTTAGTTACACACTTGTTCCCGCCATATTAAAGATACATGTCAAAAGTGATGTACTGGAGGCCATCGATCCGTCACACTTAGCGTTTAAAAAGTGGCGGCCAAATCGGAGATTACAGTGCGGCACCCTTGGGTGTACCTATCTGCAGTTAATTATCTGCAGAGGGTAAGAATGGGGGGAACATTCGCGAACGCCGAATCCTCCCTCAGTGTGAGCGACCCTGCGAGCCCTGCGCTGTGTTTGGGATGGGTGGCCCTCCTAATTAGTTTTAATTAAAAGCTAAGCGGAATAAATGACAATCAATAATTCAGTTTCTGATTGGTTGTTATTAATAGTATTGAATTAGTGGTTTCATTTAGAAAACGGTATATTTCGTTTTGACTAACATTAATTACAATGTAGTTGCTCTGTAAAATATCAGTATTTAGCTGAAGTCGTTTTAAACTCCACTTAATATTCTTTCGACTTTCACATTTGTTACATTCAGTGTAACATTTGAGCTATACTTGAGAAATTGTAGTTTTTTTTATTTTTCCATTATTATTAGATTTTTGTATTGTATTTTATTTACTATCATACCTTAAATATCGAAAACGAACCATCAACAGATCCGTCAGTCACCCCTTGTCTTCCGGCTAAATTGCCGTCTTAAAACGAATATATTGGATTAATCAGAGAAGCTGCCGACTACCTGCTACTAATGGAAACTCACTTCAAATTACGCCTCTAAACGACTAAAGTGTTGGCACACTCCTCCGCGCGAAGAATGGAGTTGCCATGAGACAAGTGCACTTATAAAGTGGAAAAATATAAAGTCTGTGTAATTAAGTCTTGGAATTAGAGTTGGGTTTTATTTTTAATGTGTAGTGGTGTTTGTATGGTGCGGTTCCCCTCTTGCTAATTAGCTGGGGTCTGTGTGACGTCTGATGTGTGCACCGGTGTCGCGGGGTGCGGATGTGATATTCATACGATATTTAGACTGCGAATTATTAAAATAATTTTCAGTTTATATTTCAAAAGCAGTGGTGATTTCAGATATTTTTAACCAACTGCGGATGACAGTGCGGTTTTGTATGTACCGATTAAAGTTGTTGGGTATAAAATTTTGTCCTTAGCTTTAAGATAGATCACCGAGGAATTAATCCTGCTAACCTGCAATAGTGTGTCATAAAACTAATTAACTATGCTTGTATAAACATTTGTTAATACGTAACTTCACTATTTTACAGTGAACTACAATTACTCGAGCAGTATTTCAAAATAAGATCTCAAAGCTAGAGAACAAGCTCAACCCGAAGCTCTTTTTATCGTTTTCTGTTCTTATATGACTGACATAAGCAGGAAAGCTTGTTTAAAATTGCTTGGCATCAAGACGGCTGTCTCGTTAGCCCAGACAAAGAAGTCGTTAAAAGTTTCGAGCAATGTATCGAATTTAGTTCAATAATGATGACACGGGACTTCTCGTCACATACTTATTTGTAAAGACATAGCGACATCACAAATATTAGCTAAAGCACTACAAAAAGAACCTATTACCGTTTCACAAGAATTTGTTTGCTTAATGTCTGAGCGAACGAAGGGGTGTTGTATTCAATCGAATTGTAAATAAGCCGGCTTTGAACACTTCCAACGTTTTGGTATGGGGTTTTTTTACAGCCATTTAGTATGTTGGGGTTTTGCTTGGTAGCTTCTATGATCTTTAAACATACGCCCGATTTCTGAATTGAGTATTCCAGCTGAGAACAACTTAAGTATCGTTCTATCGCATTGAAATCTTAACAACTGAATGAGATAAAACGATATTTAAGTAGTTTTCAGCTTGAATACTCAATTTAGGAATCGGGCGATAATAAATTATAAACTTTGCTTTTTTAACAAAGTAGGCATTCAGTAGTTGTTTAGCGTAAATAAGTGCCCAGTATTTTTTATTCATATATGTATAATTGTATAGTAAGGGTTAAGAGTAATCAATCTCCGTAGGCTCGGTAGGTAGGTAGGTAATAAATAACATAACAAACCATACCATCATAATTATAAATTCTGAAGGGTTGAAGTTAAGATCTTACATTATTTCTAATACAATTCAAAGTCACGATGTATTGTTTATTACATAAGAAGAGACGTCATATCAGAAAACCATTCATATCATTAATTAATCACAATAATCAAAGTGAGGGAAAATATCATCAGTGACTCCAAGTATGAGAATCCTTAGAAATCCGTGATAAGGCTCCCCTATTGTATGATACACTGGCTGGGCTGACAGAATAATTAGCACTGTTAGCATCTCAGGGGTATATGGTGCAAATTTATGTGTATGTGTTATGAAAAGATAATTTTAGTAGCTGTATGCTGAAGTTCTATTCCATAAAAACTTAAAAGTTAATTTCTTAGTTTTTCTTGGCAACGGACAGAAGAAAGTTTGAAATGAAATTCGCAAGTGATATGTGCATAAAAGGATTACGAAAATTATATATTTTTTTTGTACTGTTTAATTAAAAATACTAACATAGCTAAGGCAACATACAAGTAAAAAATAATAATAAGTCAGTAAAGTAGAAAAACAATAAAAAAAGTTAAAACAGTAGGTAATAAAAATGTAATAAAGCCGTGTAGTGTCGCCTTAGAATAGCACTACCCCATTTCTTCCGGTGGGTGTACGTAAGAGGCGACTAACGGTATTGGGGCTTTTTAAGGAATTTTTGGGCGATGCGGTTGGAGACCCATCACCAACAACCTTTATTTTTACCATCTTTTCCCCACGCAACTTCCAAAAGTGGCTGAGGAATTTCTAATTCCTTAGCTCTGGCTACCCCTTCTAGGGATTTATAGCCGTGAGTTTATGTATGTATGTATGTAATAAAAAGTAAGTCCATATAACCCATAAAATGTCTAGGAAAATTAAAGTACATTGAAAATATGAAAAGTCAGATTTATGCCAACACTTAATGTATGACGTATGAAACCGAGCCGTTCAGCAAAAAATTGAATTGCAAAACGTCAAATATATATGTTTTATCGTTTATCGGTACCGTCTACCGGCAACGCGTATCAGTTTTTATACGTTCAGGAGTTTGATAAATCGATGACCAATAAATGTTTTCAGTTTCAGTGTTTTTTTAAACAGCAGTATAATCTTCAGAAAATAATCTAAGCGTTGGGATTATAATCTTTTTATCGGCATGTTTAAAACGCTTTCTTTTTTATTTTCCTTTTTTACTTTGGATAGCAACACCTTTCATTATTTATTATTATGAATAAATAATTTATTACAAACCTAAAACGGATTAAGTAAAGCTGTTTTTAAAAGTAAGATAAATTCACAAAAGATAGCCAGTGGGTAGAACACTCGGCTATCGTGCAAACGACTAGTGTTCAAATTCTGGGTCGGGCCTACACCAATTTGTCTTTTCTAAAAGACATATGTGTGGTTAATTTATCATGGTTGTTAACGGTGAGGGAAAACATCGTGAGGAAACCCACATGGCTGAGTTGTACTTAGTCATGTGACAGTGTATTCGTACAAAACGGCGATAGGCCTGCCCCCTATCACGTGAGTACACTGTCCATGCAAAACGTGGGTACTCTGAATACCAGGTGACAAAGTCACGTGATGTTCAGAAGTATTAGTACCTCTGCCAACCCCTTCGGGGATATTCGGCGTGAACGTTTATGTTATGTTATAAATTCACAAAGTGAAGTTTACTATCGAAATACGAAAGCACGATTTAAGTTGCTATCGAGTAAAACCGATTTAACTTAAAATGAAAAGCTTTTACTTTGGAAAATACTTTCTCCATAATAATATTAAAACTGGCTCATGTTGGTTTTATTAGTGATATAATATATGTGTTGATTACAGTGTAGTGTCGGCTTAGAATAACACTACCCCATTTCTACCCGTGGGTGATCGTAAGAGGCGACTAAGGGTATAGGCGCTTATTAAGTGATTTTTGGGCGATGTGGTTGGAGACCCGTCACCAAAAACATCAAGACGCACGGCAGTGCGTCAAGCCAAGCCAAGGCGGCAAGCGCGCACCGTATGTGTATATTACACGAACCATTTGGAGCGACTTTTTACACCATCATAACTCAAATTCTAATCAACACAAACCAACCAAATTTGGCTCATTTGTTGATATCAAGGATACAAACTAGTAGCCCAATTTCCATAAATACATAACAAAGGGTTATTAAGATATAAACGTCCAAAAATCGCGATTTTTTTAGTGACTCACTGACATATAGATCAAAAACCTAACCCACTTCCAGATATCCCAGGAAGTTGAAATTTGGCATCCAGGTCGGTGATCAAATATTAATAAAGGGAAAAATCTGAAAACGGAGAATTTTTAAGATTTTTCAATATTTCCCTCACAAGAATATTTTGTATAGAAATCGTCTACGTACAGGTTATATCTATATATAGTAGATACGACGGACAGGCTTATATTGCGCTCTCTAGAGTTAAAACACTCGACGGAGTACATCTCATTAACCTCGATCCCAGTCAAATTAAGGCACAAGAAAGCTCCATAATAGAATATAATCGCCTTCGAACAATATACCGCCCTGACTTGCCGCATTTAAACATAAACAGAAAACGAGTAAAAAAAGGTACAGATACTGAATAGGCAATGCGTCTAAATATTTCTAATATCTAAGACGGTGAAGATCATTTTTCAAAAAATAAAATCAAACGCAGAAAAAAAAATACCAGCTTATTTCTTAACAAAAAGTAATGATATCCCACCAAAAACATTTTAAATGTAAAAAATGTTAGCCAAGCAAATACAATACAAAAATTTATAATATGTTAACTAAAAGACTTCGCAGACAAAAGGATTGATATCTGAATGGTTGCCAAGCACTGCAGATAATCCTGAAATACAAAGTAGATAACAAGTTAAATTAAAGTTTTGATTTAATTTGGCTAGTTTTCACCACAAAATCAAATTAAAATGTACCTAGCAGATAAGTTGATTATCATGATAACTCGTATGTGGAAACGAGCCAAGTTAAATCAAAACTTTAATTTAACTTGTTATCTACTTTGTATTTCAGGATTATCTGCAGTGCTTGGCAACCATTCAGATATCAATCCTTTTGTCTGCGAAGTCTTTTAGTTAACATATTATAAATTTTTGTATTGTATTTGCTTGGCTAACATTTTTTACATTTAAAATGTTTTTGGTGGTATATTATTACCATCTTTCCCCCAACCAACTTCCGAAAGTGGCTGAGGAATTTCTCATTCCAAAGCTCTGGCCACCCCGGATTTATAGCCGTGAGTATATGTTTGTATGTATGTTTATTACAAGTACTTTTGCGTTACAGAAACGTTAAGTATAGCAATTTAATCTCAATTCTCTTAAATTAATTTTTGTGTCGGTGCCAGACAAACAAAAGTAAATTCACCCTGCTATCTATCTCTGATTATTACAATCTAAAAAATATTATATCGTACAAAAATCTATTTACCCTACAACTACAAGGTACCCTACATTTTACATGTATATGAAGTGCGAAATACACACTTCTTATTATCAATAATCATCGAGGCTGGCACCGGCTCACAAATTAATTTAAGAGAATTTTAAGATTTAGGTAGGTTGAACTGACGCGTATGGAATAAAGAAATATGCTAAGGTATCAATCACAGTACTCATATTCAATTAAAAAACTTATTTCGTACTTTTTAGTACTAGATTGTTTATTTTCGGTTGTTTTTCTATGAAGTCGGTTTTCTTTTTGTTAAAAATTATTTTATATAAAAGCGCTTAATTTTGAAGCTAGTTTGTTTCATTATAGTTTTGATTATTATCCTTTGTTTTGAAGCAAAGTTGTTCAGAGTAGAAAAAATCCTTATTGCAAATATGAAATGCAGCCATGCAGTTGAATTCGTAAAAATATACCAGAGCACCACTGCACTCACAAAGAACGCCGTGCATCATGAGACAACATATGGTCAGCGTCGACCAACTCTCCATTATGGATATTGACAGGTGTGGGCAATGGCCGTCAGACTTACTAATAGCCGGCATTTAGTAATAAATATGTTCCCTACTATCATTTTATCCTGACTATGATCGGGACTATGGTGACAAATTTTCAGTTAGTGAAGGAGGCTTAAAATAACTGATCGTTTACGAGTTGACCTAATCTCCAATTTATTTTAAGAAACTAATAAAATAAAGAGAACGATTTTTCTCCGGAAACCACTAAAGGGCTGTTTAACATATGTAACGGCTGTAAATCCCTGGAAGGAAATTAATTATTATATAAAATTAATAGCTAGGGAATTATAAATTCCTCAGCCACTTTTGGAAAGTTGGTGATGGGTCTCCAACCACATCGCCCGAAAATCCCTTAAAAGCCCCAAACCGTTAGTCGCCTCTTACGTACACCCATCGAAGAGATGGAGTAGTGCTATTCTATGCCGACCCTACACAGCTTAAAGCAGGCTGTTTAAAGTTTTTACAAACCCCCATGGGAATTCATGGTTTGAATTTCAGTACGGATAAATGCATCACGTTTGCTGAATATAAAGCTCGAGAGGTTTGCCAGGACCGTTCTAAGTGACGGTCGATAGTCCCTGTCTTCCGTCACTTATGTTATGAGTGTATGTATGTATGTCCTTAAGCAATGTGATGGTAAATAATAACAAACACAAAATTTCTATAGTTTTCACGTTAATTATCCCAAAGGATACGTACCTTCGTGACGATGAACGTGAAATATCATGACGTGTCACATATTTCCTAAATATAAATAGGTCACCTGATTTTAGAGTATCTATTTTCAGTTATAAAGCGAACAAGCGATACAGGGATGAGGCTGTTTAATTAATTTATGCACGTGTGTAACACAATAGTGGTCTATCCATTTCGTAAAATAAACAAAGGCGTTTGATAATGACGTTGAACAGGCAGGCTATATTATTTTTTAATATAAGCCAGCCACTTTTACATAAAGATGTAAAGCGGAAAAAAGGCACATGTAATGTAAACAAAAAGGGTGCTGTCTATGTCCAGGTGGATACATGAATATGGTTTGACTTAAAAGGAGCTTTCTAAAGTAGAAGAAATGGATTGGATTGCTTTGGCAGAGAAATGTTTTGTTTTTCGAAACATCTTGTTTTAACACTTTAAAATTTGCAAGAACCTTACCCAAACATTAAGACAAAAGTAAAGAAACAAGTATCATTCAAACATATCATTGCGGGTATATTCTCGAGGAGTATACCAACATTAGAATCACTGATAACGTCATGTGTTTATCATGGAATAGACAGGAACAAAAAAGTATAAAAATAAAAACACACAACGCCTTCACACAACCACGCTTCACACTTGAGACTACTTGCACCCTTAGTCACCTTAGGCACTTTCCACAAGAAAGAAAATGCTGGTATACTATGTTGTTACTGTAAGCTATTACATAATGTCACGAAAGTTACTAAATGTGTACATTTGTTGAAGGTAATAATGAGCTGTTGAAACGAAACTCTGCAAGTTTTTTTATCCAGTTAATCAAAACAACACTTTGGCTGATTAAGGAAGCGCCTACTAAATCATAGCACGCCCCTAAAAAGCGTGGGTGTGGTCGGTTGTTTCACTCCGCTCTTATCAAATTGCACCCATACGTAGATGTATGTATGTACGATATTCAACATTATATGCAAATTTTTGGGGTTACTGGAAATATCATCATACATGTTATTGGAATTATAGTATACTAAGCGAACATTTTAGTACATAGCTGAAATATTTCAGCTGGAGTTGGAAAAATGTTTAGGTGAAAGAGTTTTAAAGTCTTGAACTTTAAAACAAAATAAAATATAATAAATTTATAGCAACATGCAAGAGTGTTTTTGGGCCGAGCACAAGAAACGGAGTTATGAAAAGAAACTACATTTTATTATATTATATTTGAAGTTAAGTTCCGATCCTCCCACCCTACCGTTACACTCGCTCACTATTTATATTCAAATGCTAATACTGCTATAAGACCATAAAGCTAATATTTAGCTAATAATATGCTAATACAACACACATACACATAAACTCACGGCTATAAATCCCTGGAAGGGGTAGCCGTAGCCAGAGCTTCGGATTAAGAAATTCCTTAGACATTTTTTGAAATTGTTTGGGGATTTGATTGTAGAACAAAGGTTTTGGTGATGGGTCTTCAGCCGATTCGCCCAAAATACACTTAAAAAGCCTCATAACTCTTAGCCGACTCTTACGATCTCCCACGGGAAGAAATGGGGTAGAGCTATTCTAGGCCGCCACTACACAGCAGCTAATATAACCATAACATAAACATAAACGTTCACGTCGTTTTATCCCCGAAGGGGTTGGCAGAGGTACCAATACTCCTGAACTCACATGGCAAGCGCCATCTAGTTTCCAGAGAAGGTACCCACGTTTTGCTTAGACAGTGTACTCATTAATAACCAGTGTAGTGTGTTGTTTTTCTTTAAGTATAATCGCGTACTCGTATGTTCATTTCAGTAGGTAAACGGAGTAATCGGGCGTTGAGTAATCTAGTTTATGCTGCGATGTATTTATTTTCAAATGTAAAATGGCGGCGCGCGTAATGACACTGAAAATTGCGAGCTGCCGACGAGAACTCGGAAATCACGTGTTCCTGCGCGAAATCAGCAAAACGGAAACGGTCGGAAATGTCAAATATCTTCAAATTCATTCTCATTTCCAAAACAAATTGAAAATCTTATTATACCAAAATAAAATGTAAAGATTCGATCTCTACGCTAATCTATTTAATCATTTTCGTTTTGGGTGTCGCGAAAGCAAATTTTGATGTAAATACTTTGATATAACCTGAATGCACGATAACTCATAAGCCACGCATTCTTAATACAAGGTAGTCAGAGGTGCTTAATCATATATTCACATACTAGTTTTATCAGATATTAGGTTGATTAAGATATATCTATGTAATAGAGTCATAAAAATATAAAATGTTTGAGTCTTTCCATGGTGTTGTACTTGGATTTGATACTATTAAATATATGTACGAGTTAGAGCCCAAAAGACTAAATTGCCCAATTAGTTCCGTGTGTATTCTGTTCCATATATTAATTAACAAAATCAGTCTAGTCTCAAAATCAAAGCACGACTAAGAGATAAGGAGATACATTTATTAGTAGCTAAGTGTATTGATCCTTGTTTGATGTAGCCAAAAGAGCGTGGGAAGTCAATCACTGGTAAGGAAACTAAGTAATTAGTAAAGTTTCCTATAAAGTATTTGCATGTTTATCTGGCCATCCCACTGGCAGGGGTCGCCAACTTGCCAGTCCTAAGTAAATCGCCCTCAGTTGTTGTCGGATCTGTTCCTTTGCATTTATTTGATCACATTTATTGCCGAATTGCCAACGCTGCTTCGAGACACTTTTATATCTTTTCAGCAGAATTCGTGGCGCCCGGGTAACCGTGAAGATATTCGCCATATTTTGATATTTTGGGCGTTGTAAAATATATAAAAATTCGTAAGGAATTTATAAATTCAAGATTATCTTATTTATTTTGGAGGGTGTCTTTATTCGTATATTATTGGACCGCCCTAACTTCACTCTGATAGTGGTATCTTTCAAATATCTAGGGTTTCTTAAAAAAAAATCAACCAGTCAGTCCGTTACCACGGCACCAGTAAGTGTGACGATCATCGGGAAAATAAATGACGTATGTTAGTGATTCCATAAAATAATCGTTAGCCAACACCGATTTTTATGTATAAAACCAAACTATTAGTTTTAACCAAAACAGTACCAGTGTCGGTTTAGTATCACGTCGTTCAGTTGGGGTGGGTGTGTTTTTTTAGATATAAAATTTTTAGATACAATTAAAAAAAAAACATTAAAGTTTTTGCAACGTTTTATATGACGCTGCGTCAAGAAATGCTCAGCTTAAGTCCACTTATATTAACGACGTCCGCAGGATAAAATAGAGTTTTGGGCTATATTTTGGCAAAAACTTTGCTTTGATCATATAAATATTACAGCGGGACCTTCACGGGACACTAACTCACTTCTGAGAGGATATTGTAAAAAGGAAAACTTATAACCCATATCTTGGTAAACTGGACGATACTCGAAATATAATAATACAATACAGCTGAAGTACTGTATTTACCTCAAAAGATTGCCTTAAATTATTCGCGAAATCCAAATTACCCTTTTTACGTGGAGCGGGATAATAAAATCAGATGAGTTCAGTAAAAGTTATGGATGTTGTAAAATGTTCACTTTTTGTAAGTATTCGTTTGCTAAAAGATATGAAAGTAGCCCTCAGGAAGAACCTTGACGATCGCAAGTATTCTCCAGCTTACCAAAGTTACGAGTTGTTCTCCGCGTACAATAAAGGCAACATACTGATTTACGACGGCTCGCACCGCGTTTTCATTCGTTAATAATTCTTCAAAGTGTCTCTCTCGATCCCTCTGCTAATATAATTATGAATTTCAGTGGAATTGCTTCACGTAGAATAGAATTATAAACAAAATATACATATAGTATATATATCTTTGTTTTCCTTGCGGATATAACTTATGGCACACAGAACACTCATAATACAACAGTCTGGAGAAAAAATTTCAAGATAAAATAATTTTTAACAAAAAGAAAACCGACTTCATAGAAAAACAACCGAAAATAAACAATCTAGTACTAAAAAGTACGAAATAAGATTTTTTAATTGAATATGAGTACTGTGATTGATACCTTAGCAATTTCTTTATTCCACACGCGTCAGTTTAACCTACCTAAATCTTAAAATTCTCTTAAATTAATTTGTGAGCCGGTGCCAGCCTCGATGATAATTGATAATAAGAAGTGTGTATTTCGCACTTCATATACATTGTACGTATTATCATTTAAAACGTTAGGCGATATATATATATTGTTTAGATTGTAATAATCAGAGATAGATAGCAGGGTGAATTTACTTTTGTTTGTCTGGCACCGACTCAAAAATTAATTTAAGAGAATTGTGGTATGGGATCGGTCGCAGTCGAGGGTATTTCTAGTGGATGTCACTATCCCTCATGACGAGGGTCTCGTGAAAGCCGAAACCGAGAAGCGTCGGAAATATCTCGATCTGGCCCACGAGATCACCGACATGTGGGGTGTGACTTCGACAGAAATAATCCCAATTGTTTTGTCCGCGAACGGGTTAATTCCAACCAGCCTCGCGACCAACTTGAGGCGGTTGGATTTCTGTGGCGTGTCGGTTCCAGCACAAATGCAGAAAGCGGTGCTGCTCGATACGGCTCGGATCGTCCGTCGGTTCTTGAACCTGACTCCCTGACCCCGACCGACTGTGCTTTTGTTGGGGAGTACCGCCTCTCCCATTTAAAATTTATATTTCCATTTTCGGCCATGGGAGAGGCGAGGAACTTAAATTCATACCTAAAATAATAATAATAATATACCGGTCGAATTGAGAACACTCCTTTTTTTGAAGTCGGTTAAAAAAGCGCACGCGGTTACTCCAGATAAAATAGTGATTTATTGCTAGTAATGAAATATATAAATTAGTTGTATTGTTTGGTACATATTCAAGAAGTATATACGATAAGCTTATCTAAAGTTTCACTGTCTCTGTCACTGCTACTGAAAGTAGTCCTAATTTAGCAACAATAATATATTAATATTAGATTTGGGATATTTCTGTATTGTTTACATCATTTTTGTTTTTATTCATAATAACAAGATAATTAAAACAATGATTAGTAAAGACTACCCTACCATGTCGTATAAGGAGCAAGTGAATATCAAATTGGGACAAATCTCCACCTCAGAAGCTTAGCATCGAATCCCCGTGGAGGGAGCGCAATAACCTCAACCTCATTTGAATCCAACCGTCTCATGCCATATTAAAATGTTAGCAACATCCCCCGGTGGCTTACGCCATCGAATTTCGGAAGTTCACTCGCCCCTTTCCATTTAGTACTATGTTGATCTCATACATCTACGAAACAACGATTACACATGGGAAATATGAGCTAAATAAAAGCGTTTATAAGATATTTAATATTTGTGCGAGAAATTATATTTGAACACGCGCTTCATTGCTGGTATAAACCTAATTTTCAATGTGTATACTTATGGACTGCTTTCGCCACACGAGGCATTCTTGTTTTGTTTCTTATTTAACAGAAGTAAACTATAAGGCATACATATACTCACGCCATTATTTCCCATTGCGGTAGGCTGAGACTATTCATCGCCACTTTGTACTATCCTGGTAAACCTCTCTAGCTTCGTTTACATTCCTCGATATTTTCATACATGCTCTTTTATTCTTCATTCTTCAGACGCCTGCCGTTTTGAGCACATTATCTATTTGGTCGAGGTGTGTACTCCGTGGTCGTCCTTTACTAACATTACCTTGCACATAGATCTCTTTCACCAATTTACTGTCATCCATCCTCTCTATGTGTCCATCATACATCATCCATACTTCTAATATACGTTTTAATTTTATAATTATGATACAGGTATGTTTTTAACTTAGGCGTAGTTACTACGACTAATGCGTGACTGCAGAGAAGTTGTGTAGCTAAGTGTTAATTAGAATGTAATGCGTGTTGAAATCTTTTTTACTTACAAATGTTTTGGGTTTGTTATAAGGCAACTAGAATTAGTTTTTTCAAATTATGTGTAGTCTACACTAAGTATTTGGAAAACTATAGTTTCAAGTATGTACGAAAAAGTAGCGAAATGCAAATATCTGAGGTTTATTATATCGACATGATAATAACGTGGTGATGACAAACCCAATCAAAATGTACGCAGCACCTCGGCAGTAATGACCTACTAAGCTTTGATTAAGATGAGCTATTTGAGGGTGCTAAGTACAAGTATTTGCGACATCAGACGAGCTTCATTATGGCCACAATCATAATTAATCGGCGCTTTTAAGCTTTATATTCATGTTTTCTTATTATTATAGACGAGCTAAACATTGAAAGAATAGCAAAAAGGGAACAAGTGCATTTTCGTAGCAGCTTCGAAATTTTACATTTTACATGTTAAAACTTTGGGTGGACAGAGCATGAGAAATGCTTTGTGGGGTGCGTTCCGTTGTGTGTGCCATTGTGCCCATAGGGGGTATTCTTTTGATATATAGTGGGCGGGTAAGTATTTTATGTTGTCATCATAGACTATAGACCGTGGCGGCTGAGTGTTTGATAAATCGATTGGAAAGAATATGTTTTTTTTTTACTGTAAGTTCTTATATTTTAACAAAATAACTATTATTTTCATCTTGTATGTTTAAAATCTACCATATGGATATCACTCTAAATAGGCGTAAACTAATATATTTTATTATAACTGCTAAGCGGTATTTGCATATGCCATTCAGAGATAACTTAGAATTAAGTTGGTTTAGTTAAACTTTGTTGATACACAGTTAAAAACTGCCTTAATAAAATAGCAACCGAACTGCTCCACGCAAAAATTAAACGTCTCAAAACTAGTCACCAAACGCCACTAAAACTATAAGAATTTCTTAACAAAATCATGCCAACAGTTCAAATAGAAAAACAAGAGACCGTAAAATGGTTAAAGTTACACCGGGAAGTTAAAAAAGGCGAGTAAAGTCCACTCAAGGGGCAAGAGCAAAGTTGTGGGGAACAATTTAAAGTTTTCCTTAGAAGCGGGTGTAGCGAGATGAGGTGAGATAATGTGGCCACCGGGGACCGCTACTTCCACACGCGTCTGTCAGAATTCGCAACATAAAGTAACAGTCTGCTAAATAATTAACAACTCCACGAGATATGAGTTTTACAAAATGTTCGTCTTCACTCTACATCTACACTACAACATTTTACATTTTACAAACCACAAAATGGAATAAGTGCATATGTTGTGCTGGTATTTTCTTGTAGTTTTGCTATGAAGTTTTTTTAGCTTACTGAAATACGTCAGGAAAACACAACCTTTAAAAGATCAATTGGAAGCTAGCACAGTGAAAAACAAGTTGAAGTTGATTGGTTTATAATACGTCTTTAGTGTTTATAAAGGAAACGCGTGTTAACAGCTATTTATTCTGACTGCCGAATTCAAAATGGTAAAAATATTGATTTACTCAATATTCTCAAAACTAACAGTATGTTAAAAGCGTAAATTGTTTTGACAGATTATGTTGACATACTGACCATGAAAATAATAGAATATTTCAATATCTTTAGATAATGCGACCACCGGGGACCGTTACTTCCACGCGCGTCTGTCAGAATTCGCAACATAAAGTAACAGACTGCTAAATAATCAACAACTCCACGAGATATGAGTTCTATGAAATGTTTGTCTTCACTCTACATCTACACTACAACATTTTACATTTGAAGGACTACAAATCAGAATAAGGAAGACTTAGTGAGGAGACATACATACATACATATTCTCACGGATATAAATCCCTTAACGGGGTAGCCAGAGCTTTGGAATGAAAAATTCCTCAGCCACTTTTGGAAGTTGATTGGGAAAAGATGGTAATAATGAATGTTTTTGGTGACGGCTCTCCAACCACATCGCCCAAAAATCATTTAAAAAGCCCCTGTACCCTTAGTAACGATCACCCACGGGTAGAAATGGGGTAGTGTTATTCTAAGCCGACACTACACGGCAAGTTACTTAGTGAGAAGAATACAAACTTTATAACATCGATTGGAAGCAAGCACGATATACAACTTTTAATTATATTTTCTCCGTTGTTACTTCTATCATCATTAAATTCATCAATAATACATTTCTTTTAATAAGGTTTTTTTGGAAAAGCTTTAGTAAATTATAAATATCACTTCATAAGAACCACTTAACACATCATTTAGTATCAGACATCTTGAAGAGTACTTGCATTTTGTGCTATCTTTTACAAAATCTTTTTTTGCACAACTTTACTGAAACTTTTATAAAACCGAATATCAGAATCACTTCACTCATCATTAGGTAGCAGACATCTTAGGGAGTACTTGTATTTTGTGATATCTTTTCTATAAGTTCTCAGCAATCGAATCGTCAAACTACGCTTTTTATAAAAATTCAAAAATGTACAACTACACACGCATATAAAAATTGTACGTCCTCATCGAGCCAAACTCCGTCCAGCCTAAACGCCAATAGTTCCGTTCCACACAACGTTCACTTGGAAACCGTCCCAGAGGTAATACAAAGTTTCTTGTTATCCAGATTGGGCGCAAGTTTCCGCGTGTGTACTCTGACCGGAGTTTGGGGGACATGCACTGTTGCTCCACAACTTACAAGCAGGATTACTCTATTCGTTACTCAACGAGTTAGGACTCCAACTTTAGATAGCTCGTTTCACTGTCACTATAAATTTCTTGAGCTCCTGTTTTCTAGACACGTTTTTAAGTGGCTGGAAACTAGTTTTGTTCAGTTTGGCCTATATGTTTTAGTTTGACAACGTGTGCGCAATGTAACCGTGGCGTTAGTTTTCTGAAGGAATCCATATGTTGAGGGCAAATATTGATAGATGTTCTGGGAAAGTGTTGATAAGTTATTTTATAATATATTTGACTATTTTGATGAACAAAATTCATGAAAACCTCATGTGCCTTTTTTTATCCTTTATTTATTATAATTGACTATTTTTGTCTAACTGTCGTGTAAATTGTGTGTAAATTTCAAGTTTTTCAAAGATATAATTATTTCCTCGTATATCTTCTGAACGTTTTAATTAAAGATAAAACAAAAAGTTTGATTTATAGTTTTATTCGTTTGCCTGTCTCTGTGAATGATCGCTACCAAGTGGCATTTTTCCGGTCGCCGCCGCCGTTCCCTGTCGGAAGCAACATGTCGGTTGCGATCAACACTTATGAGCAATATGATAGTATTGTTAGTTTATAAAACAAACATAAGTTCATGCTTTATTTATGTAAACAGCTGGCATTCAGTTTTTTTAGGCACTCGTTGAAAAGAGGTGCAATTTTTTCCTAGAAAATAAATCTACGGAAGCAGTGTTGTGTCAACAAATATAATTGTCTTATTGTAACTAAACGCATAGACTCATGTAACCGGTTATGTAGGTTTTCTCACGAAGTTTTTCTTTCATATTTCATATACCACTTTTCTTATGTTTAGTACTATGACTCCGAACGGAATTCATACAGTAGAGAAGCTTATTAATGTACTTATTGAAACAGAACCCGTGGAGTGTCGGATAAGAATAGCAATAACCCATTCCTCTCGTTTGTAAGAGGCGGCTATGGGTATTGGGGCTTTTTAAGTGATTTTTGGGAGATGTGGTTGGAGACTTATCACCAAAACCTTTGTTTTACAATCTTTTCCCAACTCAACATACAAAAGTAGCTTAAGATTTCCCTATTCTGAAGCTCTGGCTACCCCTTCTAGGGAGTTTATAAGCGTAAATATATACATAAATGTTATTGAAAAATCTTGTTTATTTTACTTTAATTCTGGTCTGAAATTTTTGCACTTAAATTGTCATAGGTGTCGGTTTTAGTGCTCTAACTCTAACCACATTTTCAATGACCAGCCATTGCACTAAACAGCGTTGATCTAATCACATCTAATACATAATTAAATTATAAAATACATGCAGCCGAGTCAGGATTCCCCTATAACATGGGTTCACTGCCAAAGCATGCAGTTGATACTTTGATAACCAGCTGACTATATACCACGAGATGTCCAAAAAGTAATAACCCTGTCACCCTTTATTACGTGTAAGGAACATAATAAGACTCCACATTATAAGCAGCAAGCTGTTTTCATCTACGTATGTGAACTGCAAAAAGTATATGAACATGTAATTGTGGTAATGCATGAAACTCGTCTAATTTAGTTACATGAAACAGACTGCTAATTGTTCCGTTGAGACTACGCATGAGAGAAGTAATTTTTGTTATATTCAGCATCAGGGAGCAAGGGATTACTTAACAAGATATATAGCTACACGCTAAACATATGGTAGAGGGATGGTAAGAAGCACTCAATAGTTATAAATAGATAATTCATGCACGTTCTGAATAACTTTCGCATGAGTTTCAGATTAGAGATAAGGGAATGTTACGAGGTATTTTTGGAATATTAGTCTTATATTATATTAGTATTTGCCGTGTAGTGCCGGCTGAGACTATCACTACCCCTTTCTACCCACGTGTGTCGTAAGAGGCGACTAAGGTTATGGGGCTTTTTAAAGTTGTTTTTGGGCGATGCGGTTGGAAACCCATCACCAATATCAACTTACAAATGTGGCTGAGGAGTTTTTAGCTCTGAAGCTCTGGCTTCCCTTTTTTGGAATTTACGGATGATAGTATAAGTATATGTATGTACTAGTGGATCGGCCCAGCTTCGCACGGGTAGCGTAGTTTTAAAAATATCTGAGGTTTCTTCAATCACTTTAATCACCCTTTTTAAAATTTAGCTAATTTAATTTAGACATGTATTGTAATAAACATGAAATAACCTTTCCAAAAATGTATGATACTGCATATCTGTACCAAATATTTCTTTCACAATATAGTTTTGAAATACGTGTACACAAAGATATAAGTTTGGTACTCCTGTGTTGTATATACTTTCTACACATGAAAAATAATGTAATTTTGTGCAATTTTGTGAAAAAACGTAATGAATATTATATCACAATTATTACAGAACCTAATAAAATAACCATATTAAACAAATTATGATATTCGTAAAAAGTATTTTCGATATGCTCTTGTTCTACCTTTTTCCACAGTGCGGCGCGATGGCTTATTTCATGTATAAGTTTGGTGTTTCTGTATTGATTTCTATGATTCCTTTTTTATTTAATAGGTAAGAATGTAAACTTTTTAAATGAGATATGAGTGAGAGTATTATAATATCAAAATGCTCCGAATTTCTAAGCTATCTGGAGTTCCACGTGTTATAGTGAGTCAACCATAAAAGATAGACATATGCTGTACGGAGATATTTTAGACATATGCTGTACGGAGATATTTTTTAGACAATTTTATGTGCAATATTTTCGTAATACATAATTTCTATGTAACTTTAACGATTAAGGCTGAACACGTGACGGAAGCTTAAAACATGGAGTAACTTCTCCCGTTTTCCCAAAATTCCCTTTCATTGTTCTGTTGAAAACTATACTATAACCTCCCCAGGAGTATGAAGAATATTTATACCATACTACGAAGTCTGTGTTTGTACCAAGTTTCGTTAAAGTCCGTCGAGTAGTTTTTATTCCCATAAGGTGTTCCTTCTGTCAGACAGACCGACGGGCAGAAAAACAGACAGACAAAAAAAATCATATTTGGCATCAGTATCGATCACTAATCACCCCCTGATCGTTATTTTGAAAATATATTTCATTTAAGTACAGAATTGACTTCTCTACAGATTTATTATAAGTATAGATTAGACTTATATATAAAATTTAGAAAATCTAAGAAAGTATAAGCTTAGTTTTTCAAGTCAATGACCAGAACAGGTGTTCTAGAACTTTGCAGTAGTAATAAACCTGCAAAAACAATAAAACTTTTGCTAAGCGGCTACCAAAGTCGATATGACCAATTAGGACTCGCAAAAATTTAAACTTTCCAGACCGATATACAGAGCACTGTTGAACACTAGCAAGTGATTTGAAGACTGATTAGAGTCAATAAGTGAAAACAGCAAATTTTGCTATAACTTAACGTTAAAAGAAATAAGAAATAATATGTTGATATGATGCACATTAAATTATCGATTAAAAATACGTATTATTTCTTCAGTATCGTTGGAATTTAAGCCTTTGTTACAATAATCAAAGAAATTAAAATCTCATTAATAAAAATCAATGCAATACACACAAATGTAATATGTGTTATATACTCACTCAGCTCCATGTTTTCCTCCCCTGTGCAGCATTCCCGCGCGAGCCATATCACGCCTGCCGCGCTCTGTCGACAAAACAACTCTTACTGAATATTAAAATTGTTTGTTAGCATAATATGAGTTTAAATACTAAATCAGGCAAACACTGTGTCTTTTCTAAAGTCACAATGTGTAATTCTGTATCAAGAATGTCTCCAACATACATACTTATACTCACGCCATTAGTTCCCATTGGGGTAGTCAGAGACTATCGATCGCCACTTTGTACGATCCTGACCAAACTCTCTAGCTTCGTTTACATCTATCAATCTTCTCATACATGCTCTTTTGTTCTTCATACTTCGGACGCCAAATTTAGTCAATTTTTAGAAAACCCACATGGTTGAGTATTACAATGTCTTAATACAACCATCCATGAAAAGAGGTGAGAAGCTAGACCCCGATCAGGAAAGTACTCCGTCCATACAAAATGTGGGGACTCTAAACAACCAAGCACAAAATTCAAAGTCACGTGATATTTAAAAGTGGAAGTACTCTGCCAGCCCTTCAGGGATACACGGTATGAGCGACTGCGTATGTAATTGAAGTTACACAAGCACCCATCACGAAACCAGCATCATTTTAATTATCTTATTAATTTTACAATCTGTAATTCATACGTTCGAATGAGTGGCTGCGACTAATTGGGTTTTAATATTTCGTTGTTTTTAATATCATTATTAAATTGGGTGAAATGATGTAGAAATGATATTTAATATTTATTAATACGATAAGATCGTTGCCAGCATATAGCACTATCGCCGGTGTCGTAAGAGGCGACTTGGGGCTTAGGGCTTTCAAGTGTTTCTTAGGCGATACGGCTTGGTGTGTATGTAAATGTAATAAAAGATTAATAAAAATATTTAAAAGAAAAATGATAATTAAACGTACAGCTTTATGTTGCGCATTTTTCGAGAAAACTAAATTGCATTATAAATTTAGAATGACTGTAACATTCAACTGCGCTAGTTAAATGAGATGTTGTTAAATTGGCGTTAACAAAATAAGAATAGTGTGATTTGTTTCACAGTTCTAGAACAACACCAGTTAAAAAAAGAACGAATAACAAATTGGTTTGGAAACTGCTTGTGTTTGTTTGAATGGCAGCATAACTTATTTTGCTAATATTTTGGGGCAGCGATTGTTTAGTCCGGTCAATTTATACATTCAAGGTTACATAAATTCATAAGAAGCTGAAAATTGGCACAATTGTTCAAAACATGATTATAAATGAAACCTCAAAAGTCCCCATCGTTCCGAGGTGTGCTAAAAATTTTACACGGGGTCAAAGGTCAAAAAAATTAGTTTTTTGCGATTTTAAGCGAAACAGTGAGTTTTTCGCAAAATCTTTCCAGTACAAAATTGTAGATCAGAAGATTCTCTACAAAAAAGATTACAATATTTTTTTTCCTAAAAGCCACCATTTTGAAGATATAACGCGTTGAAAAGTTCGATCATTGGTAATCTTCATACTTTGCAAATGTACGCCACGTATGAACATCACTTATAAGGTGTTATAACTTAAACCTCAGTAGCTGCTCACCAACATTTATTTCGGGTATATTACCAAGTTCAAGTGTGTCTTGGTAATCACCTGGACCCTAAAGACTGGGGTTGGAAGTTGGTCGACAATACATTAGAGCCAGTTCTAACTTTACTTCCACCAGCACCTGAGAAACTTCTCAACTCAATATTTTGTAACTGTAAAAAAGGTTGTAATGCTAAATGTGGATGCAGAAAAGTTGGACTGTTTTATTCCCTGGCATGCACAAACTGCCAAGGCCGATCGTGCTCTAATGTTGAGTCAGCTAATCTAGAAGACTCATATGATACCAATGAGGAATCGCTAGTGGGACAGTTGATCTGTGAAATAGAAGAAAAAGAAGAAGAAACACAGGAAGAAGAACAAGAAGAAGACGAAGGACAAGAAACAGTAATCCTGGAAAATTACGAATCAGACGAGGAATATTAATCATTTCATTTTCAATTACACCGCCATTATTTTAACCAACCGATATGTACAATAATATTTTACAATAGTTTTAAAACAAATAAAATCAATGCAGACCCGTGGAATAGGCCTACAGGAGATACCACGTTAAAATAAAACGCGCTAAGTACACTACCTCATAGGTGGCGTGGAAACGTGTGCAAAGTATGAAGATTACCAATGATCGAACTTTTCAACGCGTTATATCTTCAAAATGGTGGCTTTTAGGAAAAAAAATATTGATATCTTTTTTGTAGAAAATCTTCTGATCTACAATTTTGTACTGGAAAGATTTTGCGAAAAACTCACCGTTTCGCTTAAAATCGCAAAAAACTAATTTTTTTGACCTTTGACCCCATGTAAAATTTTTAGCACACCTCGGAACGATGGGGACTTTTGAGGTTTCATTTATAATCATGTTTTGAACAATTGTGCCAATTTTCAGCTTCTTATGAATTTATGTAACCTTCCTCCTTATTTTAGGCCTAAATTGACCGGACTATGTTTTGTTTTATCATAGTCTTAGTTTCTCTTAACCTGACCTAGTTTTTGGAAATCACCATGACGTTTAAGTTTAAGCTGTAAAATGTGTATTGCTTTGAAAAATACAAGGTTTGCATTTTTACACACTTGTATTTGGTTCAAAGAACTTTACAATCTCTCACTTTACAATTTTTCCCAACTAACATCCAAAAGAATCTTAGAAGTTTTCAATTCTGAAGCTTGAAGAAGATTATAGCTGTCAGTATATGTATGTATTAATGAATTCGAAAATAACGAAAATCTACATTGCATTGACCTTTCTCTTTCTTAATAAATATTATTTACAAAATAATTATGTATTGCAGCGCAACTTTCTGTAAGTACATATCATACATAAGATACCAAGCCTCAACAAACGCGTATTTTAATTAACCACTTTTTGTAATTGCTATTTATAACAAAGGCTAGTTCAATTTTCGTGACTTTTTGAATTTTATTCATTTATATTTATTTATTTTGGGCGACATCCGTGACCTAGTGGCAAGGCACAAGCTTTTATTTCTATCTTGGATCTCATTAATAGGGTTCTTTGTATATTTAGCAACCGTGATAGCCCAGTTGGTAGAACACTCGGTTAAAGTGCAAACGACTAGTGTTCAAATCCTGGGTCGGGCCTACACCAATTTGTCTTTTCTAAAGACTTATGTGTGGTTAATTTATCATGGTTGTTAACGGTGAGGGAAAACATCGTGAGGAAACCCACATGGCTGAGTTGTACTTAGTCATGTGACAGTGTATTCGTACAAAACGGCGATATGCCTGCCCCCTATCACGTGAGTACACTGTCCATGCAAAACGTGGGTACTCTGAACACCAGGTGACAAAGTCACGTGATGTTCAGAAGTATTAGTACCTCTGCCAACCCCTTCGGGGATATTCGGCGTGAACGTTTATGTTATGTTATGTTTTATGTTTGTATATTTACTAATTTTATCATCGGCTTAGTAACCCTTAACCCAAGTCATTATTTGACTTTTCAAAGGCCAACTTGATTTCTGCGATAGATACATATATAATATATATAATTTAATTACAAATAACCCAACCCAATAAATACTCATATTGACTGCGGTCTCAAATATATACGGAAGTAACAGCGCAATAACCAGGTTAATAAGGACTCGGTGATTTATACTATCGGCTCTACACCATGTTCCCGCTCAACGCCAGCTGTCGCGGTACTATTCCCGGTGATACAAATTTATGTGATCCGCTCCTAATGCAATCACTCTTTCGAAAACGAAAAACGAATGAACGCACGGAAAAGTCGAAGAAAGTGTCCCATTTAAATAAGCTCAAGTAATGATAGTGTTTTAAAAAACTAGCTGACTATTCAGGTATCTAAACGAAATGTAGTAGATTTTAAGACATATCAGCCTCTAAGTAAGTGCAATAATGAACTGAAGTAAGAGAAAATTATACATAAATCACCCAATACTATTATAAATATTTAACCTCAGCGGAATTCGAATCACCGTCCTACAGCCTCAATGCTCAAGTAGTTAATTAGTGCAGTGTAGGTTTCATGAACCCTAAACTGGTCGTCCTAATCTAGTAAGAGATCAACAACTTTTCTTTTATTGTGTATAGTTTTCTGTTTCTCTTATGATGCGATTAAATTAAAATAATAGCGGTAATAATTTTTGTTCTTAAATCTGCTTTGTTTCTATATCTGTCGTTTCAGGCAACAATTGGCAATTCTGCCAATGTGGTTCCACTGCAGTGCGAAGCGCGGTGTCGTGTCATGGCAAGTAATGTGATTGCGATTCCGAGACGGTGTTAACTCGGAACTGTTTGTCACGCTATCAGCTCATTTACTGAACTGAGCTTACATTTGACACACTTCACTTCCATTGTGTTGCTGATCCAATATTAGTTTTGGCAATTTGAAGGGTTTAGATTAGTTTGGTATTTAATTACTATTTAAGTGAGCAAAACAATAGCGTTTTAATGATTTTTAGTTTCATGAGAAGACTGTGTAAAATCGTTTTGTATTTACAATTTATAAGCATATACTACTCTGTGTAAAAAGTATCGGGAATATGTCAATAAAAAGACCCGCGTAAAAGAGGTCGTTCAAATTTTTTTACTGCATGTTGGTAGCACTGTACTGATTTAGCGCGCAAAATTTGAGCGGGATCTGTCATTTAATTTGTTTTAAACTACATTTTTTGTTGGTCATAGTTTTGAGTCCTCGGCGATTTTTACAATGGAAAATATTGTTGAACAAAGAGTACACATACATACATGGGCATTTTTCAAAAGTGTTGACCAGGCGAAATAAGCATGTCCTCTGACTTTACACCGTAATATTTACATTTTAAGTCATTTATATCAAATATGTGATATATCAAATGAAAGGAAATTTAAACACAAGTAAATGCACAATATAAAAAATACATGAAAAGGTAACAAAATATGAGTAATTAAAAAAAATATGACGACATACCCCCCTATTTTTCGATGTCTCACGCAACTTTGCACACTTTCATGTGTCATATCTCAGAATTTATGTATGCAAAAGTCACCGAAAAACAGGTAATTTTTCTTAAAAATGGCTTTGTCATGCTTTCTAATAAACGTTTTTATAGGGTTTTCAAAGAAAAATATTGAAATAATTAAGAAAAACTGTTGTCCACGAATTCGGGTATACCGGAATTTCCATCAAGTAACGGTAGGTTTTACCGTCTTAAAAAATAAATTTTACCAACTCTTAAACGTTTTTTAGGTCTAGCAACCCACTTTTAACAGAATGAAATCGTGACTTCCGGTGTTCTAGGAGTCTATGGTTTGTTAAAACCGTTTTTCAGTTGCGACTATGCCTGGGACCAAAATTTTGCTCCCGTAAGTACGATTTTTTGTGTAAAGATATTATTGTTTGCACACGAACACTTCTTATTACCGTTCGAACGAAGTATTTAGGTATCGTTTAAAAGAATGGAAATGATCGAATATATTGTATTTTGATGTATTTTAAGGTTTTAATTTTTAAAAATGGACTTTCGTAACGTCATGATCATAACGTTATATACAGGTGGAATGATTTTCATTACTAACTGGAACCATAAAGCCGCGATCTCATTGCTATAGTTATCGTTTACTACGAATTTGCATTATATGAATATTTAATAGGTTTTGGTAGGAGGTTTGGCAGGGTATTTCTTTATTATACATGGTGGCATTTGCACCTTTAACGATTTTTTCATCAACGGTTCTTGAGGTCAAAAGCAACAGCTTTTGTTCTACAACTTTTGAAAATTCGTGCAAAAAAAATCGCTTCTTCATACAAAGTCGATCAGCTGATTAGCCGCTTTGTACGGAGAAGCGAATTTTCAAAAGTTGTGGAACAATAGTTTTTGCTTTTGTCCTCTAGAACCGTTGGTGAAAAAATCATTAAAGGTTCAAATGCCATCCTGTATAACTGTCTGTATCCTTATTGATATTGCTGTACTTTTAGTATTTCGACTGATTTTTATTTTTATATAGTTTATTATAGACTGAAGAGAAACTAGTTGACTGATTATTGCTAAAATAATTTGTAATGAACCTAGATGTAAGTTTAAAACATTTTGATAATTCCCTTTAATTCCGAAATAAAAAGTTGTTTTATGTGTAAACTAGACAATACTAATCAAGTCTCGTTCGACTGTTAATTTCGGAATAATTTTGACTTAATTTTGTTTTTCTTTTGTGAAATGATGAATACCATTTTTGTTAACCTGTTTAGTTGTTATACAAATGTTACATTGTGATAACGAAATTCTCTATAGTCTAGGCACGTAATTTTACCTACATACTTTTGAAGTCCGAAACTTAGTTTTTTCAACTTTTGGTAGGACAGGCTATTTATTTATTATATAATTGTATCCTTATTGATGTTGCTGTACTTTTAGTATTTTGACTGATTATTATTTTGATATAGTTTATGATAGGCGCAATACATAGCTTTGTGACCGCAGCCTTATATTCCAATTACTAACAAGACATTTCCCTGTCGTAACTATCGTGCTGTGAGTTAATTAAGAAAATACCATTTGTTTTTGTATTTTTATAAGATTATGTCTGATATTAAAGCTTGATGATGCTTATTAATATATTTTCTATCGTTTGTTCCAAGAGCTAGTTGTTAAATATATTGCATGTTTCTTAAAAACGTGTTAAAAGTTGGTCTATTGTCAGAAAAGTGTTGCTTACTGGAGGTGATTTTGTTTTAATTTCATGAAAATAATCATGGCACAGTCTTTATATATGTTAAATTAGTTGATAACAAAGTTAAGTAATATAACTTTAAATAAAAAACATAAAAATATTACAGCATTTTATTAATATCAATACATTTGCAACGTAACGAATAGGAACTTTTCAAGTGCTGTTTGATGTAGAAAAAAATATTTTCTGGTCAAATTATTTATTTAAATGCCGAACTGTTATATTTTTTGCGAAGTTTAATAAATATTCTATAAAACTGTAACGAATTCAACAATGATATTGAATATTTGAAAACCGGAATTCCGGTTGCGTAGCGGGCCATTTATTTGAAAAACGCCCACATACATATACTCACGGCTATAAATCCCAGGAAGGGGTACCAGAGCTAAAGAATTAGAAATTCCTCAGCCACTTTTGGAAATTTGAGTGGGGAAAAGATAGTAAAAATAAAGGTTGTTGGTGATGGGTCTCCAACCGCATCGCCCAAAAATCCATTAATAGCCCCATACCGTTAGTCGCCTCTTACGTACACCCACCGGAAGAAATGGGGTAGTGCTATTCTAAACCGACACTACACGGCAACATTTTTTGAACAAAGAGTGTGCCTTAAATTTTGTGTTTCGAATGATATTTCATGTGGTGAATCACTAAAAATGTTGCGAAATACCTACGGCGAATCGTGTATATCGAAAACAAGAGCTTATGAATGGTATAAGGCTTTTAAAGAAGGCTGAGAAGTAGTAGTAGACTTGCCTCGTTCTGGTAGACCTTCAACCGCTACGACCAAAGAAAACATCGACAGAATCAAGAAGCTAGTGCTCGAAAATCGACGTATGAGTCTGAGAGAGTTGGCTTGTGAGTCGAACATATCTTTTAAGTCCGTCCACAACATTATCATTGACATTTTAGGCATGAAACGCGTCGCCGCTCGACTAGTTCCAAAAGAGCTCAATTTTTTTCAAAAAGCGCAGTGAAAGCATGTCGCTGAAGACATGGTTTCCCGAGCTTCTACGGATCCGACCTTTATAAAACGTGTAATAACTGGTGACAAGACAGGGGTTTATGAGTACGACATGCAAACAAGCCAACAGTCTTCAGAATGGCGTCTCGAAAACGAGCCGAAACCAAAAAAACCGCGGCAAAGTCGCTCCATTATCAAGGTGATGCTGACAGTTTTTTTTGACTACCGTGGTGTGGTTCACTCCGAATTCCTTCCAGAGGGTGAAACAATGAATAAAGAATATTATTTAGGCGTCATGAAGCGTTTACGTGAGAGTATCCGAAAACGTCAAGATTTGTGGCAACACAACTCATGGATGCTGCACCATGATGCACCATCACACACAGCCATTATAGTGAAAGAGTTTTTAGCGAAAACTTCAACAAAAGTTCTCGACAAAGCACCGTATTCACCTGATATGGCTCCGTCTGTCTTATTTTATTTCCCAAGTTAAAATTACCACTTCGAGGAAAACGTTTTGAGTCGATAGAAGCCATAAAAGAAAATTCGCTGAATGAGCTAAAGGCCATACCGCAAATAGCCTATGAAAAATGTATGGAAGACTGGGTGAAGCGGTAGAGATGTTGTATTGCAAGCGATGGGGCCTACTTTGAAGGAGATAAAATAAATTTAGATGAATAATTAGTATTTTTTGTTTTACTGACAAATTCCCGATACTTAGTACACAGAATGTATTATCACTTTTTAAATGAGCTGAAATATAAAGCTTTTTCAGAAAGAGAAGAAGTTTTACAGTAAAAATACTCAGTCAAAACAAAAGCAAAAAGAAGCTGTTTATTGTCCAATTGTCCTCAGTTCAATATACACATACTTATGACTAATTTCTAAGAAGAGCAAGCCAAATCCTTAAATTGAAACAAAAACAGCTTCTACTATTTTTGTCAAAATCATTGAAATATAGTCTTTGGTGGCATCTCATAAAACCTACGAATAGAGATGTAGAATATTTATTAAATGAGGAAGTAAAAGTATGACAAAAATACGCTGCATGAAAGTTTTTCGTATTTATTTCCTACTCATTGGCGTGCGTGAGAGAAAAGGATTGTAAGTAACGTATGTTTGTGTGTAAATCACATTTGAAAATTATGTTAATATAAGAAATATGTCGTAAGACTAAACAATCAGGTAACCAAAACACAAGTTGAAATTGAGAGATAGAATCCCCAAAAAGGAAATAAAGATACTGAACGAAGATTTCATCATTTGCATGCGGTTGAACATCGCGCCATGTAAATTTTAGGGATATAAGGAACGGAGTGAGGCGCACCCTCGTAACCATGACGATTTCAGCTCGGGAAATACTTTGTGTACACAATTCCGATAATATACTTATTCCAACCCAAAAATTAAAGGGTTGTACCGAAACTAGAGGTCATTAACGAACCCTTTAAACTTCGGCAACGCTTATAGAGCGTTATTGCTTTTATAGCTCATCATGATAAAATTTAATGTACCGTTTCGAATATATTACCTGCTGGCTCGATCTGGAGGTTTGTAGTGTGATTTTGAATGGATCATTCCAAATATCTGAAACAATAAACAACGTCTATTATAATAATATAAGGGAGCTGTAAATTCACTTTATCACTGCGAATAGACAGTTACAAGTTAATTAAACGAGAAAATCTTTTTACACGAGCCGCAGTTCAATTAAGATCACGTCAAATGCATAGAAGAGCTTTGCTTTGTATTGGGAACGATATAAAATTAATAGTGGCAGGATGTTGTCGCTTCTCTTTGGGATTCTGTGAAGAATATACGTTTTATTTTCATGCGCTGCTGCTGCTCTCTACCCAATCACGCCACTATCAGCCCAGTCTATATATATGGAACCCAACTGATCGCTCGACTAATCCGTCGAATAGTCATAATCGCTGCGGAAATAGGACAAATCATTTTGTAGGTTGATTGATCTGTTGCCGGATGTTTGCTCCCGTTCATCGAAAGCCGCAACTCTAGACTGCTCTTTAAAAGCTTTGATTCCCAGCACTTCGCTACAACACCTTTAGTTCTAGGAAATACGTTAGTCTAATATTGTGTTTTTCAATACTACTGTTATGTGATTAAGCTTAAATTAGAACGGCTGCTAGAGTAATAAAGCGGTGTGACCGATATAAAAATAATGATTAAAGCAGTAGTTTCGCTTCCATTTCTAAACATTACCTCAGAGGCCGTAATAACCTGACTTTTATGTATAAACAAGACTTATATTATTTTGGTACATTTTTATATGAAATAATATTGGCGAACAAATATTTTACGATTACTAAGGCAAAGTAAGGGCCAGTGCAATAAGAAAACCAATTTGTACTTGAGCACCATGCAGTCCTAAGCTGAACAATTAGTCGTAAATAGAAATAACCGGGATAGAAATCTTTAGTTCATTTCTTTGTTCTCGAATAAATCCTGGTAACTCATTCATACGGCCCAGTTCCATTTTATCCTGCTGTGTTGCCCCAGTTAACAACGGCGGCACAATGAAAACTCCCATTAGAATCGATGACGTGTGTTAACTAGTTTAGTTCCTGTTACTGGTTAAATAACGACAACTGCTGAAATAAAAAAAAAGAAACAGAACGCGATATCGTTTGCGTTCAAATAGAAGAACGTGAAAGGCTTCGTTTTGAGCTTTGTATGGCAACAGCTATGGGTAAAAGTGTGCGTCAGCCAGTGGGCTTGTATTGCATGAGTGCAACCTCATTTGAGTTCGTTTGCTGCGAAGTAGGTGAACGTTTCCTGTATTAAGGATTTATAATCACGACTCATTACAAATCAGACTACGTAGGATTTTATAATTATATCATAATAAATAATCAATTATTTTATAAAAAAAATAAGATAGCTTGGGGGAAGACCACTGTTTCTATTGCATGAGACGTTAGTTCAATTATACGATTGAAGGTCTGAGGAGTGGTTAATTTATCGTTATTAACGTTGACGGAAAACATCGTGAGGAAACCCACATGGCTGAGATGTGCTATTAGTCATGTGACAGTATAATCATACAAAGTGGTAAAAGGCCTATCCCCTATCACTTGATTGCACGCAGTGAAACATTACTGGTACTCTGGTACTCGGAACACCAGCTTACAAAGACGTCACGTTATGTTCAAAAGTATAAGTTAAGCGCTTCAGATTCCTCTTCGGGGATATATATTCGGGCGTATTCTTTGAATTTTAGAGATTGAGAGAAAATATTAAATAAATTGTGAGAATATTTTGCACAACACTGATAGCAAAATATTATTTGTATAAAACGAAAAACGGCATTGTCAAGCGGGAGGCGCTGCTCTTATCAGATGTCCACGGAGCGGGGTGCCGACTCAAGAAAACTTATTTTCTTCACTTACCGCTGAATAAGTTTGCTTATTTTGCAACTGCCATCTATTTACGATAATAACTGAAAGGAAATTAGTTTTGCGAAGAACATTTAACTGAGAATTATTATGAAATTTCAAACTAGCTTCGTTTTTTTCTGCTCAAGTCGTGGTTCATAGGAGAAGTAAATAATTTCAATATTTTCAATTAAACTAGTCAGCGTCGTTTTTTCATACATTCATTGAGCCTTTGCTATATACCTCTGTCATTATTAAAAATATGTAAATATACAAAGTAATTAGCAAACTTACATACTCCTTTAGACAGTAGTGTCGTGTAGTATCGGCTTCGCCGTGTAGTGTCGGCTTAGGATAGCACTACCCCGTTTCTACCGATGGGTGTACGTAAGAGGCGACTAACGGTATTGGGACTTTTAAGGGATTTTTTGGCGATGCGGTTGGAGACATCAACCTTTACTTTACCATCTTTTCCCCACTCAATTTTCCAAAATTGGCTGAGGAATTTCTGATTCCTTAGCTCTGGCTACCCCTTCTAGGGATTTATAGCCGTAATTATATGTATATATGTATGTACCATTAGACAAAAGTTACTATAACTAATTTATGCGAATAAAACATTGTTCAAAATTAATGAAAACGTAGTTGTTTCAAATATTGTTCTCCGAGGTAATAATTTGCTTAAATCTTTTAGGATCTTTTCGGGTTGCGATTGCGACACATACCTAACACGGAACATTTGTCAAAAGAAATAGTCAGTGGTTTCAGATTAATGTTTTTTCCCACATGAAACATTTTTAATACAGAAATAGATGTATGTCCTTATGAAAAAGAGTAAAAAGCTGTAAGTGTACGGTAGAATTTTAATGGTGATATCCATCACCAGTTATTAGATTCACCATCACGCTAACCATACATAGGAATGGAGCGGTCAGCCTAAATATTCCTTGTTGTGTTCGGATTGAGTTTAAGAGAATAACTAATAGATCTAATAAATACATACATACATACATACATATACTCACGGCTATAAATCCCTTAACGGGGTAGCCAGAGCTTTGGAATGAGAAATTCCTCAGCCAATTTTGGAAGTTGCATGGGGAATAGATGGTGAAATAAAGGTTCTTGGTAATGGATCTCCAACCGCATCGCCCAAAATCCCTTTAAAGCCCCCAATACCGTTAGTCGCCTCTTACGTACATCCACCGGAAGAAATGGGGTAGTGTTATTCTAAGCCGACACTACACGGCACTCACTTCACTTCACGGCAAATAATAACTCCAAAATTACTTCAACAATCCATTTCTATTTGAGAATCATTGTAGTGTTGATGTTCAGCCAAATTAATGCAAATACGATAATACCCATTACCCAATTAATTCCGCAAACAATTACAACGAGATTGATACACAGACGGACAAACTAATTACGAGTGACATTGTGTTGGCATGGGCCCACGAACAATTTACTGGGATACACTATTGCTAATATTATATCTTATATTATATATTATGTAGTATCGGCTTAGAATAGCACTACCCCATTTCTTCCGGTGGGTGTACGTAAGAGGTGAATAATGGGCCTTTTAAGGGATTTATGGGCGATGCGGTGGGAGACCCATCACCAGCAACCTGTACTTTACCATCATTTCCCCACTTAACTTTCCAAAAGTGGCTGAGGAATTTTTTATTCCTTAGTTCTGGCTACCCCTTTAATGGATTTATAGCCGTGAGTATATGTATGTATGTATGTATGTAATATTATATGTGCAGGCTTAGAATGTCACTACCCTTTTCTATCCACGGGTGTCTGGGGCTGTGATGTATGGGGCTCTATAAGTGGTTTTTGGGCGATGCGGTTGGAGGCCCATCACCAATGACACTTTATTTCTACCATCTTGTTTTTTATAAACTTCCAAATGTGGCTGAGGAGTTTCTAGCTCTGAACCTCTGGCTACCCCTTTTATGGGATTTATGGGCGTGAGTATATGTATGTATGTAATATTAAACGACATACTGATATTTTAAGCACAAAGTTAATAAAAAGCTAGGGATTATTTATGAGCAAGAATATTTTTCTGCTCAGGTTTAAAGGGAAATAAAAATATGGAATATTGCGGACGCTTATCGAGCCACGCCAATCGTAAAAGTTGTCGAAGGTTTTTTGGTTTGATTTCTTTTAGGATTGGGTTTTGCAAACTCACAACTATTGAAATTTGATAGAAAACTCTTAGGTTTGTTTCAGCTAAATAGTTGTGTAGCATAAATTGTTAATCAATTTATCAATAATTACAAATTAAACGCGTTAAGTACGGCTATATTAATTAATCGATAGTAAGGTACGGAGTTAGAGCGATGAACGCGACTTTCTTAAGTATATTAAAATACTTACAAATAAAAATAATATAAAAATTTAAAAGAATATAGAAAGTATTTTTCTTATTTTACTTAGTTATTAACATTGGATATCCGCGCCAATATTCTTTTTTATGTTTTGCCAATTAAAAGAAAGATTGGTTCTTCCACTGAGATTTTATTCTCCTCAAATGGAAAATCTTTTACTCGTTTTTTTGCAATTATTATCCGACTTAAGCTATCGCAAAACAATTTTTTTGAAGTTCTGATATTACAATATAAGATTTGTTTCCGTTTCTGAAGTAAAAGTGGATCGGTGTTTACTTTCCCAGCGAAAGCGTTTTAGTTTGTTTGAAATAAATCGTGTCCGAGACAATGTGTGCATTGTTCAGTTCTGTGGGTGTAATAAATTCATGCGTGGTCGACTAGAGCCTGTTATGGCAGCTTTCGATGTGGAACTGTGTGATGTGGAACATTGCAACTGAGGAAATATTTAAGATCTGGCTGTAAGATTTGAAACCCTTTGCATCTTAGCCATTTTTATAAAATGTACATACATATACTCACAGCTATAAATCCCTAGAAGGGGTAGCCAGAGCTAAGGAATTAAAGATTCCTCAACCAATTTTGGAAAGTTGAGTGGGGAAAAGATAGTAAAATAATGGTTGCTGGTGATGGGTCTCCCACCGCATCGCCCATAAATCCCTTAAAAGGCCCAATACCATTATTCACCTCTTACGTACACCCACCGGAAGAAATGGGGTAGTGCTATTCTAAGCTGACGCTATATATATTTATACAACGCACAGCAGAATATATATATTTATACAACGTGATCACCGATATTTCCTTTAAGTGGTTTAAACATGAATACTCTCTAAATAGAAAATTTAACGAGGTTTCTCCAAGAAAAGAAATAAGTGGGGACTATTATACGGTATATATTATACACAAATTAGCCCTAAACTAAGTAGAACTTGTATTATGGGATACTAACTCAACGATATAATTAATATTGTATAAAAACACATATAAATCAGGCCCAAGAAACAATCATTCATGCTCATCACATAAATATTGCTCTCAGCGGGGATCGAACCCGCAATCACCGGACTGGAAAGCTATACAACTATCCACTCGACCACGGTCGTTGTCATCTCAACACATTGCTATGTATAACATAATCCCAGTTGAAAGTGTTAGTTATCATTTCTGTCAATAAATAATATTTATTATCGATTCATTTATATCCAACCAAGAAGTTCAAGATACACAAACGATACTTCTTTACAAGAAACGTTACTAAATTTGTTTATTAAAAGGCACCATAGGACATCCGATGTATTAAATATATGTTACTTATCGTAATATTTTGTGCCTAGTCATAAAATATCCTCTAGCTCCACTCTTTGCAACAAATGATTACATCAAATAGCGAGGGGTACTTTTGGAACATCTGTAACAAATGATCCGAATGCAATTGGGAAAACTAGGGACAAAAGGCGAAACCGATTTATTTCCGTGTATTGTTTACTTGCCTTGGTCCATGTATGAAATTCAATACTTTTTTAATTGCGGTATCATTCAAAATCAGAAGGAATAAAAAAGGAGATTTTGTTGTGATTTGCAATATGCAATCATGGTAATGCCATTCGAGTTTCATTCGAAGAGCTATTATTTAACAGACAAGCAACAAACAAAAATTTAATGATACAAGAAAAAGTTGTAAATCAACGATTTTTTTAAAGACAAAATAAGCAATCAAAGTATAAGAAAAACTAAATTTCTATTAAGTGCAAAATGGAAATCAAAAAGCAAACAAGTATGGTCAAAAACACGCATTGTTTCAAAACTATATACTCGTATCCTAATCCTATTATAATCTAAATAATATAATCTAAATATAATATAAATAAAATATATTAATCCAGATATTGTGAGGTCCTAAATGTTTGATTCGGTTTCGGAACGTTGCACATACATAGCAATATTGATTGAACAAAGGCTTGGGGCTGCAGCCTGACCTGGAACAGGTGACCTGGCAGGAGCTCCAATATTCAACTGGTTACGGGAGATTAGATAGGTTCTATTTATATCTATTCCAATGTTAAACTATCGCAAACTGAAGTTCTATTGTCTTATTCCTGAATCCTGTCCTGGGGTTTTTGAGTGAGGCCAACTTTCAAAGCTTTAGCGTCTTATATTTTATCTGTCTGTATTGTACTGATAGTTGATATTTTATCATTTTGAGAAGTCCCATTCTCATTTCTGTACGCTATCCATATAACTTCAAACTTAGTAAAAAGGTCGTGCCTTGGTCATCGACAAAATATTCCAATATTTACACAGATGAGCGTTGTAGTCTTAAGTAAATGCCGAAAATAATTTTCCAATATTATTTCTGCCCGATACAGAGAAGCGTTAAGTGATGGATGTTGTTTCTGAACTGAAAGCATCGCTATATCGACCCAACGATGAAGTGTTACATGTATGAAAGTAAATATTGCGAAAGTTATGACAACGCGAGTGAAAAGTTATTGGCCATTACAGTTTGGCAGTCGCCTTCCCAACTCCATTACCGAAAAAATGACAAATGATGTATGATAATGATTAAATTTTTAAATAGTCTAGTTTAAGACGATGAGAAGTTAAAAGTGCTAGTGGTTGAAGTTGTATTTTAAAGTTGTACTTTTTGTTTTTGTATGTTAATTAAAAAATCAAAGATATCTAGATATCGTGTTTCCACGTAAACGTTTTCCCTATTAAAAGGATTCTAAAATTAACTTGCGATTATCATCACCAATGATGCGTTCTTACACGAGCAAATCAGCATATGTCAACAAACAAAGTAGACGATCCGACACGACACGGGGCGCGATCGATTCTAAAAAGGTTCAGAACAGACTCATAGAGGCACAGTGAGGCACTACACGGCTTTATTAAGTGTGCAAAAACAAATTAGCATATCAAGGACGTAACGTAACACAAATTGACAGTGTGCCTTCTCTCTAATGACATCGAGCGCTCTGCACGTTATTCAGCCGAGAGGAAGTACAATGAGCTAAGTTTAGCATCCCTCTTCATTTTGGCAATCTCAACCCCAAGCTTTGTGCAGTTAGTTGTCTATTTGTATATGACTAAGATAACTAACTATTTATGAGTCTAATCTACTAACAAACTTCTTTTAAGAACAATCGAGGTCTATTAAAAAGAAACTGAACCAAAAGTCTTAGTTATTATGTATTTTTCAGTTGCACCGAGCAAGTTTACGTAATAATGAGATCCATGTCATAAATTTTGTTTTGTTACTCCGTTCTTCTGCTCCGAGGCGTCTCTAACTCTTGACTCTATAAAAAGTAATGGTCGCTCATTTAAACAATGCGCCCCGTCAAGTGGATTAGGGCGCTACTCTTCCTGTTATTTTTGAAGAATTTCTGCGATCGTCCAAGTGCGTAAACAACGTTGTTAGACTTTGCAAATAAAAGAAATATTTTTATGAAGACAGTCGTGGATTGGAACTTTAAGTAAAAGTTAAAAAACATTTGTAGAAGAAAAAAAGGCTTTCAGCCAAGAGTAAAGTAGCCATTTTATTATAGCGATCTCGACAGGTATATAAACAATTGCAAAGGCAGTGCACAGTCCACGCAGAAGTGGTTGTGTGGGAATAGTGTAGTAGCATAAAGCAGTCTGTAATCGAAGAGTCCCAGTGTCGCAAGTACCGGCGGGATTGGCTTGCACTGGCGCGCCGCCAAAATGCCTCCGCGCGCGCCCACAGCGTCTACGTACCAAAACTTATCTGCTGCTTTCGAGCCAAGGAGTATCGACCACTCTCCTAATAATGCCATAAACTCTAAGCTTATTGTAATTTAAATTCGCAAAGATAATATAAAAACGACGGTCACATTAAATGAAAAGAAGCTGAACTTAGGTTCTGCCTCGTCCTAAAGATCCTTTTGTTTTATACAAAAGAAAGAAGCTACTTTAATTTAATTGTTTGACAGTGAATGGATCAGTATTTATTTATTCAAATATGATTCCTTTGTTGCTGGCAGCTGACAAAGATATCAGTTTGAACAAATGAAAAGTAAAAGCGATAAAATTATCTGTGAAATTCACAAGGCGTTTCCGTTGAGTTGAGAGTCCTTGAAACTTGCGGTTTCTGGCGAGATATTGATATTTGTCAGTGTAGGGCCCTCGAGCGGCGCGGAGTTGGAGATAGCGCGGGCTCCGACACAGCCACTCCACCGCCGCCCTTTATCACCTCACTTCAGGGAGCACCATGACTTATCTCAAACTTTAAGAAAATTCAATCAATCTTACTATTTTGACAAATGCCTTACTAATTAACGTAAGCCAGTTACACTCAAGTTAAAACAATATACCAACGTAAAACCCCAAAAGGTTTTCTGATCACGTGCGTAATATATTAACGGGAATATATGATTTTGTTATTCGCTTTTGATTAATACGGAAATTGGCCGCACTTTTGGTCCCAAACGAATCACAAATCATATCGATATGTTTGCCATATCATATTTGCATTGTGGAGATCCGATAGGCGTACCTTTATTGTGTTATCCGATGACACCCACGAGAAGGGATAGGTAAGTACCATCCTAAAATAAATAATAAATGTTGAGTGTATTTTTTTTTAAATCTCGTCTTGATAGATGTTGACATTTCCTTCAGGCATAAATATAGTCCTGAGTTGTATATTTAGGAGCAAAGCTAAAACTGGAAATGTCAATCTTAATTTGATTTCATGATTGTTCAAACAGCATAAATTTATGAGGCAATTAAGAGAAAGCGCTTTTTGTGTTAAATTTCTTTAAACAGAAGGAGGTTTACAATTCTGAAGAAGTTTTACTTCATATTTATTTTAAGAATGAATCTGCGAAGATTGTGACAATAGATCTTTTGGGATACTAAATTTAGCAATCAATAACATATACTACTGCTGGATGTTAAATGAACATTTTTATTTATAAATTATTTATATAAAGTTACCTATGATTATATATTTAGTACTCTTACCACCCAGCGATAAGACCGTAAATTTGAATTACTCAAGTACACAATAAAAATAAATTGAGTAATTTATGCCAAACTTTTCTAAACACAACACTTATCATTAAATATATCATTTTATTTTATGTTGCAGTGAATTTGCGAATCAGTTATTGTAAGTTTCCTCCTTATAAGTATGTAAATTAGCTATAAAATTCATCACAAATGTTATTGGAAATGGAAATTGAGAAACATAGTTGACATAAAATTTTAAACCATTTTGCGTTAATCACCTAAACTTGAGGAAGGCCAATTGGCCTAGACCTCGCTTTTATAACATACCCTTTTTATATTATAAATCGATAAAGGACATCAAACTAAACAACTTTGCCCATGGAATGCCTAACTAAAATATTGTAATTTTCAAAAAAAATCATAATGAAAAATTGTCGTACCTAGTTCAAACTGAGAATGTATAGAATGAGATTCTTTGCTTCAGTGAAAATAAGAAATAAAAAAAAAACATCTGATGTATGCTTTTCGCGCTGTAAATAAAAACATAACATCTTTCGGTGTTTAGTTTGATCGATTTATAATATAGAAAGGGTATGTTATATATAAAAGCGAGGTCTAGGCCAATTGGAAAAAACTGGAAAATACCGAAAGAAGTTATGTTTTTGTTTACAGAGCGAAAAGCATAGATCAGATGTTTTTTTATTTTATTTATTATTTTTACTGAAGCAGAGAATCTCATTCTATACTTTCTCCGTTTGAACTAGGTATATGATATTTTTCATTATTAAATATTTAGATAATAACAATATTTTAGATAGGCATTCCATAGGCAAAGTTGTTAAGTTTGATGTCCTTTATCGATTTATAATATAAAAAGGGTATGTTATAAAAGCGAGGTCTAGGCCAATTCATTTATCTTTAACAATGTCAATGTCATTAACTTGCAATCGAAGCGCTAACCATAACTTCGCCTACGAGCTATTGAGGTCCCGTTCTGAATAAAATAATGATGAGAGAGAACACAGTAAAGTGACAGTGACAGTTGCGTTAACTGAACTAATGACGTCAATCATCCTACCGGTAACCAGTCTGTCCGGACGTGATGTAGGGAAGGGAACCCGTGACCTTCGGTGCGGTCCGGAACACCGCTCATTTGTTGACTCACTCACCCCTCCAGTCCCCACCGATGCAATTCATTGTTTTGACATTGAATGTCAATCATCACTTGTTGCTTTTAGTTCGTCGTAGAACCGAGTGGAACTTTGAGATTGGTGCTCTTTAAGCAGAGAGCAGAGAGTTAGTTCAACATATTATTATTGGTGAGCTGTAACATGGAGAGCTGTTTCAAGAGTAGCACTCGTGTCCGAACTAATACCGACTGACTTAATTTTGTGTGACAGTTATTTCAAACGTTTCTGAAATGGCATCCACATAGCATTCAGTGTAAGAATTATTCAAAAGGACCGGGGTCTGTGAAGGTAGAGGAAGAACTTATTTGCGAGCATCGGTAAACTGGCCATAGTTAAGATATTAAGAAGTGTATGTAAACATATCTATGCAGCCATGGACGTCTTTCAAACAAAATAATAATGCTGAACGCAATATTTATTTATTAAAAAAATGGGAATAATAAATATTTATGCTATAATCAACATTTGCATAATATAGGTACATCAAACAATATTTTCTGACAGCAAGACCTAAAATATCTCTATCTCGATTGTCAATATGAGCTTAACATTGTTTATTTCACCATTAATCTATATTTTTTTCGTTCAATAAATAAATATATCCGGACTTGGCACACAGATCCAGTTATCCAAGTTAAGTATTTTCTAGTCAATCAACAAAAATCCACTATCAACACGCGGCATTTAAGAAGCTTGCTAATTTAGTTCAGAAAGCTGAAACGAATTATGAGCATACCATATAATACAGATATAGAAATATGAAAGATATCATTAATGTTACTTTCGAAATTAAATTATCAGAAATGCTAGGTCACGTCGACGACATCAACATGGCATATGCTCGTCATCATAAGGAGACAACATTCAGAGAAAGTATCTGTTTTGCGAAACAGATTAGTGTACATTGCTTCAGCACATAAATGATCATGCATGGCAGCTCTCACGATAATTTTTAAGCTATCAACTCAGTGTTTACAACAAAGATAGGAAATGAACTTAGCTGGAATCTGATGGATCTAGTCGCCGTTAAAGCCTGTGTGTCCACACTTCATTGTTTTTGCTACTAAGAGGGCAGAGATGTTTAAATTGCTACCTTCTCATTCTGTTTCTAGTGAAAGGAACTTCCTATCTAGATAATGGATTCTCTCTTGTTTTTCTAACAATGAATCTATTACTCGCAAGATGTGTAGTATTTCACGAAAACACGCTTTGTAGTTTGTCGATATCATCAAATTATTGCGGTTAGATGTCGAAAACAATAGCATTGTTTTGACTTTTAGAATGCTTTACTCCATAAAGATAAGTTTTACACTTGACGTGATAATAAAGTTCAGATACATATTTACCGTGATATTGTTAATACTGTGAATCACAAGTTGTTTTGTACAATGTCGTAAACGGTGGAATGATATGAACGAGTGAAGATCATTAATGCGATTCGGTATTATATCCCTCGAAGAAGGCAATTATCATGAAAGTAAAACTGTACTTAGATGGCATTACCGAGCTCATAAAAGTTACAGTGACATCAATACATAGTATAAAACAAAGTCGCTTTCGCTGTATGTCCGTATGTATGCTTAGATCTTTAAAACTACGCAACGGATTTTGATGCGGTTTTTTTTAATAAATAGAGTGATTCTTAAGGAAGGTTTGTATGTATAATAAATGCATAATATAGTAGAGAAACACTGATAAATTTAAAGGTTTCTAATGTGATGTCGTAAATAAGCACGTTTTTTTGCGCTTATATTGCAAACGCTGGCTGAACCCTACGAGATAAACAAAAATAATGTACTACAGTAATGTTCACCTTAAAAAGTTCAACAAAAAAGTCCGCGATGGTATATGTCTATCTCTTAGGGATAACCCAGCATAACCATTTTTATTCTTTACTAAAAAATGGTTATTTACGAAGTGATTTTAAACAATACAGCATTAATCCTTATCCAATGAAGTACCTTAAATAAATTGTGCATTTATTATAGATCAATATGCTTTTTACAGCATGTAATTTAAGTGAATATTACCGAAGATATTACAAATTTAAAATGCAGGATCGTAGTTGTTTGCGCCGGGCGGCGCGTGCCTATAAATAGTCTAAGCAAAACATGTTTGTATTGGCTAATGACAAAAAAGCTGTGAACGTTGTGTCTAAGGACATTCTGTAGTAGGTATATTTTGCATTGCACCCGTGCGAAGCCGGGGCGGGTCGCTAGTAATGAATAAATACGAAAGTCACGCAAGTCGACGTCGTATACATTAATAAAGTGTAATGATAACGTGCTATCGAAACTTCCTTATCCAGATTAAGGCTAGAGTTTAGGTGATTTAGTGAATAGGTCTATTTTGAATCCCGCGACGGACTAGTTGCCGGATCGTGTTGGCTCGCCAGGACCACTCGATGCTGTAGTCGGCCGACTAGTTTAGGACATTAGTTGTGTCTAGACGCAGAACCGTCGATTTTGCAGCGGAAATCGTAAATTATGTGACGGGGTGGAGCGGCTGAACCTTTACGAGATTCCATACTGTATTTGAGAACGATCTTTCAATTAGCACCACTTTTAACTGAAAACTTCGCTAAACGATCAACGAAGTAAAAATTGGTGTTTCAAGACCTTTGTTGTACCAAAAAAGTATACAAAACGCAGTAAACGTAGGTAGAAGGAAATTAAAGCGAATCTTTTTTTGGACCTTATATGTGGTTTTTATAATCTTGCGTATTGTAATGGGCAGTCTAAATATTTATTATGATATTAAAAGCCCATGTTGAAATATTTCATATTATAATAATTTTATTTTCGTAAGTTTGATGGTTATAACTGGTAACTGAATTTAGTTATATTCGTGATATGGGGTTTATAAATTATGGCAATATTTAAACTATCTATTGCTGGTATTAATTCAAAACACATTTTACAAAAATGTAATACTCACAATGACATAATTACTAACCATAAATAAGAAATAATAGTTAAAAGCTTAACTTAAGAGTTAATGGCGAGAAACAAGGATGTTGCGAAATCGCACTAATTGTAATGAGGGGTACGAGTATTTGTTCAGTGTTATCATTCACATCACGTACGTCGTCTCCTCACCTCCTCGACTCCTCGCCTGTTACCCCAGACACAGGGAGGGGGTGCTCGTGTTCAGAGTACAGATTCCTACTAACCCTTCAATTGATGGCAGTCCAGGTGCAAAGATTCAAAGAAATTCCTCACATACATCCCAACTTACATGCATTAACTAAAAGCCAACAACTATTGCGTTCAGCGAATTACCCCAGTTAGGGTTGACGAGAGCCATTGTAAGGCTTTAGCGCAGGTTCTTGCTTACAGAGCTAGTTGCAAAGAAATTCAGTTTCAAAGAGATTCCCAGCTTTGGGGCTAAGTCTTGCAGAGCTTTTGAGAGCATTCGTGTAACCGCGACGTATAGCCGCCGCTTTGTTGAATACGTTTTAAATGCAAGAAATTGCAACTAAATTGTTGCGTTTTGTTTCTTTTGTTACTTCGAGATGAGGAAGTGTTCGTGTCTCACTTCAAACAAAAATGAGAATGTACTGTACCTGGTCCAAAACTCACATTGTACACAATTAAAATAATTTACAAAACAGACAGTTTTGATAGCAATTTCGAGGGCAAATGAGTTGTTTTTTATCCTTACTGGTAAACCAAATTTATTCATTAAAAAACAGATTAGAAAAGACATTATCGTCCTTATAATTATGATAAAGCGTAAGTAGTATATGGATATGCCAAATTTAATTTAAGGTTTTTAAGTTCTCAACAAATTATAATTACAGCAAATCAAATTAGATAAACCAAGCATGAAGACAGATTGTAACTCTTACAAGAGTACATAATAACGTGAAAGATAAATATCAGTTCCGATCAAAATTACTTACTACTCCATGTAAGAGATCTAATTCAATCGATCAGAGTTGTTTGCGCAATACGATATGTACTTCATTCGTACTTTACTTGCGGTAAACATAGTTTCTCCGCAAGAGACGTGTTAAATGGCGATCCGACAATGGGCTACCCGAAAGATCTATGTCGTGGGCCGTAACCTTTCACCGCGGACAACTCATTGCACATGATTATGTTCGGCTCCGGCAAAATAACGAATAAGAATAATACACACGCTATCCTTTGTCTGCCATATACAGCGTGATCGAAAGAAACTTGCTTTCACTCGACGAGGCTACGATAAGTTTTGGAGTTTCAGAGTAATTAAAATATTTTGGCATCCGCTTAACGTTAAAGTTTCCAAAATGTTTGAAATTTTCAAGTTTTATTACTTTAAAATGTACATGCTAACATTTTGCGACTGTAAATCAATAGTGAAAGTAAATAATAGAGGTCGATTTACACAAAGCCAGATATGTTTGTCAGCATTGTACAATAGGAACTAATGGCGTGAATATATGTATGTATGTTTAAATTAATTGTAGGTATTAAATTATAGTTCATCAAACCACCGAATATTAAGCATGTAAATATCAATCTTACTTATCACTTGAACAGTCGCGCTTTGAGATATTGCTAAGCTACTTCGGACCCAGATCTCTAGTTATCTAAACACTCTGGACACTAACTAACTAACCGCTGAACCAACACGATAAATGTCAATTTTCATTATGTTCCTCGGAGCTTCGGATTGATATATTTCTTTACCATTTCACTTTGAGAATTTCTATGTTTGAAAAAAATAGCAGCTGGCAGATTCCTAATGTTATCTCATCAGAACATACATACATACATAGTTAGCGGCACGACGTATTTAAACTTTATTTCTCGTTGAATAGGGTTTCTCATTTTGTGTATGCGTAGATTACGTATTCCTTTTTTTGCAATGCTAATGAGCTTATTACAAAGGCAAACCTAGTGATGTAGCAGGAAATGTCTTCCTAATTCAATTAATTTAAAGTAACATTTATGCAAATTGCCGGTTTTAACGGGATCAGAAACAAAAGCAACCGTGCCACGCAGCGTCTATCCTTTAATTACGTCGCCACCAAACCACGTTTAAGCACTGCTGTTGCAATTCACGCAGTTTATATTAGTTTCAGAATGGTTTTAGCATTATTAAATTACTATATTTAAATTCTTAATCTGTTGTTTGTTAGTTATATTGTTTGGTAAAGGATAGGGAAGTTCTAGCTCTGAAGCTCTCGTTACCCCTTTTTGGGATTTGTAGCCGTGAGTTTATCTATGCATGTAAAAGTGATGAGGGAGTGAGTGACTGATTTCTCAAAATATCACAATACTTTTGGCATTGGTCATATTTATAGAAATTTAAAAGTAAATTAAATGTATAACTTAGAATGAACTTTTTAATAATTCTTTCTGATGAAACCAACTGAATCTTGAGTCTACAACATAAATATTGCGAGAATTTAACTGTCGTTAAGTAAAAACCTGAAGTGCTTCATTGGAGAATCCTAAAGTTGATTAAAGCAAAACGTACCTTTAACATTTCAATTACATAAAGTTAAATTAGAATTTGAGTTACAGAGTTCGAAACAGCAAAAGTTTAACGCTTGAGGATCAATAATTTGTTTATGAACTAATAATTAAATAATTATAAGATACTTCTTGCCAATTTTCAAATTAATTCTCATAAATAAAAAATGGGTGACACTCAGGGTTCTTACACAATTAAATCATTTGTATAAAAACAATTTGTAGGCCTAGCCTCTTTGCTATAAATAGTTGCAGTATTCTTACAAACACAGCGATTTCAGTACAATACAAAACGCCGAACCGTCAACCTAAAAGAGATAAACCGTCGTCGGTGCATCACCGCGTTACTCACTTGCCTTACTCATGATTAAACAGAGATAATATCCAAGTAGTGAAAGGCAGCTGCGAAGGTGAAAGGTCGCACGTGGCAACACATTGTTTCCGTAGATCTCGGACAAGGCTGGCCCACGCGGCGTGACAATACAACATCCTGTATAGTGGCAGACGGTTTCCCTGGATACGTCGTCGCCGTCCCGTCGTTCCGGACATAAACGAGCTTTCTCTTCTATTGAATGACTTGCTTTAAATGACCTTGAACTTTGTTTGCTTAACTGATTTAGAATTCCTAGGTTTTATTTAAATGAATGATATTATTAATAGTTGACAAAGAATGAATATTAATATTAAAGCTGCTAACAAAGAAAGCTGGTGGTTGTAGTAATTTTTAATAGTTGAGAATAGAGAAAAATAATATTATCAAATATATGCCAAACCAATAAATATATAAAGCAACATAATAGCCATTTTTTTAAACAATTTAAGAAAGATATACCACTAAATATACACCCGTGCTCAAATACAAGTTAGTAATAAAGTAAAGTCAAATAAAAGTAGTTACAAGTAAAAAAAAATAACGTGTAGGTTCAATACTCCTTGTACATAAAAAGTTTAGGGTGGTTGATGAGTATTTTAAAGAAATAAACAAAAATTAACACGTCTACCAAAAATTTAAGAAACACTTTTTTTTAAAAACGCTCCACTGTTTTTACGAGCAATTCTGAAACATCGGAAATCCTAAAAATATAATTTAGTCTTCTTTTATAAATGCGAGCCTTTGTATTAACTTACCACTATGTAAATTTGTTTTATAATTACATAAAAGCTTTTTCGGAATAGATTAGCAGAGATTATGGTAGTGCTGCACTTAGCTTTTACCGAAATAATATGTTAGTTGTTTTTACTATAAAATTAATCTTGGGAACGTTAATGCTATTTATGTAATATAGTGAACGAATTTAATTTTTTTTTGGGGATGGTTACGACGCGAACTTTACGAGGTTTACTATTAAAGTAATGTAAAAGATAGTTCTCAATGATACTCTTATAACTTAGTGAAGCACATATCATTTCAATTCCTCATTGGAATTAATGGAATGTCTTTCAAAGAAGATTAACAAATTTAATATGGTAGAGAGCTTGACGACAGAAAACGAAGGCGTTTCAGAATTTCAAATCCGTCGAAATATCGTTTCGTGGTTGCTCGCCTTTGCGGCATTGAAGCCGCATTTACATAATTATCTTTGCGACATTTCTATCTTATATTTCAATGTGTCTGCCTATTCATTTATACTAGAAATTAAAAAAGGAAAAATATAAAATGGCGAAAAGGAAGTAATTTTTATATATTCTGCAGTTGTAATATGCATTTTCCTTAATGTGACGCCCCACTGAAATACAAACTATGCATGCCCAATGTTCTTTTAGAAGGATAAAATATGTAATCAAATCATATCAGTATATGTCGATGTTTTGTGTTATTTTGTACACTTTTACATACATACATACATACATATACTCACGCCATTAATTCCCATTGGGGTAGGCAGAGACTATCGATCGCCACTTCGTACGATCCTGACAAACCTCTCTAGCTTCGTTCACATCCATCAATCTTTTCATACATGCTCTTTTATTCTTCATACTTCGGACGCCAGCCTTTTTGAGCACACTCTCAATTTGGTCCAAGTGTGTTCTCCGTGGTCGTCCTCTACTAACATTACCATCCACACTAGCTCTATAGATCCCTTTTACCAATTTTCTATCATCCATCCTCTCTATGTGCCCAAACCATCTCAACATTCCTTTTTCTATCTTTCTTACAATATCATCTTTCACACCACACTTTTCACGAATAACGCTATTTCTCACTCGGTCACACAATCTAACATTACAAATTTTTCTGAGGGACCTCATCTCTACTGCATTCACTCTGCTCTCATGCTTCTTCTGCCACACCCAACATTCGCTTCCATACATAAGCGTAGGAACAAGAACAGCATCATGCACAGCCATTCGGGCCTTTTCAGACACCGATTGACTGATCATTAGGCTATTCATTGCTCCATTTACCGCATTACCCTTTTTCACTCTTCTTTCAATGTCTTCATCACATTTTCCATCCCTTGTAAACAAACTTCCCAGATATACAAACTCCTTCACCTGTTCCACATCCTTACCATCAATCGCAATCACGCATTCTGTCACATCTTCCTGTCTCTCAAAAACCATCGTTTTGGTCTTATCCACATTCACCCTCATTCCCTTTCTTACAAAAGACTCACATGCAATATTCATCATCTCTTGCAACTCTTCTGCCGATGATGCAAGTAGCACTTGATCGTCAGCATACAAGAGGCATTTGATGATGAATCCACCCATCCTTAGTCCATAATCACTTTCACGCAACTCTGTCAAACAGTCATCCATGAACAAATTGAAGAGCCACGGAGAAGCTACACATCCCTGTCGGACACCCCTAGAGATTCCAAACCAGTCAGTGTTTTCCCCGTTTACTCTTACACATGCACTAGAATCCTCATAGAGTGATACCAGTGCACGTATAAGTCGACTCCCCAAACCGAACTTGGATAACACCTCCCATAAACACTTTCTTACCACCCTATCATACGCCTTCTCTAAATCAATGAAGGAGCAATACACCTTTTGGTTCTTAGCTAAGAACTTTTCAGTGATGCTCCTTAGAGAGAAGATTTGATCCATACATCCCATTCCTTTCCTAAATCCCGCTTGCACATCCCATATTTTCTCATCAGTTTCATTCATCACTCTTTCAATCAGTACCTTAGCATACAATTTACCAACAATGCTGAGTAAGCTGATGCCGCGGTAGTTTTTAGCCTCTTGGTGTGACCCCTTTCCTTTATATAGAGGCACAATCACCGCCTTGCACCAGTCTCGAGGTACTTTGCCACTCGACCAGCATTTTTGGAAAAGGAAGTACAACCAAGAAGCCACCAACCCTTTACCAGCCCTCAGCATTTCGATAGTTATCCTATCATACCCTGCCGCCTTCCCTACTTTCATACTTTTCATTGCTTTCATTATTTCTTCCATACTAATCTCACTGTCACTGAAATCACCCATCTCTTCGTTCCAATCAACATTACTGTCGATTGGCGAAGAAATGGATGCATCCTCTTTTTCAAACAGTCCCTCAAAATAATTCTTCCATACCCGTTTCATGCTACTTTCATCCGTCGCCAATTCACCCTGTTCATCTCTTATTACACTCACTCTCGTGTTTTGGGAAACTCCCTTTTCCTTCCGGATATACTTCCAGAATAACTTTTGGTTATTCCGGAAATTATCAGAAAGTTTCCTCTCACACCACTCTTGCAAATCCCGCTTTTTCTTTTCTATTTTCTTCTTCACCTCATTCTTAACTCTCTTATATTCATCTTCACTTTTCTGCACTACATCGTCAGTTACACTCGCATTCATCCGTTTACTAGCTTTAATCGCTAGTAAATCTAACCACGCTTTCTTCTTATCTCCAACCGCCTCTTTCACAACTTTATCCCACCAACTTGTTGGTGGTCTATTTGACCTTTTACACACACCACAAACTTCCGTCGCACATTCAACCATCGTCGATTTGAGCACATCCCATACTTCTTCTATTTCCATTTCATCCTTCATCTCCACGCAACTTAGTCTATCATCCAATTTTCTCACATATTCATCTCTGATATTTTCATCTTCTTGCAGTTTTTCCACTTTTATTCTCGCAAAATCCGTTGTTGACACTTTAGGCCTGTGACGCCAACGCGTACACAGACCCCTTAATCGTGATATAACGAGAAAGTGATCTGTGCCAACGTTCGTGCCCCTATAGACCCTGGTGTCAACAACCTTTGCTCTCAGCCTTTCATCAACTATCACAAAATCAATCATACTTCTCTCGCTTCCCCTCTGTCTTGTATACATATGGATATCTTTGTGTTTAAACAACGTGTTTGTAACACAAAGATTCCTCTCCAAACATACCTCAATCAATTTCTCACCATTCTCATTCATTCTTTGATCACCAAACTTTCCTAAAACTCTTTCGCAACCGTTGCGTGACACACCAACCCAGCCATTAAAATCTCCTAACATTATAAGTCTCTCATTCTGATCACACCCATTCACAACATCGTCTAACAGATTCCAAAACTCCTCCCTCTCGGATAGGGATTTAGACATGTCCGGAGCATAAACGCAAATTATGCGCATCCGGACTAGTCCCAATTTCACCTTAATCCACAGGAGCCTTGGACTCACACATTCGTAATCTTTCATACACTGAGCCATCCTTTCAGATATCAGAAGTCCCACTCCTTGGCTAGCTCGGTCATTGTCAGCGACTCCAGACCAGATTGCTGTGATGTTGCCAAGTTGTGAAACTTCCTTTCCCTTACGCTTCGTCTCATTTAAACATAGAAAATCCAGTTTTCTTTCATTCATAATCATACATACTTCATCTAATTTTTCAAACATTCCTCCACATACATTCATCGTACTGAAGCGGGTCTCTTTAGCCCACTTTTCGCCCCGTGAGAAACCATGGCGTGATGAGTGGCGAGCTACATCGCCGCCTCCGTGTTTATTAGAATTGGAACACATATTGGACCCACGAAAAGCAAGGGAAGTAAACTGTCCACCTAGCCAGAGCCCCGCTTGACTAGGTAAGGTTATTTAGTACCCGGAGTGCACCAAGCTCCGGGACGGCGGCACGCTAGCGACCAGGCTCACCCCTGGCCACGCATCCCTCGGCGCGGCAGACCTTGGATTGGTGTAAGGGCGAAGATGGAAAAGCCCTAGTCCCTTAGTCGACTTCTACGACACCCGCGGGAAGAGATGGGGTAGTGCTATTCTAAGCCGACACTACACAGCTTACACACACAGCTACACTTTTACCGCCCATATTCTAGTTTAGCTAGTTTAATTTTATACGCGCTTTTAATTAATACTTAAAACTACTTCTTTTAAAACATTATTTTCTTTACAAACTCCCCAAATATCTTTTTAATATAACTGTGCAAGAATAAACGTAGAAAGCTTGAAAATACATTGAAATATCATGAATTGAAACCAGTTCAAACTGCGAATACAGTGCACAGAACGGTATGAATAAGTTACTCGAAATTTACACGAAAATAAACTGGATCGGGAACAAAGATCAATATCCTTCGGGTTGGTTTGGAGCTGCATGTAACAATAGCAGTTTTGATTGAAACGGGGTTTGCTCGTGACAGCCCCGGTACAATGAATCGCAACCAAAAACTGTTCTACTGTTTCAACTTTTACTGCAAAACAATTGGGTTTTTCATATTATTACTCCGGGTTGTGGAAATTTAAGGAACTTTACAACTTTCTATTAACTTTTGTTATTGGGTAATACTTTTACAATACACTTCTCTGAAATTAATATTGGTGATATTAATGTAATGTTATATTATTGGTGAGGCGACTTTGCCACCATAAAAAATGAATAAGACACTTCTGACCGAAATCGAACTCCTGAAGATGATCTATTCTATCCTGAATTTCAATTTCACAAAACCAAAAATACAGTGGAGCCACTCTATAAGTAAACTAAATGTCAATTATAAAGCGAAACCTACCCCAAGCCAGCTAACAAAATACTTGAACGCCCCTTAGCATGTAAGTCAGCGACTCGAATCACATAGATCATGTAGTTCATGCAAATCGTGACAAATAACAATTGTAACCAACAGCTCGCACAATTACGCAAAACAAATGTTATTGTTATTAATTACAATGCATTACCAGTTAAATAGCTGAACTCGCGAACAGACCTCATTCATCACGTGATAAAAAAGCATTTTGTTACGCTAATAAGGCTGTCTCGTTTGTGGAAGTTATTTGTCTGGTCATAATTGGGTACATACCTTTTTGCGAATGGAAAATACTGGGTAAAGAATTTCCTTTTTAGCAAAGAACGGGGAATCGTATTAGGGACTCTTTCGGTTTAATATGTATACCTATGCAAATAAAACGAACAGAGAATGAAGGTTTGTGGGGAGCACAGAGCAGGACCCCGTCCAGAGAAAGTTTTTATCTTGTTATATGTCATCTCTTTCAACTTTTGAAATGCGGCTTTTGCATTCTGAAGAGGAAAATTGCTTTTACTGTTTAGGTGGAACTTCCGGAATTGTTAATACATTATTTTGTTATGCTAATAAAATTTGGATAACTTTTTTCAGTAGGAGGTTTAATATGATTGAATTTTTCTATTTCAGGCGATATTCGTTGAAAAATAGCTGCAAAAACGAAATGTCTTGTTTCTTGTTTTTTCTCCACTTAGAGTAACTTGTGTTTGGAACATTATATCAATGAAGAACTTTTGGATATCTCTATTTTTATTGGGAAAACTTTCCTTTTGTTTCCTGGAACAGTTTTTTGGACTTATTAGATTGGTTTTTTCTATAGTGTTCCTAATTTATACTCTAAACCTCATACAATAAGTCTCATCAAGAACAGCTATTCTTTACAAATTTTTAATCATGGTCATAACAGCAGTATACAATTGAGCTACAAAATTACATCTTTACACCTTTACCTCGTTACATCACCTCTACACCTTTACAACACGTAGTTTATGAGGTAAAATGATAACACGACAAGATTCCCAATATGGGACGCGTTACGATGGTCGGCGCGGTGGCGCGTGCGGTCAGCCTAACTGGATTAGCATGCTGCTCTGTGGCTGGGAGTACTTTCCTCTATGACTCGTGTACACACTTTATATTGCTCTATTATTGATAACAATAATTTACATATGAAGACACTACACGGCAATAATCTCGATTTTACGTTACATTTGATGAGTCTAGAACTTATAGAATATTACTAAAAGTAAATTTTCAATATATTTAATAAAAAAAATATATACTTTACAACGCTGTAAGAAGTTATAAAAGCTAAAGTTAATTCTCTGAGTACTTTACCATAAACGACGTTAGTTAGTTTGTATTTATTCTAAGAGTGAAGTAAAACATTTGCGGTATCTTCCTGCTTATAAGCTGGTGGGAAAACGGAAGGTAGGAAAATATACCCTCAAATATGTTTAGTATACTCGTGCATCCAAAAAATTAAATATTAAGAAGTTTTGTCTGAAACGTAGTTTTAAAACAAAACGTATAAAAATATATTTTTTACATGTTTTTACAGTTTTAACATTTATATTTCTTTACAAATTATAATATCTTTAAGGTGTAAGGCAAGGTTAATTTTCGCGCAATAGTGGTATAAAAACTTCAGGTTTTCTATCAGAGGTATCATGAAATTTAACGTCACTAGAATTCTCTCACAATTACTACACAGTTTAGTCCGCCACGACAACCTAACTTAAGCCACTAATTCATGGTTTCAAGGTACACAAAAGCAACAATTGAGATGTCAACACTCTACCCATTTCCCAATGAACGTGGAATTTCTTTTTTGCTGCACGTAGACCGTGTTGTAAGAGCCCGTTGTAAATGAGAGCGACGACCCGTAGTCTGTAAACCTTCCATAATTCAATATAGACTCATATCAAACGGAACCTTCATACATACTGAACATTTGTGATCAAGCTGTTATTAAATATTTTTTATAAATCAGGTTAGGGTGGCCGCGGAGGACACACTTGGACCAAATTCAGAGTGTGCTCAAAAAGGCAGGCGTCCGAAGTATGAAGAATAAAAGAGCATGTATGAAAAGATTGATGCATGTAGACGAAGCTAGAGAGGTTTGCCAGGATCGTACGAAGCAGCGATCAATAGTCTCTGCCTGCCCCAATAGGAATTAACGGCGTGAGTATATGTATGTATGTATATATTTGACAAGTATATAGAAATAGAAATAAAGGCCAGATAAGGTATGTGATATAATGAGTTTATTGCTCAGGATCACAGACGCTAAAAGAAGGTACTCTGAAGGATTTGATACTCAGAAATAGCGCAGGTTTTTTGCAACCCTTTAGGGCACTTAATGTAGGAAGAATATGATTCATTCGGCGCTGGTGAAGTTATATTGATCGGGCTGATTATAATCAAGACTTAAAGATAATAATTGGAATTGTTAAATCTTCCGAATTAACGATTCCAAACCTAATTCTGAGATTGTGTAGAAGCAAAAACTTATTTTGAATGAGGAGGAAAATATTAGGGAGATCTATTTTCAGAAGAAGTTGTTGATGAGCTTATGATAAATATATTTTTTGTTTTCAATCTAAACCAGATATGTGGTTACGTAATGTACCTACTGTTAAGAGTGGACAATACTTATTTTATTGTAATCATACATTTTTATTTAGCTGCTATTATTATATTATTTTTTTTAGATGTAAGAGAAAATATTCCTATATTCGTATAGCCAATAGTAAACAAAATATAAAATTATTCTGTATATGAAATCGCACCTACAAAGACTCTAACCATACGCTCATACTTTATTTTTATTTCAAACTTCGCGAAAGAAAAGTTGTAAGTTGCACGAGTAAATCTTTTATTTTTATTCATGGTGAATATCTTTATGCAAATAAAAGAAGCAAATATGAATAGTTCCTATACATTCTGCGGTTGATAGCATGATTGATGACGAGGAGAAAAACATTATTCCGCCGCATATCGTGGACGAATAGCGCCCAAAAACGAACATGAACGAAATATTGGATTTATTCGGTTTACTTTTACGTTCGCCGTAACTAGATACGAACGAAACCGATCAAAAAATTGCGTAAACCCATTACTAAAACCTGTTGCGAAATTGATTCCCACTGATCTATACATATATCATATCGTAATAATGTTTGCCTATATGACGTCATCTGTGTGAACAAGCTCCTCAACGCGTTAATTTAACCTTCTGAAAGCAGAGTAAAGCAGAATTATATTCGATTTTCAACGAACATAATAAAATAGTTAAATAAGTTTTACACGAACATTGAAAACGGTCTATAAACATAAGTACAAATTACTTTGATACCTCTGTAATAGCGTACCACGTGCCTGTTCACAATTCCCAAACTTTCGTATTGAAATCAGAAAAGTCTTTGGAAATATTATCATTTACATATTTCCCCAATACGCTCGAACTGATAAGTCGGCTTATTTAAAAATAGCTACGGAAAGAGACCGACAATTTCGTTGTTTAGCAATATTCAGAGTTTTGCTGATTTTCCTCATGTCTCCCTATAAATGTAAAACAGGAAAGTTTCCCCCAAATCAGCTGCGTCCTCTAAACGAGGAACACCAGAGCCGCTCGAGATGGAATTTTCATTTTGGCTGAGAAGGGATCAATGACCTCCCATGTAAAATTCTATGCAAACATGACATGAACTTTTGAATATGTGTTATTATATTTTAGTAATGTTAAAACGTGAAATTGATGAGTCGAAGTAAAAACAATTTGACTTTTATATCAAGTAGTTAATTAAAAAGCATCTAATTGGTTGTGAAATGATCCTTTTCAAGCATGAAATACTCGTAGGCTTCTGATGCGTCCCAGTGTGTGTAAAATAATAAAGTTTATAGAAAACTAGTTTTGTCAAAAATAAAGGGACCCTGGCAATCTGTACTGTAGGTACAGATCAAGTTAGCTCAATACTAAGTAAGACTTGTATTATGGGATACTAACTCAACCATATCTTTAATACAAATAAATAACATCCAAGACTAAGAAACAATAATTTATGCTCATCACATAAATGTTGCTCTCAGCGGGGATCGAACCCGCAACCTCCGGACCGAGAAGCTAATCACCTATCCACTCGGCCACGTATTTTACTCGTTATTTAGAAAATAAACCTTAGAACGATATGCGAATATATTTCTATTCGTTGAATATTGACAGCGATAGATAGCCTCCAGCGGCAGCCAGCTTGTTAGAAATTCGATTGTTGATTTATTTCGTTTAAACTTTTTCCTCATGTGCACGGGCTATATTTAGTTTCAAAAGATTTTCAGTTCAAAATGCGATATTGGTGATTACACAATCTTTACATCAAACAAATTTGTTTGTTATACATGCGGTCATATGCGGTATGAGGCGTGTTAGATAGCCTGTTCCATATTAAATATCAGTTAAAAATCAATATGAAATTATTTTCAGTACTATCGCACAAACTCATAATACTGAGCTAAAATATTGCAGACTCGGCATGTGTACTGAAAAAAAAACAACGCATGAGTTGCTTCTCAGTTTGTACCTTGAAAAAAAGCAAAGCAAACAAAATTTCACAATTACAGAATTGAAGTGAAGTTTTAGAACATTTATTTCAAACGAAACAGGGGATCACCATTGCCTCGAAAAGAATCAAATTAAATTTCTATCTAGACTAGACTGGCTTCTTAATCCCCATATACGAAATTGCAATCCAGTGAGAGGGAATTAAAAGCAATGAAGGATATGCAAAGCGTTATAGTGAACAAAACAAACGAAGCACAGAGTATTATCTGAGAGTAACCTAGTTCGGCTCGGGCGGGGGGGGGGGGACGCAATATGGCCAACGAGTTGTAAATTTACAAATGAAGCGGAATTGCAAAAAAAGTTGTTGCACTAGGACGGTGGAGTGCTCGGTCAGCGGGCACCTGCGCTACGACGGCGCTAATATAGCTCTGCTGGGGCTAGATCTAGCTGTTTCAGATCTATCGAGTTTTAACTGAAAAAGTTGTAATAGCTAAAGCTGCAATCAGAACTATAATTAAATCCTTTCGCTGTTTTTGTTAGACAAAACTATTGAAAATTAAAAGTAAGTAGTAGTTAAATCGATGAACGATGCTATACCAAGTATACCTATTTATCGTTTCTTATACTTACTCAATATCGCGTTTGCTCGAAGGGTTTTTAATATACAATACAAGTAATTCATATTTATTGATTACGTAAGAGCTGATGTAATGTAGGGTAAATAAAAATTATCATTAAACATCATAAATATAATTAAAGCGTTATTTTCGTGCGCTGTTGTATGTTATTTGGCAATATAATTGTGTAATGAAATATAGCACTTTCTTGAAAATCTAGCGCAAACTCTCACTGAGTAGACCCCAAGGAGGTAGCCCGGCGGGCGGGGAAGTCACTCACTGTTTGTTTTTAATTTGATTAAATAAAAACTTTTAACAGAAATCGTGCCGTTTTCTACTTATTGCAAATGGCTCTTTTGAAGATGTTACAATGAAACGTTTTACAACTTCTTTATTCTATTTCATTTTGAAATTGTTACTTACCTATTAAAATTCTCTTTTACTAGTCGGTGGGATCTTAAACCTGAAACAAAAAATATTTTTTTAATTTAATTCATTCACTTTAACATTTTATATAATTGTATTTGCACTTGGAGCATACTTGTGGCACTTCTCAATATCTTTGCTTGGAAGTTGAATTAGATGATTAAGAGACCAGGGAATTTGCACAGTCGGTGGTTGTAAATAGAAGCCGTTGGTTTTTTAATTTTACTATCTTTATACGTTGTTTACTATATTAAACGTTGTTTTTTAAATTGTGACGGAGTCTGTAAAGGGCATTTCATCAAACATTTAAAAAAGGGTTTAAGTAAATAATAAACATACATATAAGTACTCACGCCATTATTTCCCATAGCATAGACTATCGATCGCCACTTTGTACAATCATGACAAACCTCTCTCTTCGCTTCGTTTAGTTCCATCAATCTTTTCATACAAGGACTTTAATTATTCTTTAAATAATTTATACCAAATAACTTACTTCTAATCGTCATCTTATAACTATTATTCTGTTTTCATTTAATAATCCTCTTTTAAGTGCAGTTTGATGAAAAGAGAACAAAGGTTGAAACTAAAGTACACAGAGATATAGAGAGCCCACCACGTCTCGCACGTCCTCGCTAATAATATAAGAAGACGGTTACAAGGGACCTCTTTAGGATGAAACTAAGATTGTTTTTATATCGGGGTTGCGTAGCTAGAATAAAAAGGATGCTCATCAAAGTCGTAATCCAAACGAGGAAAATGATCAAAACGTACCTAGATATGTTACTCTACACTAATTCCGAATAGGGTGAAAATGGATTCTGATATAGGTGCTTTTTATATATTGATAAGCTGTCTAGTGCCAGCTTAGAATGTGACTACCCCTTTCCATCCACGGGTGTCGTAAAAGGCGACTAAGGCTATTTTCAAATGTGGCTGAGGACTTTCTACCTCTAAAGCTCCGGCTACCGCTTTTTGGGATTTATGGCCGTGAGTATATGTATGTATGTATATTGATATTAATAAACATATATTGGTTATAAATAGTCAGCCAGCACTGATTTCTAGATTTATAATCTGATGTCGTCGAACTTGAAAGTCAATCAACATATCATTTCCGTCCGTCCGTCAAAATGGCTGCAACTAAACAGTACAACTTTACGTCATTTGCATTGCAAATATCTCGTACAAAGGAAATAGAAAACAATTGTGGACTCGCATTAATTAATTTGCATTATTGTTTAAATACTATTGTTTGGCAGCTAAGTGGTAAGGTAAGACCCCAGGGTAATTAGCGGGGGAGCGGGGCGGGCCGTCAACAGCCATGTATAGTGTGGTAGTGGTAGCCTATTGTCCAAACTTATACACAGTGCTCCGCCAAACCTTAGGAAACATCCTTAGAATATTTTTTAGTTAATAAGCATATATTTGCAAAGGTTTTAAGATAAGATAGTTATCCTCTTTAAACTTTTTTCTTCCATCATGAGTTTGATTTGAGGGTATATATAAATATACTTTAAAAACATTGATGATTTGATTGTTGGTGAAGGGTAAATAAAGGAAAGAAAAATTCTTTCCTTTATTCATTAGTAACAATCCCCACATGAGGTTTTCATGAACAAAAACATTCAAATTGTGAATTTTAAGTTTGTTTTCACAGTCGTTTTATAAATGTTGGTTAAACCCAGCAAGCAATGGCGATCTCATAAAAAAACTATTTTAAGCACTAACCGCTAGGTACGAGTATGGGATGCATTGAGCACATACTCACGATACGATATTCCCTAAGTAATCGACCACACTTGGTCCTACTCTCTAATAACAAAACGTTCTCGACCAACTTCACTTTTTCACCTCGTACAAGTGGCGCGAACAATAATAATTTGATATAATAGCGTGTTCTCTGGAGAGATCCTGTAACACGAACAACGTCGATTGCGTCATTGTGAACGACTCTCCTACGCTTTGTTCTCGACTCTCGAGATCGATTCATTGATATCTAAATTTTACGACGCGACTCGGGTCAAATCAGACTTCGCGTTTTGAAAGTAAAATCGGTAATTTAATCAGCTAAGAGATCATTTATGGAAATATATTATTCAGTTTTCAATCACATTGTGTAATGAATGCTACGTGAATAAACTTTCGGAGCCGATTAAGAATAAATTGCGATTCTTTTGGACATACATAAAAACTCGCTTTGAATATGAGTGAAACACGTCGAAGAAACCGGCATTATTAGTATCCATAATGTGTAATTTAGCTTATTACCCCTAATTCTGTAAAAGGAAAGTTAGTTATCTTCTTTGGTCATTAATTCCGATCGTATTATCAAAGATGTCTCGAGCAAACACATAAATAAAATTCTGGCCGTTGCTTGCCGGGTGGGTACAAGTCAAACAAATATCTGAAGGGAGGCTGTTCCGGGACTGAGAGAAGACAGAACCACATCAATAACTGTCAACTAGAGCCAGCTAGCCTTACTTATTGTGACTGATCATCACATATCAAAATGATATCACTACACTATACATCATGGTGAAATGAAGCCATCAGTTTTAAGATAATCATAGCTGTATTTATTCTTTAAGATTTATTTATTTATTTATTTATTTATTAAGGACAAACAATGGTAACAAATTTTATACATACATTGGTGATAAAAGACATTAAATGTTATTGTCAATTCGTTACTTTGACGTTTATCACGAGGACATAAAGTGGTATTATTATGAAAAAAAAAACGTAAATAAGAGAAAAGTATCTAAAGCTAACATTCAAATATATATACAAAAAAAAACCTAGATAATAACTAAACCAAATAACATCATATCACTGTCGAATCAGGGTCTCCGCTGCCTGGAGCTTAAGCTGTCTTAAGGTGCAATTAAAAATATCAATATCACTGAAGTATTCGTTGTAAGTGTGACATATTCTGTTTAGGGGAGCTCGGTTGCCTGCTATAGTTTTGCTGGGCTGCTCATGAAATAAATTAGTATGCATTGTATTTTCATTTCAAGATTCATTGTACTTTGCTGGGTCTTCAATGATCTTTGTTCCAAACCAACCACCTATTTCAGACGTTTGTAGACAAATAGTAATTTGTCGAGACGACATTTTTATAAAATAGATTTCAAGGATGAATTTCAGAACCAATAACACTTACAATCGTATGTTTTTATCCCGAAAAAATTTTCCGAGATTCAGCTAGAGCTTCTCAATGAACAATTCCATCTAATTTTGAATTTTGGTAATATTAAGTATAAAGGATCGTTGGCACAGTTTCCATTAGTCTTCCGTCCTTGGGACCTTCCAAAACTATTTAGTAAACTCTTAATCGCCTCCTGTGAAATCTGCCCAAAGAGTGGTAACAGTGCTATTCCAAGAACTTAGACATGACTAAAAAATGGACAATGTATAAATAAGGCTACACAGGAAGCACGTGTAACTGAGGCAGAACAGCGTTAACGTAATCGTGGAAAGGTTGATAATGTAGTCCACCCTATTCTTGTTTGAACTCTTCACAAAAGGTCCGGCGATATAAAAATCTTTTATATCTCAAAGAAAAGTTGAGTAATTAAAACATTCTTTAATTTTTTATTAACTACGAAACTTGGATCTGGAAAAATATAAATGAGATTGGGCATTCAATGTTATATCCTTAACATTGCTAAGGTTATAATAATATAATTTATATACATACATACATATACTCACGGCTATAATTCCCTAGAAGGGGTAGCCAGAGCCAAGGAATTATAAATTCCTCAACCACTTTTGGAAGTTGAGTGGGGAAAAGGCGGTAAAATAAAGGTTTTTGGTGATGGGTCTCCAACCGCATCGCCCAAAAATCCAATAAAAAGCCCCAATACCCTTAGTCGCCTCTTACGGGCCATGGGGGCAACCTCGACGCCCACCCCTGCGCGTGCCGAGCCTTGTGTTCAGAGCCGCGTAGAAGATCCTCTTGACACCCGTGGGTAGAAAGGGGTAGCGACATTCTAAGCCGGCACTACACGGCGAACACTATAATTTTTTTCTTATGTATTTTAACGATGACATATTTTTCATATCTTTACAATATGAAAGTTCATAGTATGATAAAAATAGAACACATTTGTATGAAATAACGTTATAATAAACAATTGAATTAATATTTGATCCCGTTTTAAACTGGTTCTCGTAGGAGATAGATAATAAGCTCTGTCTTAGTATTTGAAATATAGATATTGTCATCAGAAAATTAATACTAAATTCAACATAACATAAACGTTCACGCCGAATATCCCCGAAGGGGTTGGCAGAGGTACTAATACTTCTGAACATCACGTGACTATATCACCTGGTGTTCAGAGTAACCACGTTTTGCATGGACAGTGTACTCACGTGGTAGGAGGCAGGCCTATCGCCGTTTTGTACGAATACACTGTCACATGACTAAGTATAACTCAGCCACTTGGGTTTCCTCACGATGTTTTCCCTCACCGTTAACAACCATGATAAATTAACCTCACATATGTCTTTTTAGAAAAGAGAAATTGGTGCAGGCCCGACCCAGGATTTGAACTCTAGTCGTTTGCACGATAACCGAGTGTTCTACCCACGGGGCTATCACGGTTGCAAATTGTAACGGTTGGTTGTAAATTCAACATGTTTAACTTTAACTCAACCTTCACACCGCATGTACCCGAAGTCGTGGCAAGCCTGTCACCGCTTTGAACGTCTACACTGTACAGAACAATGAGTAAGTAAAACTAATAACCTTGATAAACAATAACATACATAAACACCATCCAAGACTAAGAAACAATCATTTATGCTTATCACAAAATTCTTGTTCTCAGCGGGATTCGAAGCCACAAACTCCGGATCGTGAATCTAGTCATCTATCCACTCGGCCACGGACGTCGTCAACATGGGAAAATCGTTAAAATGTTTAGCGTCATTAAGATGGGACACATTGATATACAGCATATATACCAGGTCTACTCCTGACTTGGGATTTGAACCCACGCCTAACTTCTTAAAAAGCGGTATTCTTCCAAGTCCAAGTGAGCTATCAACGCATTTAAGTAAGTAAAAATGGGTCATTCGTAAAAAGTACCATTCGCAAGATTATAAGGCTACTTGTAAATCTTAATAAGTATCGCAACTTTCAGTGAAGTTGGGATTACCTCAGGAAACATTTTTGTTTGTGAAAAATAAACTTGTTTAACAAAAGAAATGGAAGAAATTTTATGTTTGTACATAGCTCTAAATGTAAACGGCTTTGTAAACGCTTCATTATACCTTTTGATTTATTAACATACATACATACATATACTCACGGCTATAATTCCCTAGAAGGGGTAGCCAGAGCCAAGGTATTAGATATCCCTCAGCCACTTTTGGAAAGTTAAGTGGGGAAAAGATGGTATAATAAAGGTTGTTGGTGATGGGTCTCCAACCGCATCGCCCAATTAATTTATTAAGTATCCTGAATTATGTTTATATCTCGTGTAAAAAATACTCGTGTAGATTAACTTTCTGTTTGGTTTTCCTACCATCATCCCACAGCCAAATAACCAGTACATTTAATTGCAAGATTCAGAGTATTTATTATCATAAGTCTTTATAACCAATGTTAGTGTTACTTAGTTTGGCTGTAACTGTAACATACAGTAAAAACCATTACTGTTGATCTAACATCTATTTAATATTAATCAAATAAAACAAAACAACCTTAAAAACCATTATAAAAAAAAGCAAAAATTCTTAACACCGAATAATAGTGATAGTTTTGATCCCGTTTGTCTCTAAAGTAACTCTGACTTGTGAAATATCCGATTCGCAACCCACCTGCTCCAGCCTGGGTCGGGAGCAACCGCATCGCATTATTTCGAGCAAATATAAGCGGTAGGTATAACTCCACAGACGAGGCATTAAGCGAGTTTAATACAAACGTGAAAGAACCTTGGATAGCTGGTTCTTTTAATAATTCATTGTTTCGTTCTCATAATATTACTTAGTGGGAAACTTATTGGGGTTAACACGATTTCAATATTTTGCTGCTAAATGCAATATGGTTATAGTAAGAATTTTATTGTAGTTAGAGGTTTGGCGTGTTTTAGTTATGAATTTAATGATTGAGTATGAACATGAATATAATTATCAGCACGTATTTATATGAATTTAGAAGATAAAAATATTATATCGTACAAAGTTGAAGATTGAAGATATTTTCTTTATGTGACTCAGATTGTCAAAAAATATGTAACAAGAATTTCAAGATATTTGTTGGTAAATTGAACACCAAATACAGCAAACACTATTCTAACTACAACAGAGCCTACAGGAGACTTACATAAATTTTTGGGTCGCAGTAGTGATGTATGTTTTATCAAATAATATATCGGAGTGCCAAGTTTACGTGACAGCCGGCTCGGATCCGTTCCAATTTATTGTTTCGATGTTCCTCGATAGAAACTGTTTTTCAGCTTATTTCCGCGTCCAAAACTTTCCGATCCATTGTTTTATTTGGTTTGTTATCTATTATATTTCCAATCTATTACATGATTGGTTTACAAAACCTAAAAAGGTTCAATTGTCTTCATTTAAATATAATAAGGTCTTTAAGTAATATATTCAACTTTTATTTTTACTTTCCAATGTTTTTACATATCAATATCGTTTTACATATCAATTGAATTAAGTTATAATTATGAGTCTTTATGATTCTGAATCTTTAAGTTTGGTTGCAAATCAGATCAGCATAAATATAGGCGGCCATTCATTAGGTTAACTTTACCTACCTGCGTTTTGTAAATGGCATTAGGAACAGAGACGGAAGACTCCTATTGAAACTTTGCTTAATCTATACTTATAATAAATCTGTAGAGAGGTCAATTCTGTACATGAAATATATTTTCAAAATAACCATCAGGTGGTGATTAGGGATCGATACTGATGCCAAAAATGCAATCAGTAAAATTTTTGTCTGTCTGTCTGTCTGTCTGTCTGTCTGTCTGTCTGTCTGTCGGTTTGTATGTTCCTTATGGAAACAAAAACTACTCGACGGATTTTACCGAAACTTGGTACAATTGTTCTTCATAAACCTGCGCAGGTTTTTGTATACTTTTCAGCAGAGTAGTAAAGGGGAATTTTGGGAAATTTTGGGAAAACGGGAGAAGTTACTCCATTTTTTAAGCTTCCGTCGCGTTTGCAGCCTCAATGGTTAAACTTACATAGAAATCATGTGTGACGGAAATATTCTTCATAAAATTATCTAAAAAAAAATCCTCAACAGTTTATGTCTATCTTTTACGGTTGACTCACAATAACACGTGTAATTCTTGATAGCTTAGCAGTTCGGAACATTCTGATTGTATTTGTTTACTCTTACGTTTGTAAACCTCTCACTTATCCCTAATTTAAATAAGGTAACATTATTATCTATTCAATAAAAAAAGAATCATAGAAATCGGTAGACAAACACCGAAATTATACATAAAATAAGCCACCGCGCCCGTGACCAAAACCAAATCTTTACTAATTTACATATAACATACTAGATGGCGCCAGTAGTTGCATCCTACATCACGTAATGAAATGATTTATTTTTTAGATTGTTATAAATACTTTATAGCGTTTTATTTGAAAATTTGCTATTAAACGGAAATACTGAACCGTTCATCAAAGCGCATTTAAAATCACCAAACTACACTGTTTAGGGAGCGCTATAAATTTAATAAATTGAAAACATTGCGCTGAATTTCACAATGCTTGAGCAGTGACTGAAGAAAGAAACCTCAGATATTTAAAAAAAACAGCGCTACCCGTGCGAAGCTGGGACGATCCACTAGTTTAGAATAAAGTTATGTAAAGCTCGGAGAGAAATTAAGAAAAATTATAACAGTACCCAGTTCTATGCAAATAAGGAAACTTGTCATGAACGTCTCAATACGCCCGAAAGTTAATATTATGACTTAATAACAAAGTTGAAAGTAGGCTTTTAAATTCGGGCTGCTCTGAGTCTAACATTAATGACCGACGACGTAGCCATTTCCAAGGGCCGCGGCCGCTTAGGAAAATTCCCCTCTCGGGTCCACGAAGGGGAAGTAATGCATTTTCCTTTATCGCCGTGTAGACAGTTCGCCTACTCTTCAACAAGGGGACGCTTTTACGATCATTGTGTTCACGTCTGTACACGGCGGGTGCAATGAAAAAATACTGGTGTACCCAATCAGAGCGCTCGTAAAATAAACACGCTCTTCGCTCTACGAAACTTCGTGGCTTAAGCACTTGAACGGAGAAATAGTCCCCGAACGCTTCGAACGGTGAAGACGCGGCTACCTATTGATTGAAAATCAAATTACCTTTTACGTTTACAGCCACTATTCGACTTCATCACAGATTTAATGTTTACCTCGAAAACATGAATTCATTTAATCGTTCCTATAAACGAACGAAATGGTGCTTTAATCGTTGTGTATATTTCTAACCATTAGAATTTAATGTCAACGTTTTGAACTTTTTAATACGAGTCGCTGCTATAAAATTTGTATGAATCTAATAAAGTTCAATGAAAAACAAGTGTAATGACATTTCAATGTGCTGTGTGGCGCAACGGCATGTCAGAGTAGAAATGTCAGGATCGTGATCTACGTCTTAGCAACACTTGCACCGGACGCCAAGGCGGACTTACAACAAAACAAAATTGTAACATTGCCACATGTTCACTACTACACTTATTAATGTAAGCTGGAACGGAGAAAGTGCAAAAGTTCCCATGAAAAGTATGCGGTAAAGTTGACTTAATAATTAATGATAAAGTATCGAGTAATGTGCATGTGTAATACATGTATAATTATACGTGTGGGTGGGTTAGTCTGTGCATGAGTGCTTGTCTATTGGCATGTTTGCTGGTAACGATACACATAGTGATTATGTATTGTGTTGTGCTAAAGTTACTCAGTAATGTTATATTAACTTCATAATCGATTTACTTTTAATAGTCATAGCCAAGAGTTCTCTCTTTCTTGTTTGGTGTTTTGCATATAAAATGGAAATTATAATAAGTGAAATTTTATATCTATTAGTAAGAAGTAGTTTCAGCTTAAAATAGCACTATCTCTTTAACACCAGTTTAGTGTGACTGGCGCTCTATAATCAGTTTTTCACCACATATTTCCAATTTTAATGCCAAAAAAGTAAAAAAAATGTTGCAACAATTTGAATATCTATTATACCGTTTTTAGATTATAGCCACAGATAAGTGTCAGTAGGTATCCTCACCTCACCATCCCTCTTCATTTATCATCACATTAATAATACATGCACACACATAATCTGGGCTGTTATGCCAAAAAGTGGTAACCAAGCTTCAGACTTAGAAATTCATCAGCTGCTTTTATATGTTGAGTGGGGAAAGGATTATAAAATAAAGAATGATAGGTGTCAAACCACATCGTCCAATATTTACTTAAAAAGCTCCAAGACAAGACGCTAAGCTGCCTCGTCCGACACCCACGGGAAAATGGGTTAGTGCTAGTCTAAACCGACACTACATACACATACATACATACATATATTCACGGCCATAAATCCCAAAAAGGGGTAGCCAGAGACCGAGGCGAGGCAGCTCGCTCAGTCAGTACGCGGCTATTGACGACACCCGTGGGTAGAAGAGGTAGTTCAATTCTTAGCCGGTACTACACACTAGATAGCTTAACTATCAAACACCTAAACAAAGTAGCTGTCGTTTTCATTTTTAATTCAAACTACAGGTAAGTACAGTATGACTCGAGGAAGCCTAGCACGATTGTTATTTTATCGTTACTCTGTCGGTCGGTTAGAATAAGATAAACGTATATGGTACTATGTAATTGCGAAAGAGATGGCTGTTCTATACGTCGCTCGTGCTAGCTGTGTAGTAATGGTGAAACTTTGTCATTAACCAACAGCAAAGTGCTGTCGAAGTTATTAATGCAATTAGAAGCTTTCATTCGAATTTATAATTTTCTTAGAAATCAGAGGTGAAGTCTAAAAAGATGTGAAACGGTGAATTAATGATGAGATAAGAGGGTTACATTAAGTGTTTGTTCCGATTAATTATAAGAAATGTCAAACGTAATAATTCGGTAATTCAATAGCTCCACGTTTATTAAAATTATGACAGAATTTCATTAAAACAATATTTTAGCTTCTGATTTTTATACTTCCCCATGAACAGAAAATCATGAAAAAAATATTTGTTGTATGTATTATATTAATAACAGTCGTTCGTTAGCAAGGAGCGCGCCTATAATGAGAGGAATAGCATCTATAAATAAAGACAAGACATTTCCTGAATCCAAAACAGATACCGAAAAACACAAATTTCCACGGCCGACGGAGTATGTAAATTTTATGTTAAAATCTCACAGGCGATCTCGCTGAATGAGTTTGCGATGTAAATCAAAATCGTGCATAAATTTTACTCTGTATCATAAACGATAATTAGTTGTAATATGTACGTGAAATGAATTTACTGATTTACCTACATTTGATTGATAGACTCGTAATTTATGCGTGGTAAAAGTTGTGAGGAAATATCAAATATAAATATATATTAATTCACTCATGTTGCTGTGTTATTCAGTGGTTTCATATACACTATTTATAAGATATTTAAAGCAACCTTAGACAACAATTATATATAATGAGTACATTACACGTTTATTTTTAATTATATTAATCACATACTGCCACGCAAAGGGCCACTATTGCAAAAAAAAATGTAGTATTATATCTAGTTTACATGAAATATTGAATATTTTTTGCCAAAGTGCACAAACACAGCTTTCACATACAAATAGTGGAGCTAGGTCGCGTACGTCGCGTCGTCCGCCATTGCTCAGCTCTGGAAAGCTCTCAAGTGGTCTCGAGACACCAGACACCAAACGTTATCTTTAACTTGATACTTGAAACCATAAATCGTATTACCTAGATAAAACTGCATTTCTCTTTGTCTAGTTTTACTCTTCATTTCATACTTTTTAATTTACGTCTTAGGTTTCCTCATAAAAATTAATTTCTAGATAAGATAGTTCTATACAGGGCTACACCAGATGAAAGAGATGATTGCGAGAGCAAACAAATAGAGAATAGAAACATCGGAGCGAGGAACGCAATAAGACAATCGCCGGCCCGCGCGCCTCAAACCCTTTGCTTTGCAGCGAGATAATTACTGTCTGATTATTTTCTCCTTTTGCGCTTCGTGTATCCGGGAACTCGTGAACGAAGATGGAGCTGCGCCGAAACGGTAAAGAAAAGAAAACCTCCTGGGAACTGAGCGCTCGGCAACACCTGACTGAGAAATGCTTTCACGGACGTTTACCGATCACGTTTGTTTTACCAATGCGATACTATTGGAAACAGAATAGAAACAATCGCTAACTATTCACTTTCATTTCAATATTAATAAGTAAAAGATGACGTAGAGAAGTAGAGGTGATTAAAACGATGCTTTCCCAGCATGTTTAAAAGATGAATGTTAGTTTTGTTGTGTTCCTGTAGCGGTTGAAATGTGCGTTCCACATTAGGCACGCGGCTGGCGGCCGTCGAACTGAGCCGAGCTAGCTGCCAGCTCGGAGTTTGAATCGGCGGACGTGACCTCCGCTCCACAACGGGACCTTTCATTACGTCTCGTATCAGGACACGCGTGACCATATGCCGCGAAACACTATGCAACTCACCTACTAGTTGCAGCGCTCAAATTATATCTAATCTATAAACATACAAACATATACTCACGGCTTTAAACCCCTAGAACGGATAGTCACATCTTGGGAAGTTAAATGAGGAAAATATTGTAAAATAAAGGGTCTCCAACTGCATCGCATTACGGCATTAAAATTACCTAAAATGCCCTTAAATATCCTTAGTCGCTTCTTACAAACACCCGCTGAAAGAAATGGGGTAGTCCTATTCTAAGCCGACACTACACAGCTATATCTAATCTATTCCACTTTCCACAGCGTTTTTGGTTACAGTGACGACATCTGAAACGCTACATAAGAGACATTTCTTTTAATGTCTTTAATGTGGGCGCTTAAGCTTAATTTAATGAACATCCGTTATTTGGTAGAGTGGGCGCCAAATCATATGAATGTGAGTGAGAGTTCGTGTCACGTCACAGCTTTATTTGTTTTAATTAAATAACAACAAAATGTTTACTACTGTTACAAATGCTGACATTTAATGCTACCTTACCTTAAGCGATTTTACTATGTCCTTGTAATTTTGAAGGTAGCTTTGGCAATGTTGTGAGAAAATAATAAAGGCCGTCGGTCGTAAACAACTCATTAAGAGTAATATATATGTAAAGAAAACTATAGTTTCCTTTATTTGAATTTACACGCGCATATAGCAACTCTTTGGTAGTTTAGAGTTTTTAAGAAAGAGTAAACTGTGACGGTCATGACGCACGCTTTTAGTTAATGTCAAATAAGAAAAATTTCTCTTTACAAAGAATAAGTTAATATCTAATTTTAAATAAAATAAGAAATCGACACCGGAATAATAACATTTAATGTCGTTTCTTTGATTTACAGGTATGTAAGTTAATGTTTGTTTGATTTGTTTCATGATTTGTTTCTTAGATTAACTGAAATAAAACTTTGATTTACAGAGAAACTCAATGTGTTTGATTGACGGTGCCATATATCAAGCCACTATAAAATAATATTATAAAACGACATTAACTGTCACAAAAATGGAGAAACTAAAATTTACTTTTCAAATTAAACCAACAGTGGACGGAAAGTCAAACTTCATTGCCATAACCTCAATTGCCACACTAGATGACAAAGTTTACCTGGTTCCTGAAGAGTATCAAGCAATATCACTTCATAAACATATTCAAACCACGAAAACATACGTTACATTAAAAAGTACATTGAAAAAGAGATATCAAACTAGAAATGTTTGGATAAAAACAACAGAAGAAATTTTAAAAACATATGTTGATGAGACTGGAAACATGATTTTTCAGGACCAATTTCTAGAAGAAATTAACCAAGAACAGTCACCAGCTGTGAGTAAAATGACATTAGAGGATCCTATAGTGAAGATTTTGGAAAAATTGGTTGAAGACAAACAGAATGAAGAAAAGAAGAGTATGAAAAAGTTAGCTGAAAGATTTGTGATTGAAAAATTTAGCGGAAGAAATTCAAGAGCATGTCAGTGGATGGAAGTATTCGAAAAAGAATGTGAAAGATTTAATATTGTAAAAGAGGAAGAAAAGATTGAAATTCTCAGACTTTTTCTTGATAAAACATGCATAGATTGGTACTCCTCCATGATGATAAAGTTTGGATTACAATCTGAGTGGTCAGAATGGAAATCAAGTTTTTTACAAACATACACCAGTAAAGGTTGGACTGACAGCAAATATACTTTGACTTTCAAGTACCAAACAGGATCTTTGGTAGAATATGCAGTGAAAAAAGAAAGACTTTTATTGGAGATAAGAAAAACAATGGATGAAGGGACCCTAATTGACATAATCGCAGTCGGCTTACCAGATTTTATAACAGATAGGATTAACAAAGAAGAAATAGTTCATGCTAAAGACTTATTCAATGAACTTGGCAGACTAGAACACTTGGTGCAAAAACGAAGAATTATAAAAAGAAAAGAAGATAGTAAACCGGTTAGAGAAAAATGTAATATCTGTGATAAATTGAATAAAGGAGACCGCTACCACCCAGAAGATTCTTGTTGGTTCAAACCAAAATTGAATACGGAAAAAGATAAAAAACAGATAAAACTTATCAATAATTCAGAGTTGGAATGTGAATTGCAGTACGAAGACCAAAAAAACTAATAGTGCCGCCATTGATCAAGATAAAATTACTACTAAATAAAAATATTGAAGTATCAGGGATCTATGACTCTGGATCTAATGTGTCATTGATAAACTCAAAGATATTAAAGATAAAGCAAAACGAAGGCACTCTTTCAAATGATACTAATCTAAAAACGATTAATGGCGTCAAAAAAGCTATCGGAATAATTTCACTGGACATAGCCATCTTTGATATTGAGAAAAAAATGAATGTTTTTGTGATAGATAACGAAAATTTTGATTATGACTTTTTAGTGGGACTAGATTGTATACAAGAATTTCATCTAGTTCAAGACGAAAATCTGAAAATTCATCAAAAATTACCTACACAAAACAAGGAAAGAGTTTCTAAGGAAACAAATACAGATATTGATTCTAAGGAATTAAAAATGGATAATATCATAAACTACAATGAAAGTTTTAAAACAGAAGACTTTAGAATTTGTATTAATCACTTGAGTTTTGAGGAACAGACAATAATTGATGACTTAATAACAGAAAACCAGTCAGTGTTTGCGACGGACAAATATGACATTGGAAAGGTAAAAGGTTATGAAGCACACATCGATCTACAAGTAGAAAAATATTGCAGTAAAAGACCATATCGTTGCACAGTGGAAGACAAGAAAGAAATCGAAAGCCAAGTAGCAAAACTACTGGAAAAGAATATAATAGAAGAATCATATAGCCCATTTGCAGCGCCTGTTACATTGGCCTATAAAAGAGAAGAAAACAGAAAATCAAGACTGTGTATAGACTTCAGAGATTTAAATAAGATTGTTGTACCACAGTCACAGCCCTTCCCGCTCATCGAGGACTTAATAGTAAAAACAAGAAATTGTAAGTATTTTTCAACGCTGGACCTTAATTCTGCTTTTTGGTCCATACCACTGCGTGTCACAGATAGACACAAATCGGCATTTGTGACACAAGAAGGTCATTACCAATGGACCTGTCTACCATTTGGATTGAAGACCGCTCCAGCCATATTCCAAAGGATAATGTGTAATATTATACGGAAGCATAATCTTGGAGAGTTCACAGTATGTTTTATTGATGACATTCTGTTGTTTTCGAAGTCATTCTCGGATCATATAAGATATCTGAAGCAGTTATTTCAAGCAATTCAAAGCGAAGGTATGAAACTAAAATTCTCTAAATGCACATTTGCAGCCGATTCAGTAAAATACTTGGGGCATGTAATCCAGAATAATTCAGTCAGACCTCTGAAAGATAATTTGATATCAATTAAAAATTTCCCGATTCCAAAAACTCCAAAAAATGTGAGACAATTTTTAGGAAAGATAAACTTTTACCATAAATATGTGCCAAATATTGCAATAAAATTAGAACCACTACATAATCTTTTGAGAAAAGGACAACCTTTCATATGGACTGACAAATGTCAAGAGTCATTTGAAGAAATGAAACATATATTATGTTCCCAACCAATATTAACAATTTATGACCCAAACTTACCTATTCACATATACACAGATGCCAGCATATTAGGAGTAGGAGCAGTTCTGAAACAAAAACAAAAAAACAACGAAGAAAAACCTGTAGCCTACTTTTCAAAGAAATTAAATGAAGTGCAAAAAAGGAAGAAGGCTGTGTATCTGGAATGTCTGGCAATTAAAGAATGTGTTCAGTATTGGCAACACCTACTAATAGGCAGAAAATTCACAGTCTTTACAGATCACAAGCCACTGGAAAATATGAACATAAAATGTAGAACAGACGAAGAGCTAGGTGACTTAACTCATTATTTATCGCAATATGATTTCCAAATTAAATATTCTCCAGGAAGATATAATGTTGAAGCAGATTGCCTGAGCAGAAACCCGGTTCTCGAAGCAGAAGAAAACTTAGAAGAACAGCTAAAAATAGTAAACATGATAACAATAGAAGATATTTTACAAGATCAAAATCAAAATGAATATATACAAAGCAAGAGAGATAAGTTATATACAAAAAACAATGTGTATTACAAGAAAGTAAGAGAAAAAGAAAAAATTATTATATCAGAGAAATTAAGCATAGAGCTCATGAAGAAAATACATTCAGATCTAAGCCATATCGGAATTAAACAAATGCAAAAAATGATAAGCACTGTGTATACAGCAGAGAACATGACGAAAAACATAAAAATAATTTGTGAAAGCTGCACAATTTGCATAAAGAATAAATCAAGAGGAAAAAATAAATATGGATTAATGTCACAATTGGGGCCTGCCAAAAAACCATTTCAGATATGTTCCATCGATACCATTGGAGGCTTTGGAGGATCCCGATCAACAAAGAGATATTTACACCTATTATCAGATCATTTTACAAGGTATGCATACATACTAACATCCAGTAGACAAAATGCAAATGATTTTATCAAACTTATAAAAAGTTGTACAGAATGTGATGACATAGAATTGATACTCTCGGACCAATACCCAGGTATCAACTCAAGAGATTTCAAGAGTTTTTTAGATGAGAAGAATATACAAATCATATTTACAGCAGTAAACTCACCTTTCTCGAATGGTTTGAATGAGAGACTAAACCAAACGCTGGTCAACAAAATCAGATGTAAAATAAATGAACAAGATACAAGAATGGCATGGACGACTGTGGCACACAATTGTGTAAAGAAATACAACGAGACAGTGCACACAGTTACTGGATATGCTCCGAAATACTTACTTTATGGCACAGATGTCACTATTTTGCCAAATGAGCTAAAACAGGAAAGAACTAAACATGATTTAATCCAAGATAGGAGAAGAGCTCTAGAAAACTCAATCAAATCACATAATTATAACAAGACAATTTATGATAAGCATCGAAAATATATAGACTTCAACGTAGGAGACATGGTTTTTGTGGAAAACGGGAACAAATTAAACAGGAAAAAACTTGATGAACTGAAAATAGGACCCTACAAGATTATAGAAAAAATATCTACATCAATATACAAGATAAACACTGATCACAAGAGATCAGAGTCTAACTACTTCCACATATCGAAGCTCACACCGGCTCCTGCTATCTACGTGTGAAGAGTGTATGCCGGGAACATAAACCTCATTGTTTATATTCACTTTTACTCATTGTTTATCTCTTTTGGGGGGGAGATGTAAAGAAAACTATAGTTTCCTTTATTTGAATTTACACGCGCATATAGCAACTCTTTGGTAGTTTAGAGTTTTTAAGAAAGAGTAAACTGTGACGGTCATGACGCACGCTTTTAGTTAATGTCAAATAAGAAAAATTTCTCTTTACAAAGAATAAGTTAATATCTAATTTTAAATAAAATAAGAAATCGACACCGGAATAATAACATTTAATGTCGTTTCTTTGATTTACAGGTATGTAAGTTAATGTTTGTTTGATTTGTTTCATGATTTGTTTCTTAGATTAACTGAAATAAAACTTTGATTTACAGAGAAACTCAATGTGTTTGATTGACGGTGCCATATATCAAGCCACTATAAAATAATATTATATATATATATATATATTATAGTATTTAAGAGGATAGTATTGAAGAGCCTCAGCATGTAGCAAAATGTCAGCAGGTTAAAAATTCTGATGACATGGACCCTGGTGTGATCTCAAACCTTCGGGATGGAGGTAATTTGTCAATCACCCCGTGAATACCCTTTTACAGCCGTTTTCAATAAAGGCTCTTCGCCGCGCTCATGTTATAGCCGAACATCAATAATAAAAATAAGGGATTTCCATACCCGTTTTTTTGTGTAAAAGAATATTAAAAATGTTGTTTACTGCCTTCTCCTGCTTTTTCTAGAGAAACCGTGCTGCTTTTTTGATAAAATATAACGACGATTTCATAATTTTAGAAATAATTGAATTAATAATAACTTCAAACAACAAAAACTGCACTTTTACCAAATATAAACATTGTAATATTTATTAGCTTATATTTTTTTGCTGTGTAGTGTCGGCTTAGAATAGCATTACCCTTTTTCTTCCGGTGGGTGAACGTAAGAGGCGATGTTATAGCCGAACATCAATAATGAAAATAAGGGATTTCCATACCCGTTTTTTTGTGTAAAAGAATATTAAAAATGTTGTTTACTGCCTTCTCCTGCTTTTTCTAGAGAAACCGTGCTGCTTTTTTGATAAAATATAACGACGATTTCATAATTTTAGAAATAATTGAATTAATAATAACTTCAAACAACAAAAACTGCACTTTTACCAAATATAAACATTGTAATATTTATTAGCTTATATTTTTTTGCTGTGTAGTGTCGGCTTAGAATAGCATTACCCTTTTTCTTCCGGTGGGTGAACGTAAGAGGCGATGTTATAGCCGAACATCAATAATGAAAATAAGGGATTTCCATACCAGTTTTTTTGTGTAAAAGAATATTAAAAATGTTGTTTACTGCCTTCTCCTGCTTTTTCTAGAGAAACCGTTCTGCTTTTTTGATAAAATATAACGACGATTTCATAATTTTAGAAATAATTGAATTAATAATAACTTCAAACAACAAAAACTGCACTTTTACCAAATATAAACATTGTAATATTTATTAGCTTATATTTTTTTGCTGTGTAGTGTCGGCTTAGAATAGCATCACCCTTTTTCTTCCGGTGAGTGAACGTAAGAGGCGACTAACGGTATTGAGGATTTTTAAGGGATTTTTGGGCGATGCGGTTGGAGACCCATCACCAACAACCTTTATTTTACTATCTTTTCCCCACGCAACTTCCAAAAGTGGCTGAGGAATTTCTTATTCCTTAGCTCTGGCTACCCCTTCTAGGGATTTTTAACCGTGAGTATATGTATCTATGTAATATTTATTAAATTATTTCCCTAATAATATGAAGTTTTAACTTCAATTTGAAATTCATTATTTCCTAGTGAATGCCACCATTAAAACCTAGTTACGAATAGGTGTTAATTTGCTTTGGCATAACATTATGATGTCATAATATTGGAATATATAATTTTGACCTTGCCGTGCCCTTGCGGCTTAGTTACATCACCTCTTTGTTGACTCGTGACATTTCGCAAATACATAATTATTATATTACCGCCTCTCTTCAGAAAGATGCTTAGGGATGTAAACAATATTTCCTCAATTTGAGATAAAACAGACGTCTGTTTGCTCGCTATTATACATGTCACCTTGTTATTTATACCCGATGTCATTGACGTAGATACTATCTTTTAATGTAAACATTTAACCTCGCATAAAAGGATATATTTAAGAAATTGCGACTCGGTTATTCATGACTAATTCTTACTGTCAAATTCGAGATGAAATACGATTATAAGAACATTACACTAATTACACTACAATTCTAAAATATAAAGGGTAAACTTGCGTAAATGTATAAATTAATAAAATTATTGAAGTTTTCAGGCGCCCATACTCGTAGTAGCAGTTATGGAAATTGATGAAATTTCGTCACCGTTAAAAATGTATTTCATTTCGTTGCTTATCAACTTTACGACAACTTAAATGATTTATTACGTTTTATTTTCCGTGTACAAATTTTATGCAGGAGTTACATTTTCACGCTAAGTTGTATTGTATATTATTTGCCAAAACTTAACAAAATTTAATAAGACTTCCCTAAATTATTAAAATAAAGAAAGAAAAGAAATACTTTAATCGGTGCGCTGACTTACTATCTTGCCAATATTTATAAATAATTATAACATCTTCTATCAGTTTATTAATTATTATCTTACTGTTTATTGTAAGTTGTACAAAGAACTTTCGATGTAATTGTAGTATCGAACCCCAATAAGGTGATTATATTGAGTAAGGATTAGGATGTAATAGGAAACTAAAGTTTCTCTTTTCACGTAATCCTATCGATTGTCGGTGTAGTCGAGCAGTCGAGCATCGAGCGCCGGTTGTTAATCCTCGAACCAAGACTCGGGAGGTAGTGGGATCGATTTTAATTAAACACGACCAAACAATAGTGTCATTACTCGTCTGTGAGCCCGACGCGAGATTGTTCTAGGCCCGCCCGTTTGCTGACGAAAGCGAAATTACATCAGTAGCAAACTGCAATAACTCACGTTTTCACAATGCATCGACACCCAGCTGTTATATTTCATACGCATCGTTGCAAATCACCATCTAGACTTAGTGGGGACATATTGAAAGGACGAGTGAAAGTACGAAAGGGATGGAATTGAATTGGTGGGCGTTAAAAGGGGCTGAGTATAGCAAATACAATAGAATCAAATTATTCATGCTTTGTAAGTTCGCCAACTTTGTGGTACGCACAATCGAAGATATATATATGCTTTTGTCGTAGATGAAGGAAAGTTTGTCTTTGTAATGAAATTATATCGGTCTAGAGAGAAATCTAGGCATATATGTCTCACTTATACTAATCTCAATGATATTATACCTAACCACTTATTTTTTTTTTATAAAATCGGCCAAGATTTTTCAAGATTTACCGAAGTTAAAAATACTGTTTAAAATCAAACAAAATAAGACTCATACTAAAACAAATACTTCATAGCTTTAGTACAATTTCATTGAATAAAATTGCAATTTACGTGCAGCAAGCGTCCAACAAGTATTCTCAGAAACTCACCGAATTTGAAAGTTACTAAAATGAAATGTGCTAATAATTGACTAATCAGGCGAAGACCGCCGTGATGCAGTAAATCATCTGGATGACATGCGGCTTCGCGCATGCGCCACTCGATTACATTACATATTGTTTCGATTACGTGTGAAATTTCTATTTAGATTACACGATTACTGATTAAATAACATCGTGATTATCATAAAAAGCATAACTCACTCGATTCTTACTTTTTATGCAACGCATGGAATGAGTTCACGCGCGTATGTTAATGAACTCGGATTTCCTCGAAGTTTTTCGTTGGGCTTGGGAACCGAAACGGTGATACTTCTTCGTTAATATAAATATAAGGTTTTTAAAAAAAAACATTACTCAATGTTGAAAGCAAGAACAAATCTCGTTTCAGTTTTGTACTATCGCGTGCGTTTAAATTAAAGAACGAATGGAGTGAAAACAAAAATAGAACCAATAATTTCAAACCAAATTTAAGAAAAACATGCTTTGCTAATTCTCTGAAGATATACCAGAAGATTGGCAGAGGAATTTGATCACAACATCGCTTAACGTTTTTTTGAGAACAAATTCTTGACAGTATTGTGTAATAAGCGAATCTGAGAGAGGAGAAAAACCGCATCGCTGCTATCTAGAAAAATCAGGTATTATAGTTGCATCATGGTATTTTCCTCATAGTTTAAAACCGTTGTTATTGCATAAACTACTCTATAGATAATAAAAAAAACTAATATAGAAAATATAGTGAGAAATAGTGTGATTTGTGAACGAGTGGGTTTGAAAGATGACGTAGTATGCAAGATAGAAAAAAGAACGTTGAGGTGGTTTGGGCACATAGAGAGGATAGATGAAAATAAAGTAGCGAAAGAGATATATAGAGCCAATGTGGATGGGATTAATAGTAGAGGACGGCCTCGTAAAACGTTTCTAGACCAGATAGAAAACGTTCTTCTAAAGGCGGGGTCCGAAGTAAGAATAAAAGAGCATGTATGAGAAGAATAATGAATGTAAGGGAAGCAAGAGAGGTTTGTCAAGATCGTACTAAGTGGCGATCGATAGTCTCTGCCTACCCCAATGGGAATAAGGGAATAATATAAGTAAGTAAGTAAAAAAACTAAATGTATTTCTTTTACAAAATATCATTAGTTTTCGTGCAGTGTAGCTTATTTCATTTGATAGCTGATAGTAACCTGCTGAAGGAGCATTGTAACCCTAGCTCCAGGTCATTCTTGGTGCAAAGGCTATCTCAGTCTAGCTGGCAGCGTGGGAACCAAACGCCACGGTTGATGCTTACGTCGGCCTATCGAGCGGGGGTTATTTATAGAACATATATGGTTTATGAATTGAATAGTATATACTTGTGTGTGTGTCATTTTCTGGGTGCTTGAGCGAACATTAAATATATTTTATTTTTTTACTACGAAAAAGAACCCAGTTTTAGTAACATTTATTACTTTGGGGTACTGGACGGCGTAGTTCCTCTCCGCAAGACGAGCCATACGAAAAGTGTTTGTTCGTAAAGTAAAAGGATTGATATTTCTAATATTTTCCATAGTACTAATATTTTCAACTTATTAGGCGATAATGGTTATTTTATATTTAAAACAATGGTAAACTTGAAAGTGAATTTCCCACGGATTTTATGGATAGCTACATCTCCTTTTTTATTACGATTGATTATAATTTTAATTGAAATTCCACTCGGTCGTTATACATAGAAAGGAATAACGCATTAAAACCTTTTCTCTATATGATAAATACTGTATTGTTCTACGGATGCTAATAGATTTATTTCGGACCGTTAACCGTAATGGCACTGCTCCTCGCGTGATGATTATTATCATATCAAAATAGGAAAGTTAAATCTGCGTGTAACTATTCTCACGGACGTAACATATCTATGAATATAGGGTACCGGCTAATAGGCGTGGATCAATCACGCTTTTATACTTTTTCTGAAGATTGTTTTTATAGATTGCATAGTAAAAAGAAGTTAACGAAATATTAGAAAATTTTATGATGCGTGAGATACAAAGTGTCAAAATGAATGAGTAACAAGATTTAAAAGTTTTACTGAGTCTTGAAAATTAATCACGGACAAATACAAATATTACTCTTTACTAATAAGTTATTGTACTGATTACAATTTGATTGAATCCATTAAACTTTAGTAATTGAATTATATATTTTTTATACGAATAAATCAAGAAATCAAGTAAATATATAACCATACAAAACTACTAAACTGCAGAATTAGCAATTCAACATCCGGCAAACAACTTTTTCTCATGACTAATTGATGTGTAAACTCGTCAGCCATTACATAGTTTGGTTCCTGATTGTTTCATTGTTTTATTCATTAGTAAACAGTGATTAGAGTGTGTGATGGACTGCCACACCTACTCACTCTATGAATACTCAGTTGAGTTACTGACTCACCGCGGCCATCTGTTTGCAACGATACCTTTACTTTGTCGAAATATCGTATTTATTTTATAAACAACTATTGGAAATTTCAAATATGTATGTTTCACTTCTGTATGGTAAGGTCACTCAATCGCTGCTAATCCCTTATGAAATTTAGCGTGATGATAATATCTATCCTAGTTGTACTAATCCGTACTTTATCCAATTTTCTTTATTACAAATACTACTGCTTTTCTGCTGCAAGAATTATTAAAATAAAACGAATACTATTTGATTAAGTTCACGTATGATTTATTTAATATTTTTATTGGTGTTTACAACACCAATAAAAATACATACAGGTGAAGTTAAATCTATTTTTAATGACCCATCTTTTATCATCATCAATCTTTTATTTTACCATCTTCACGGTTGTTTTAGTTTTATCTGAAGCTCTCTTCTAAACCTAAGTTTCTACGGGTATAAAGTCGTAAGTACATGTATATAGGTGTGTTTAATTATAGAAGCTCGACCCAAATGATCCCCTAAATCAAGTCAATTCCGTTGTTAAAGTGCGGTGTTTACTTGTCTTAGTTTAGAAAGAACTCTCTTAAGTGTTGGGGGACTAATCCTCCTTTATAGCCGTCTATCTTGTACTTATCCACTCACACTGTACAAATAGGAACAAGTAAAGGGTGCCATAGACAAATACTGGGCAGCCCCTTGTATTTCTTAGGCTGGAGATTAAATTTTCGATAAATATGTCAATCTTTTATGATGTCTTTGTTTGAAACTGGATATGTTGGTGTAGATTTTATTGCTCGCATTTTTTTACGATATCACTTTGATAAAGTCAACATTTTTGTTTGTGATATTATAGGTTTTGTTCCACAATTAACCATGATAGAGTTTTGTTTTTGTATTACTAAATAACTATTTTGTGAAATTGGGTTTGTGTAATATCCAATACCAATAACTCATCAAGTTTCATATTGTTAGCTGTTACTAGATAGACGTTTAATTAAAAAGATAACAAGTATGTGTATTGTTTACTAGGTAAAGTGAATTTTGCTGATATAAAACGTAAGATTCTTATAATAATAAATATTTTTTTAACATTTATGTTATGCACATATGTACATAACATTTATGAGACTGCACAGCATTTTATAGTCAAATAGATTTTGCATATAAAGTATAATAAATAAGGTTAATACGATACTCAAAACTGAAGGTTGCTAATATTAATTTAATAATACGATGGCGATATAACAGCACGCAAAGTCAAGGCTATTTACCAGTTAAAAAACCGTAAAATTGTATAGCTAAGTATTTTTAGTTTACTGGTAGTTACGACTACTAAATATGAATAAACTACCACCTACACAGATATCAATCCCTAAATTTGTAGTTAGAAATTTAGAATTAAAAGGTACTTTTTTAAGTTAAGTAAGGGATTGTAAAATTGGGGATGCTACTGACTCTCCCGTTATAACAAACAATTTCTTCGAAAGCCCCCGCAGAGACAAAATGGGTTTGTCCTATCCCTAAAAAAAGATGTAGTATATTTTAAGAAGCCCAACAATAACACGTAAGAGCCGATGAAACTAAAATTTCTATCAAATCTATAGATAACTTAAATGATAAAGGTTAACGAATCTATTTAAACGCTAAGATAACAAATTAGAAAAGAAAGGTGCCATTTCAATCTATAAAACTCAATTATCCAATCAGTTGTCAATACAATACTTTCAATTGAATTTAAACATCACCAATCAATTGCCGCATGCACATTCTAAAGCAATGAAAGTTCGAGCGATCTGCCTTTACTTTCTTTTCATTTAGCACCGTTTTCACAAAAGCATTAAGTTGCGTAAGGGACGGCCACTTTTTTCAGCGTTACATAAAACTCAAGTCAATTTGGGTTGAAATGATTGTGTTTTTACTGGGGTTCGGTTGCACCAACGGCTCTTTCAATAGACTCGAGTCACGCAACCTACTCTCTAAATATACGTTTGGGATAACACGATGTTCTTCTAATTCGGCGTAAGTATTAATCATTATGTTGAAATTCGTTCAACAATTTATGCTATGATTGCTTCACAAACTAATTGTGAAGTTGTTACTTTAGTTACCACTTGGGGTATTCATACAACTTAATACTAGACAGACGCTTACAATGAACACGGAGAACGATAATATTGGAATGTAATTGGAACAGATGTTAACATTGTGCGAAGTCATTATTGTGTTTGCTGTCTTAAGTGTTAAATCTTCTTCTACCTAAGGAGAGGCACATCTCTGAACAATGTATTAATAGTAATTATTTAAGGGTCATGAGTGCTGTACAAAATTTAATTGTTAATAAGTTTTATCGTTCAGGCTCTGCTTTGGTGGTGAAGAAAGTGGTTAGAAGATGTTTAGAAGAATTAAGTCAATAAAATATTTAACGACAGTGTATTGTACCAAATTTTTTTGCTAAAATAAATTATTATCAATAATTATAAATAAGTTAAATAAAATTTCATGTTTTGGAAGGGAACAAGATAAATACTATGAGTCATAAATGACGATAGTCACTATTTCGAAGTTCGGTGCTAAGTCTGAATAAATGAATCTGTGATAATTCCTAACAAGTTTACATAAATGTGTCTGCTTTTACACAGATTTTACAGTTTACATAAATGTACTGCTTTTTTTCTTTTTTATATCTGAAATTATAGACTGTTTAATGCAAAACGAAACTCAATAACTAAAGCACTTCATCATCATTGCAGCTGTTAGTAGCAATATACTTGACGTACATATCGCGTTACCAGAGTAATGTGAGTTGGCTACAGCGCTACATAGCGCACGTTAGCTAGCGAGCGCTACTTAGCTGATGATCTGATGAGGCGTGACGGCTGCCGGCTATTTTCCATAATAAATAGTGGCTCTGATAAACCAGCGGGGCCGCTGAACTACAGTTAGCCGTCACGCTTCATACGCTGCATGCAAACCGCGCTGCCTGTAAATAAATCTGCCTCATCTTCAATGAGGTTATCCACTTGTGATTGTTTCGATAAAAAAACGACGCTACAATTAGCTCGTGAATACTTCGGTGACTTTCATCGGATTATATTATGTACAGTCGATCAGAATGACACGAGTGAGAGCTTGATGAGCTTCTTAAACAATTGTATGTATTGATTTGTTACATTTGGTCTGCATGAAACCAGTAATTATATAATTAATATAGCTATGACCTTGAGATATCCACGCTTCGGTGATTGCGACTGTTCCGCTCGATTCTCCTTGCTCTAGATATCCGCGAAAAAAATACCAAACATAATGAAGTGCATGTAAAATATGCTTTTAACCAGATGCACTTAATTTAATTAAACGACTTTTCGCTCTTGATTTAAGTGAAAATCGGAAAGATTAAAGTATCATAAGCGAGCCATAAATAAAAGCGGAGAACAAGAGTTCGCGCTCACCAATTTATGCCTTAATTAGAATAATCAATCAGACCTCGACCCTCGGGAGCTAATGAGCCTTTACAAGATGAAGAGGCGTGTAAACCAATTAAACTATTGACCGAACTCCGACGAATCAAATGTGAACACCGCTGATAGTCCTCATTGTAACCTTTGTTCTTAACAAGCAAAGTGATGATGAATGGTTTGAGCGATACTTTCTCATCCGAAATATTGTTTCAAATTTCGTTTCCTTTACTAACTTAATAAAAGATTGGCTATTGGATTTTTTATCATTAATGTCATCGCAGTGACTAAGTGATTCTGACATAACACATTCCAATTCATATTGCAATTATGATAATGTCAGTAGAAGACGTTAAATCAAATAGAGAATGCGCTCAAAAGCAGGCTACGAAGCGTGAAAATTAAACAGGTATATATAAAAAGATAGACGTATGTAAATCAAGCTCAAGAGGATTACTAGGATCTGATAAATTGACGATCAATAGTCTCTGCCACCTTTATGGGAACTAATGGCGAAAGTATTAGTATGTATGTATGTAATATTACAAATTCTGTAGCCGCCAATCCAGAACTGCCATCTCTTTATCATTGATCACCTACTACTACCTACTGACTACCACAAGATTTAACATTTCTTTGTGCTGGAGAGCTAAATAATATGACAAGATTTCGTAATAAGATAATTACTCGATATCTGTATTGCAAATAACATGAGTGAACAGTAATAGCTCTAGAACCTTCATAACTCCGTATATGTCTCCGTGTATTAGTCAATCAATTGAATTCCTAGTAATTGCAGCTATACTCCTATTAAAACTTCTTTATATAACATTACAAAGATACTAAAGAGTCAATAAATAAAAATCTTTGATAATAAAATTCAGTGTATTTTCCTTGAGATTGAAACATAAAAGCAAACGTTCAAACAGGAACAGTTTTGGGTTTATGTTGTGTTACTATAAAACACTACCGAAATACACTTCCGATCTCTGAAAAGGTGAAAAAAGTACGTCCATAAAGGATAAGGAAAAGGGATCTTTTGAGTCATAAATAATGGGATTAGATGGCCTCGCCATCCTCGTAGTAACTTATGGAGAAAGTGCTGTATACTCAGTTTTACTGGTCTTCTTTGGTTATAAATAGAAATTCGTTACACAGATTGAATTGACCGGCGCCGTGGCCGCACCATCCATCTCGCTTTGACCCAATTCATTATCTCAAATAATGTTTACATTATGAGTTTATCAGAAAATTGATAAAAGTAATAAAATAACGTGCTGCATGATATATCAAAATGGAACTGAGTAGAATAATCCGTTACTTCGTGTTATTTGGAGATAATGATGAGATGAGCTGAGATGTTTTCATTAGTTTTGTCTTACAATGCCTAAAGTAAGTGGATTAGAAGTCGAGTCGGTATGTTTTTTCTTCAGTTATTATTATGAGTAGAGCTAGACTCTTCTATCTGATTCTCTGTATTAAATTTAAAGAATGATCAATTCACAATGCTGTTGCTTTATATTCAGGTGTGATTTTCATATCGATAGATATTTTGTAATACTTATATTTAACAATAAAACTTCTAATCGGAATATAAAAAGTAATGTATAAAATATTTTATCAGTGTTCCATGGTCTTCATCTTATTTATAACGTAGATTGTTCCACCGCTTTTACATTTCTTTGAAAGAGCATACCTGAATATCTCATGAATATGTTGAAAGGTGGAATTAACGTTTGTATTGAATAGACTCAGTACTTAGTAGGTAAATAGAAGGTCGTATGGCACGTGTCATCTCATCGTTGACATCATGTCTGAGTCATCGCCAACGTACTATAACGTCTATACTCGCACTAGTATGGCAGCTTACCGTCTGTTTACAAACATAGCCTCTGTATGAACTACTGAATCTATTTTAGACATCCGCTGGACAAATCATAAAACAAGCTTGAAACAGCTCTGTAACCCTATCTATGTTAGACGCCGACGAAACTGACGGAACTATTAGTCGAGCAGAGAATCGAGATCTATAAATGGACACTTTACCAATCTTTTATGTCTGTGAAACCACGCGGCGTTTTAGAGATCCAATTTTATAGTTATTAGATTACGTTCGTTTAGTTTTGTTTTAATAACAACTGATGTTTTGGGTTTAACATTCATTTAAGTATAGTATTAATAAACTGGCCACTTCCACTTGGTGTTTGATACGTCTGGAAAAACAATAATTCCTTGGTTCGTATTTGTTTAACTAACTGCGTATTTGATTGTAGAAGCTTTGTATATTTATGCAGTTTGGAATCTCAAGGATTTTTCAGATTGAATGAATATGAATATAATGCGTAAAGATTCATCTACCAGGCCCCTATTTCACCAACATGACAATTGTCAGTGACACATGTCGGTTGAAATATGTCAGTTTGAAAAATATTTTGCGTAGAAATAGTTTTAAACATGAATGGCATTATGTTACAATTTTCGATAACGTAATCTAATGACAATTGTGTTGTGAAACAAGGATATTTTTTCCAACTAGACATATTTGTAGATTTGTCAGAAATTATTGACATGAGATCGAGGCTGTGTCAGGCTAGTGTGAGGGCTAGCGTTATAATTGTCGTATTTTTTAGTTACAAAATGGCGCTCATAGTAGTGGCAGTGATAGTAATTTAGATGAATTTGCATATAGGAGAATGTATAGAGAACGAATAAATATCTTCTTTGACATAACTGAATTTACTTTTAAGGCAAAATTTCGGATAAGCAAAACAAATGTCGAATATTTATTAAATGAAATCGGTGCAGTTATAGTTTTTCTTGACAATTGTCTGACTTGTCAGAGTGGTTTTAGGAACCGTCATAATTTTTACTCGACAAAGCTTTACGCTTAAAGGCTTAAGGTTAAAGTTAAGTAATGATATATGGTTGACTTGAGCGCATATCCTTCAGAATTTTTATTTGAGTCCGGCTAATGATATCCCCGCCCTGGCCAGTAGAGCGTGAATTGCAAATCTTGATTATATAACTTTCCCATTTGCAAATTGAGTTTCGTAGCCTCATTACCATTTAAATTACAATCTAATATTTTCGTCCTTTGGCATTTCAAAAGAAATGAGCAAACATTATAAGAAACATTTTTTTCAAATGTCGGCATGTGTTATTTGAAATTGTGAATAGACAGAGTTTCTAATATACTAACGATCCCGCCCGGCTTAGTGAGGAAATCAAATAGAAAATTTCGATATTTTTTACAATACATGAGTAAATATTGCATAGAAATGTATACATTTGGGCAAAGAATTTTTAGTAAAGGTTAAGTTGGACGTGATTATTTCTTACAAACATACAGACTGTAGTGACTCACTACTAGTGAGTAACGTGTATAGGGCCAAGGCCTAGTTTTACTCTGCTTCCAATCGCTGTTCCGTGTGGTCAGTCTATATTTTATCACAAAGTTTGCGACGGAGTCCAAAAAAAGTCTCTGCCTATCTTTATGGGAACTAACGGTGAAAGTATATACATTTATGTGATCGCGTTTGCTTTCAGGGTAAATTAAATTTGGGTTTCATTGCCTTAAATGAGTAATGAAAATGGTAAACATACAGTGAATTAAACCAGGAAGTATCTTCATAACACAAGGTTACCAACAATCTGATCGATAACAATATACCCAAATGTTATTCCTCGTAACTTTGCACATATGGTCATACTTATCATAACAAGGCCGGACATACACTTTAAATAAATGAAATAAGAAATCTGAATGATATATATGATAGTGTAGTATGACTAGTTTCTACTTTGGTCCGCACGACCTCATCCTTACGTTACTGTGCAGTAGCCGCGTCCCCATCAAGTATTCAATCCACCTAAACATTTCAGACGCCCTGAATGGAGAGGACACTATAACATTCTATACATACATCTCTTTGAAGTGCTCCTTAAAATGCAAATGTTTAAGCACATCTTTTTGAACCAGCCTTGTTTGCTTGCCCCTAACTTGAACTCCGGTTTGCCAATGCCGCAAGAACCGGAATGGCTTCTTTTTATTCTGTAATTGTGTCTCGCACTGGGAAAAAACTTTTTGTATAAAGTGCGAACATGTTAAATTATGATGTCATTACGTTAGTCTTTAGGTAATAAAATTTGTGGACTTATCTGAGGTCTTTGAGGTTGCACTGCACACGCTACTTCTAATAAAATGTTGATAAACTGAATTGACCAAATAATTTTGGATATTAAAACAATAATGAACTAAACATGCAACAACGTATAAAAGTTCCAAATAACTTTCCAGACACACGTTTTCCAATTCAAAAATAAGATTACTATATTAGAATATTATAATGCAGTTCCCACATGCAGTAAGGTTTAATGGGTTCAGTTAACACATCGATTTTATAGTAATTTGATGATTGATATTGATAACATAAAATTTGAATAAGTCTTGTGTCGCCTATAAAAGATACGTAAATAACTTGCCTTATTAATCGCTTTTACAGAATTTTGGTAAGCTATTTTCCAATTAATTGAAACTAAATGAAGAAAGTAACCCTTCCATTCATAGACGTTGGTAAAAATGACTAATCATAGACTCGTTTTATTTATTCATTAGTTGGTAAAGTTCATTAGGAGTTGGGAAACTAAATTAAATTGGAGTGAGAGTTGTATTGTTGCCGCTCTCGCGTTCTCGAGGCTTTGATTGTCTTGTGTAAGAACGTGTGCTTAATACATTAACATATCAAAGCTATCACCGCTTAAAGCTCTAAATCAAGGCCGCTTTTATAAAATAGAACGAAATATTGAGTACAATGTTAAATTAATATGTTCCCTGTACTATGTTTTGGTTACTTAATAACTAACTAATTGTTATGGAAAGCGTCGCTATTAGTGTACTAATAAGATTTTGTTTCTTATGTGAGGTTAGTGATGTCCCTGTAGTAATTCCGGACCGGTTTGGTTTTAATTCATAGTATATTCATTATTGTTTATATACGTATAACATAAATTGCATTTAGGAATGGAATTGGCATGCCACTCTATGAAGGCTCATATCGTTTGATTTTTCGTCATAAATATAAATTAACTTCCTAATAACATTTACGTCTTTTAATTTTTGAAATATTCTAATACTCACTATAAACTACAATGGTCAATATATAAATACTGTACAAAAAGAAGTGTCTACTAAATAAAAAACAGATACTCTATTTTTTGTAGCTACGGTGCTGCTTTTGTTCATTCTACTAAGATCAAGGGCTACCCAAAACGAGATAGCTAAACTTTCTCGCCCAACTTACATTTTGTGTAGGTGGTGAAGTAGGTAGTTGTCTTCTGGTCTAAAAAAGTAGGAAAGAAACAAGTACTACACAAAATAAAATTTAGTGTACATCACCTATCATGCTTTTGTATTCAAAAATAAACTTTTACAACTTTTAGATCATAAAGTTGAATAACATTGCTACGAAATAAAAACTGTTTCTACTAGTATAAGTAACTAATTAATACTAGTATAACATTCCAGAAAGGTATATAAAAATATTCCAACTTTTATTGAGCACGTTGACCGGCTTTGAATAGGGTTGAAAAGGCTTACCCGATAACACAGCCGTTGCTAAGGTGAGCGCGCCGCCTTACACATGGGCACAGGCAGTCTGCTAATTTGTAACACTATGCATATTCCCAAGGTAAACAAAGATTACGTTAACACAATCCTACGCACGCACGTCATCGATCGATTTTCAAACTTTCGAATACGCCCACATCCCTAGAAGATGAGGTAAAATAATCGAGAACGGTTCCTTAAGTCTCTACACAAACATCCAAAGCGCAACTAGTGATGTTCGACGATGCCCTTGAAGCACTAAAGTGGTACAGGTTATGTTATCGATAGGACAGCTAAACAATCCGCAACACATTGACTGTTCGAAGCCGAGCACAGGTCAAGTTCACTAGGTATGTTACAAGGTGTATTAAAAAGTTTAGTGGAAGTTGTAAGCCTGTATTTATTTTCGATTGTCTTTCATACAGAGTTCGGGTATAGAAAAACTGGATGTAATTTGGAGGTTATCGGATCCGCTCGAGAGGCAGAGAGCGCGACGCAGCGCGGCCCCCCAATCGTGGATGTTGACTGAATGTTGGCGGCGAGTGGCGGCGCGGCGGCGACGATCCCCGCCGCGCCCCGCCGGCCGCCACTGCGCGCGCCGCAGACCCCAACAGCCAGCACACTATCTTTTCCTTCGTCCTCAAACACTCCTCACCCTCACATTTTGGGAAAATGTAATTATGGGTTCAGCTCCTGAAAATTATTACACCTGTTAACAACATTCGATTGATGACGAAAAATTATTCGGACGGAATCGGAAGGATTGGCGAGACGAAAATTCTAGACAAGGCGATAAGTTTTTATTGTTAAACATAACTTTTTTTATCTGAAGGATATTTATACCCCAGAAAAACCGAGACTTAACATTTACGACAGTAAAGTTACTGAAAGATTTACGAAAAATAATTAAAATTCCAAGCAATTTTGTTTGAGTTATTTATGTCTATAGAAATGGGAAAAATTAAGCTGTTTATCGGAGGCTGGCACTCTCGTGTAAACAATCTACATTGAATATTGTTGCGGTGGGTAGGCAAATGCGATACATAGTAAGCCATAGGGCGAGGGGTGGCTGGAAGAGTCACTTGATGCTGTCAAAGGCAGGTGATTGAGTCGCGCTTATCACCTCGCTGCGAGGGTGCAGCTACCCTACCGCGGCGTGTCACCACACCACCGCAACTACCATTTGTCGAACAACTTTGGAGGTCTTTGAAATATTTATACTACTTCTTGTAAAGGGCCTCGTTTGATAGAGGTAACCTTTTTAAAATATGTATAGGGACCTGATACTCATATTATCAGACAATAACATGCGGTTTTCATTAACAAAAAACATTCTAATTACAAGACAATATAAAGTAATATAATAAATATACTAACATATTATACACAGATCAAGTTAGCCGCAAACTAAGTGGAACTTGTATCATGGGATACTAACTCAACAATAATATCCAAGACTAAGAAACAATCATTTATGCTCATTACATAAATGTTGCCCTCAGCGGGGATGGAACTCGCAACCTCCGGACCGAGAAGCTTTGTCATGTGAAATAATAATGAAAAATAGATCTGGCGATTGATTTTTATTATTATGATTCATAGAGATAAAACTTAATGGAAGTATACCCGCTCTATTTTAGATTTTGCCGATGCACTGTATGCCTGTCAAGTCAGCTTATGTCTCATACAATTCAGTTGGACGCTGGCAGGTAGTAAATTGAAGAGCGTGCAGGTAAAATACAAGAATTTCCAAATTGGTCAGTTATTTAGTTAACAATGGCGTCTGTTTGGAGTGCCACTCAAAGTGTTCCACGAAATAGCCCCCGGGGTAGAGCGCTGTTTATGTTTTCGGACTCTACATTGTGATATTTGTACGGGAGTGCGACAGACGATTGAAATAATACTTTTTTATGTGGTATAACTTTTCTTTGTACTGCTGATAATGACGATATTATAAGACACAAAAAATATTAATGGAGACTTATAGAGCCATAAGAATTAACTTTAATATTGTTAGTTTTAAAGATGATTTTTATTTATTTTTAAACTCAAACGTTCAAGCCGTATATCCCCGAAGGGGTTGGCAGAGGTAATTATACTTCTGAATATTTTATTTATTTATTTATTTAAAACCAACCAACAATTCAAGAACAGAAATATCACATAAATAAAAACATGTATATACAGCTGGTCCTTAAACCAATTACAGGTCAGCATATGAAATACAATTTTGATAATTACACTCATTAAATTTTAGTTAATTCTAAAAAAAATAGAATTTACAAAGTAAGTTAAAATAGCAATAGTTATAACATTAATTTTAAATTGACATTAAAGAATATTATTCTGTGAAATCAAAATTTAAATTAAATTATTAGGCATGACAATTGAAACTTAAATAAAATAATAACGATAATAATTAAAAATATTAATAAAATAAATAAAGTTAAGGAATTCCTACAGATACTATTCCAGAGTAACCTACAATAAAAATATATATATATATATATATACCAGGCCACTCAGAAAGTATTGCGAAAAAAGGTTTTAATGTATGAAACACTGGCCGGTTGTAATGTATACTGAAAATATGAGTCTTTATAAATAAAAAAAGGTACGTTCCAATTTTAAAATTTCCCTCTTTATTTTTTACGAGCTATTTTAAATTGTCGTGTCTTACTGAAAAAAGAATCTGAGCCGGGAACATTTTCGCGCTATGATTTTTTACGATTTCAAATGTCGCTTAAAACCAGACGAATCATACAATAGACTTCAAATGGCGTTTATGGATGAAGGACCATCCAAGGCAACCGTGTATCGTTGGTATAACGATCTCAAGCGTGGTTGATTAACTTTGCGGGATGAAGAAAGAAGTGGTCGCCCTCTAACGGCTGTTACGGATGAAAACGTGGTGGAAGTGAAAAATTTAATTCATGACCTTAGGCGAATGACGCATCTAGAGATTCAACACATTATGCAGATTGGATCGGGAAGCGTTCATGAGATTTTACACGAACATCTTCACGTGAGGGGGATAGTTTCACGCTGGGTGCCACACAACCTCACCGAGGTACAGAAACAGGCCCGAGTGGAATGGTGTCGTGACATGATTAATAAATTTGATGCTGGCTCGTCTCGGCGTGTTTACGACATCGTTACAGGTGATGAGTCCTGATTTATCAATACGGATCAGAAACGAAGCGCCAGTCGACGGTTTGGGTATTTCAAAACGAAGCGACCCCTACCAAAGTGAAGAGATCTAGAAGCGGTGGGATGATTTTGATCGCAAGTTTTTTCAATATGACTGGCTATTTGGTGTCAATTCCTTTACAAGATCAAAGAAGTATTAACGCAGATTGGTATACTACTAAATGCTTGCCAGTAGTTTTCTCAGTTGTGAGCAACAATCAACCAAACACAGGGCTCCGCGGGCTACTGCTTCACCACGACAACACGCCCGCTCACACCGCGCTCAAAACGACGGACTTCCTGAACAGCACGCCGGTCAAACTCTTGGGTCACCCTCCTTACAGCCCTGACCTGGCACCGTGTGACTTCTTTTTATTCCCTAAAATAAAAATCAACTCAAAGGGATACAATTTTCATCGCCGGAAGATGCGCTGTCAGCGTTTCAGCGGACTGTAAATGAGGTGTCTGCGGCGGACTGGAAAAAGTGTTTCGAAAATTGGTTTAGACGTATGAAACTTTGTATAGATGGTGGTAGAGAGTACTTTAAAAAGATTTAATAAAAACATTTTTACCCATAGAACATTTCTTTTTATTTTCGCAAAATTTTCCGAGTGTCCCACGTATATTAAAATACTAAAGCTAAAGAACTAATTGTTTATACAGTAGTAATAATGTGAAATAAACTAAAAATATTATTTAAGATACAATAAATATGTCGGAACAATTAATTGTGTGAGTATTATTTAACTAAGTAATTACAACATAAAAAAATATAAAAATGCGACCTATCAATGAGGCAATATAGAAAAGTGAGAACCTATACCGCCTTTCCGAGGATTTTGCTATTGAACAATTCCACACTATCATTGAATATATCTAGTTGATGTGATTTACTCAAAAGATTATAAGTTTGCATCAGCCTATACAGTGGTTGATTTTGACCAACATTCGTTTTGCATTTTGGGACAGTAAATGTGTCTACGAAAACTCTACGTGCGTGCAATCGTGGTACGTTAAAATTGATCTTTTCCAACAGTTCAGGGCAGTTTATTTTGCTATGTATCATTTTGTAGAGAAAACACAGATCAAGCATTGTTCTACGGTCACGGAAAGATGTCATATTGAAATGTTGTAGCCGTTCTTGATATGAACACCTATGACTAATCTCTGGGGAATGATATGCCAAGTATCGAGTAAATGAACCTTGTATGTCCTCGATCCTTTCACCATGAGACAATTAAAGGGGCAAACATCACGTGACATAGTCACCTGGTGTCAATTTAGAGATTTGTAGAGATCTATCACAACTGAGGAGTTTATTATGCTTTTTCAAGGTATTTATAGCTGTGAGTATATGTAGATATAACCAACTTTTCTAGTACAATCTTGATAGATAACTCATTTATTCATATTAACATAACACTATAAAAGCAATAGTACACTAATAGGAATAACAACATTTTTAAAGTAAAATTAGTGCTATGCTCACATAAACTAGGTCCTTAACATAACCTCAAACACAGGGATAAGTTAATATCAATATCCTGCACCTGCGTGTCCTTCCTAGAGTCACATGTGTTATGCTGTTTATGTATGAGCATCAACGTCGTTGACAGTGAGGGAAAACATCGTGATGACACCCAAAATGGAATGGTCTAATATACTCAGTCATGTCATGACCGAATCTACACCTCGGCTTGACCCTATCACGTGGGTACACTGTCCGGACAAAACAGGATGCCGAAATTGAATGTCAGGTTTGATAAAACTTTACCTCTGCCGCCTATTACCGCGCAATATCTCATTGTTCTTAATTTTTCCTTTGCTGTGATTTAATGGGTATTATTTTACTGAAAAGATAGTTTTTATCTCGAGAACGGTAAGTAGAGCAACAACACTTTGCTAAACATATTTAACACGTTGGCTGCCCACCATACTTCACCTTAAGTACTGCTCCTACGCCCCATACATATTTTATGATAGCACTGGTGATGCTCACAGCATAGCCTTATTACTGAGATGCCATGAGCATCACCATTAACACCTTAACGGAAAATTTTGCTTTTGATCCCACCGGTGATGCTCATGGCCACACAGAGAATAAAAATTTATCCCACCGGTGATGCTCATGGCAGCCAACGTGTTAATTGTTACCTACATCATTTTTACATACATACATATACTCACAGCTATAAATCCCGAAAGAGGTAGCCAGAGCTTAGGAATTAGAAATTCCTCAGCCACTTTTGGAAAGTTGAATGGGGTAAAGATGGTAAAATAAAGGTTGTTGGTGATGGGTCTCCAACCGCATCGCCCAAAAATCCCTTAAAAGCCCCAATACCGTTAGTCGCCTCATACGTACACCCACCGGAAGAAATGGGGTAGTGCTATTCTTAGCCGACACTACACAGCCATAATTACACACATAATTTTTACATACATTTATTTGATTTTATTGGATATAACTGTATATATTGCACTGGCGAGGATTTTAACATTATTATATTATATTCTACACCATAACTTATAATGCCGTACATTCTCATCATCATCACCGACATTATCAACCTATGGGAGTTCAGTTGTAGACATAGGCCTCCCCAAAAAAATTTTTTAACAACCGGACCTGTTCTGGTTTCAGCCATCATCATCATTCGGTGTTCATCCATCGGATTTCCGCGACTTTCCCCAAGTCGTCATTTCAACTTGAGGTAGGCCTACACTGCGTCCTACAATTTCCATTAGATCGGGCGAAACCTACTTGGGGCCACATCCTACCATCATACGGCAAGCCTCTCTAGCTTCCTTCTCATTCATCTTTTTCATTTGATATTCTCAAATCTTTGCCCTCATCGTTTTGTTAAAAGTTTTTCTCTAGCCTTGAACCGTTTTACGTGGCTGTCTTCCGCCAGTTATATCATTCATATTGACATTACTCTTTCACCTCACACCCCATATATGTCACCACCAGATCTATCTTGTTTCTAGGGTGATTTGGCCATAATACACTAGGCTGGCCTGGCCTGGCCTGGCAGACTAACCACTACTACCATGATAGTAACCGGGACCGGTGGCTTAACAAACTTCCCGAAACATCTTATCATTATTCAGGATAAGCAGGCGATTATAGCCTGCAATAAAAGGATGTTGGAATAGATCGAAGTTGACACCCCAAAAACCGACTCCGGTTTAGTAACTCTTTCGCTACTCTGTATTTATTTAATCCATATCAGCTCCATATGTAACCAATAAATCAAATGCAAGTATAGTTTTCCCCTTATCGGGAAATGGCTATCCAACTGGAAGATGTAGTAAAAAAAAATCGAATATTTTTCCGCCAGTTGCAGCAAGGTGACGAGAGTCATGCTCGTCTAGAACCTATTTCCTGTACAGACGAAGAGCATACGTTTGCTTTTAAGCCCTATAGCTCTGTCAATAACTCTATAGCTCAGTTGTTTTCACTGAAACTCATTCAAACATATTGAAAAGCAACTAGGTCACAGGTTCAATTGGTTATATGAAAATATTACCAACGCCATGTTGCAGTTGGCAGGTATGCGCTGTAAAAACATTTTGATCGTATCGAAACGAGTACTCGAAACATAAACTTCGAAGTAGGTCGGTGTTCGCATTAACTATATTTTAATATCTATCTATTTTTGTGTTTCATTTGAAAATATGAATCGGGTTGTACCGCATTGTATATTTCAGAACGAACATTAACTCTGATTAAAAAGTACTTCGCCAAAAGTGTGCCTGTCAATTTCGGTGCTTTTGGAATAATATTTTCAGGCATTTCACCTCTATAGCAGTCACCATCTAACTTAATAAAACGTTTGTTTTAAACATAAACTTCTGATCCGTAAAATTTTATTAAAACCGGTGTCGGTTTTTATATCTTTGGAATTGTTTCTTCATAAGTGTAAGCTATGACTTACTAAATATGCATACATTTTAGAGTACTCTTTTAAATGTGTGCTCAGTGTGTAGAGAAAACGTCCTAGATGATAATACGGACTTGTGTGTGTGTGTGTGTGTGTGTGTGTGTGTGTGTGTGTGTGTGCGTGTGTGCGTGTGTGTGTGTGTGTGTGTGTACTAAGCGGAATAGGCGCTATCCAGGCAAGATGAGAAGAGTCCGTGCAGTAGGTGATAGAAGATATTTTGTTTTAAGAAAACCTCTGTACCTCAATAAAATTAATTACATAAGTAAAAAATGAAGTTGTAACTTAGCTTAAAAGCCGATGGTAAATTTGCTAACAAGTGAAATTATCTCAATCTAAGTTCGAATTCAAACCCGAAATACATTTTTTTTTCAGATACAGTGATCTAGAGATACATACTATAAAATGGTGTAATTCATAAAAAGCGGTTGTTATAAATATTACATAAGGTCAAGAGTAGAAGCCTTAGTTGGAGACCTGTGCAATCAAAGTTATGTTCCTTTTCTTATGAGACACAGTAAAATATGAAACTAAAAAATAAATCTTTATCGTAAACGTAGTGAATTCTACATATCCTAAATTACAATCAAAAGTTTAATTTTAACTCAAAAAGCAAACATTGCACTTACTTAATTTGTGTATTTTATGGTTGGAGAACTGGTGCAATGCGATAATGAGGGAATGAAAATCCCCGTGAATTTAGTCTCGGCTTTACGTTGCAAACTCTTTGTTCGCTACAGTATTACGTCTGCAAAGAAAATAGTGCTTATCATTCGGGACAACGCTCTTGTTGGTAAACACATACGCGTTGCTTGGCAAACGAGGATTAGTTATTCACATATTTATATTGGAAATATAAAACAACATAGTAACCTAAATTTAAGTCAACTTTTTGGTACTTTCAAGAAACAAACATACATATACTCATGGCTATAAATCTCTTGAAGGGGTAACCAGAGCTTAGGAATAAGAAATTTTTCAGCCACTTTTGGAAGTTGTGTGGGGAAAATATGGTGAAATAAAGGTTATTTGTTGGTGATGGGTTTCAAACTGCATCGGCCAAAAATCAGTCAAAATCCCCAAAACCCTTCGTCGCCTCTAACGATCACCCAGCCAGATATGGGGTAGTGCTATTCTAAGCCGGTATTACACAGTTTAAGAAAGAAACACTTAGGGATCTTTTTTATTTGATTATATTTGATTGTGTATGGGGCTGCTTCTGATTTGCCGGTTTATCGTTAAAAGCTGTTATCAGATACACAACACTAAAAATGTTTGTAGCTAAATGAAGTTTAATTCGTACTTTTATGTTTAGTAGCCTGTTGAAATTAAGATTAGGAGTAACGTATGATTAACTAGCTGACCCGACAGACTTCGTACTGTCAATTTGCTTATGCTAAACTTTAGGCGTTTTTGCCAGTACTCTGAGTTCAATTCAAGGCATGAATATTATATTAGTAATTTTTTTTCTAGATGAAAAGTATCCTATGTCACAATTTGGGTCATTATCTTGCCTTCTGCCAAAATTCATTCTTATACATTATGCACTTGAGGAGCCGTTTTGCCTCAAACACACAAACATCCAAACATCTAAACTTTTACATTTATAATATTAATAGGATTAAACTATTATTTTTTTTCATCACTTTATTCGAAGTTTAGCGCCAATTTAATTTAATTAATTTTAAATTGACAAAATATTGCGCACATGCATTTAATTTTATTGTATTTTCAACATGTTGCAATAGCTTCCGAAATTAAAAAGACTTTGCCTTGTTTTTAAAGATTTATATTTGTTTTTCATCTGGTAAGATTTTATTGATTTGATGTTGAATTAGATTTACTTGAAGAACTAATATCATATCTTGCCAAACAGAGTTCTGCACATTTATTATCTTGTTATATTGTACAGATAGAAGCTCTTAGGCGTGGGCTAAATTTTTTGTTGATTCAAAGTCACGTCCCCTACATTAGAAGCGGTCTTTCCACTGAGCTATCAAGATTGTTTTATTTATCTCAATACTGTTATTCAGGTTTTAGGGTATCCAAGGCTGAAGATTTACAGCGTATTCCTCATACGTTCGAGATAGCCAACAAATATTCTCTTACTTTACACATGGGCCGGCTCGCAATCAATTGAAACCACTTTTTATTGCTCTCAGATCGTAACCGAATTTATCGTGTTTTTATTGAGAATTGATATCGTGAACGATTTTGTTAAATCTTTTTGCCTTTTTAGTGGTCGCAAGAATAATCTAAACATAATCAAGTGGTTTAAGTAAATGGTTATGTGACGTAGACATTTGATGCTTCACTTTACTGTCAGTTTAGCCACAGTCATTAATTAATTAGGTTTGTTTGTTGGAATTAGAATATTTTTGTTCATGAAAACCTCATGTGGGGATTATTTCTAATAAATATAATCAATTGGCAGACGGGGGCGTATAGCCGGAGGTCGTAGGTTTGATCTCCGCTGGTGTCGATATTTTTTTCTTTTATATTTATTTGTATGTTGGAATTTTCGTAATAAAAGCTGTTTATTTAACCATAGTCTTTTGACGAATGAATTGTTTCGCGACATTCGATGTGATATTTGTTACCAATATTACCAAGGGCAAATAATTTCGATAGATACAAAATTGTACCCAAAGGGCGCCGGACAGTTTGTCTTATTGTGTTTGTGTTGAATAGTGTCTGAGAGTGTCTTTATTTTAGATATAAGACGAAAAGATTTGCTATCATCATAAAGATAGTCATGAATCGTGAATAAGGTTTGACTGTAAATGCATTGCAACATCAGAGGATATGTGATAGGACTTCTTCATGTGAATTTAGTCACCTTTTCACTATTTTTTTATATCATGTGTTTGAAAACCAAATTAAAAGAAAGAAGAATGATGATAATGACAGAAGCAAAAGAAAGATTTGTCAGCAGCGTGCAAAGTGCCAATCGATTATTTCTGTTTTCCTAATGGAAAAATAGAAAGAAAGAAAGAAAGAATAAAGTTTATTCGCAGCAAATATGGCACAAATTAAAACACAACACAAAAAATAATAAAACTTAAAACTAAAGAAAAATAAATTGAAAATAAATCAAAAATATTTAAAAGGAAAAGTTAAAAACAATGTCAACAACACTGTGAACAGTGTCAAAAGAAAACAAAATAATAGAAAAAAAACAGAGATCATTATAAAATTAAACGGAACTAAACAATAATGTAAAAAACTTTGCGCCCTTTTGCAGCGAAAGGGCACTGACTCAGCAAAAGCTGCGAGGTTTGACCTCACAGCACTGATTTTCAGTCAGCGCCATAAAATGGGGCGTGAGTATAAGTAAAATAGTGAAAAGACGAGCGGAACGGTCTATCTGTAGATTTTCTTGCTATGGATTGGCTTTAATTTTTGAAGAAGACATAAATTAATTATTTTTAAGTAAGAAATCATTTTTTTGTTGCTAAATATAATAACATAGTTACACAAACTTAACAAGCAACATTTAAAAAGATAACAGAACATTAAACAGCGATATATTTAAAATTAATTTACTATATTATATGCCTGCATTGCAATGAACTGGTGTCTGACTCAGCATTACTGTTGTGAATGAAACCTTACATCGCTGATTTATTATTCAGCACCAGAGTTTAAAATTTAGTATTTTCTATTATTTGAAAGCACATTGGCACCACTTTTATTTATCATCTGAATATAGAATAACACTAATCTATACTAATATTATAAAGCTGAAGAGTTTGTTTGTTTGAACGCTAGGATCTCAGGAACTACCCAATCAAATTGAAAAATTCTTTTTGTGTTGGATAGTCCATTTATTGAGGAAGGTTTTAGGCTATATATCATCACGCTGCGACCAACAGTAGCAAACTATCAGCGAATAATGATGCAAAAACGGGGATAATTATTCATACTAAGGCTTCCGTTGTGTGCGCTGCGTAAACGGTTTAAGTTATCCAAAAAAAATGTATTAAAGAATTATTTCTCTTTAAATGATCTAAAAAAATGCCCGCGACTGTATATGTCTAACTTTTAAGTTTCACTTATTATAACCATTTTTATGGTAAATAAATTTGGTCGAATTTAATGCATAATTGCCATAATGTTTTATCAACATAATATTAATCTTTATCCAAATAAATATGTTGTTAATTGAGAGTATTTAATTGAGAACAAAATTGTCCTTGACATCACTTATTTTAAATAAACATCATAGAAGATAATACATTTTTTTAATTACTCCTTAACAAAATTGACACGCGTGCATGAAGCGCAAGACAAGACGCTGCGCTGGCCGGCGAGCGAGGTCACCTGCGCGAGAAGCTTATGTTTAAGCCTTATCCTATTAATATTATAAATGTGAAAGTTTAGATGTTAGTGTGTTTGTAGCTAAATGAAGACTAACAGAACGTATTTAAAATAAAATTTACAGGAAGCCAGATAATGATCCCAATTAACACAATAGGACACTTTTTATCCCAGAAAAATTAAGAGATCAATAAATTTTCTTAAAAAAATGGTTAAACAGACTAAGAATCAAATGCTCAGCCGAAACTACTATACTTATAAACTTAAAATTTATAAAGTGAAAAAATTGTGAGGACACTATGAAAAACACCTTTTTTCTCATCGCATGACAGAGACCCTCAATAGGTCAGTTAAATATTTCAGTTTGACGACGTGAAAGTCTACACTTTTGACAGTACGAAGTCTGTGGGGTCAGCTAGTCGACTAATAAAACCGAATTTGTATTAAACACTTTTTATTTGGAAATAAAGATATTTAATGTGGACGTTAAAAATAACTCCATTAAAAGGAACTCGCCTGAAATAGACTGAAAAGGGTTAAACATGAAACACCCTCCGCCGTATTAAATAAAAAATAAATTGTGTAGGTTTTGATGCTAAAATATTTATCACTCATATTTTAATACGTCAGTCAGTCATAATCAGAGAGAATTACACTACAATATTCAAAAAGCGATATTTTAGGATCTATTGTACCGCACCGTTTTGGGTTGTGTGAAAACAGGTATTCATTTGAGAAAATCATTACTTAGCAGTTATTTATAATTCAAGTTTGGTTATGTAGCCTTAATTTATTAATTATAAATGCTTTTACGAACAGTACACATAACAGAGGTGGAATATTTGAAGAGATCAATAATAGTTTTGCAGACTTAGCCATTAGGGCTTTTAATAAGATTTTATATAAACAAATACTCGTAATAATAAAAAAACCTATTTTCTTTTATTACTACTCGTTATCTACTATTATAATTCTAGTACTAGCTACCCAACCACACTACGCTTAACAGTGTTTTTTGAATACATACATACATATACTCACGGCTATAAATCCATAGTATGGGTTGCCAGAGCTAAGGAATTAGAAATTCCTCAGCCACTTATGGAAATGTGAGTGGGGAAAAGATGGATAAATAAAAGTTGTTTGTGATGGGTATCCAACCGCATCTCCCAAAAATCCCTTAAACGCCCCAATACCGTTAATCGCCTCTTACGTACACCCACCGGAAGAAATGGGGTAGTGCTATTCCAAGCCGACACTACACAGCGTTTTTTTAATAGTTAGCTAAATGTTGCGCACAACGTGCCAGGGTGCCAGCTCTGATAAAAGCCAATGACAATGCTAATCGCTTGTCTTCGTAGTCAAACTAAAGCCCAGCCCACTTGACAGCTTAAAGCGCTCTATGTAGATTCTATGCATCACCAACGGGCTCTCACATGTCTACAAAATTATTGTACGATCACTCACTAGTGACAAAAAATCCTAGAAAATAGTAGTTACATACAGCGGCGCCTTTCTGGTTATAAAGTGGAAACGATAAATAAATATCTTTATTCACTGGTTACCTTTAACATTCGTTCCTTTTTTGCTATAAGCGAAGTAAAAATTTATCAATTTAATTGGTACAAGTTATAATTAGGCTAAGATGCAGGATTTTTATGGAGTAAGTAATAACGTTTCTTTATATATCATCTGTACTCCATTGCATTGATAGCACCAAACTATGAATTTTTCACATACATATACTCACGGCCTTAAGTCCAAAAAGGGGTTAGCCAGATCCTCAGAGCTTGATACTTCTCAGCCACATTTGGAAATTGATAGGGAACAAGATAATAGAAATAAAGTATCGTTGGTGATGTGTCTCCAACCACGTCGCCCAAAAACCACTTCCTTTAGCCTCTTACGAGACCCGTGCGTAGAAAGGGGTAGTGACATACATAAGCAAGTTATGTTGTTGAAGATTATGAAATACTTGAATGAAATAAATACATATTTGTAAGATGAAAATATAAATTAAATTTACATACATACATATATATATACTAACGGCTATAAATCCCTAGAAAGGGTAGCCAGAGCTAAGGAATTAGAAACTCCTCAGCCACTTTTGGAAAATTGAGTAAGGAAAAGATGATTAAATAAAGGTTGTTGGTGATGGGTCTCCATCCGCATCGCCCAAAAATCCCTTAAACGCCCCAATACCGTTAGTCGCCTCTTACGTATACCTACCGGAAGAAATGGGGTAGTCCTATTCTAAGCCGACACTACACAGCAAACAAAATTTAGTATATAAATTATAAAAGCCTAAATAAGGGTTTTGCATGAAATGGCTCGAATCAACTCCTTAGTAAATGGTAAACATCAAAGACCTTCCACAAAAGAATAGTGAAAAATGTAACGCATACCATACGTGCATAGGGGTAAGAATTACAAAATGGAAGCATGTAGTCACATTGCCGGTAAGAGGGTGTCTATTGAGAGGTTCCAAATGTTTCGCAGCGTTTATAAATGTTGTGAATATGTGGCGGCGAATAATTGGCGTGTATTTAATTATAATGAGGTCCCGAGATATCGAAGGCGTCAGTTATAAATGGAACCATTATCACTTTGATTTAGAGAAGAATAAAAAGAAACAACCACACAATCCATTATATGTAATGTAAGGCTGTGTGATAGAGTGAGAAATACTGTGATCCGTGAACGAGTAGGTTTGAAAGATGACGTAGTATGCAAGATAGAAAAAGGAATGTTGAGGTGGTTTGGGCACATAGAGAGGATGGATGAAAATAAAGTAGCGAAAGAGATATATAGAGCCAATGTGGATGGTATTGTTAGTAGAGGACGGCCTCGTAAAACGTTTCTTGACCAGATAGAAAACGTTCTTATAAAGGCGGGGCTCCGAAGTGAGAAGAATAAAAGAGCATGTATGAGAAGAATAATGAATGTAAGGGAAGCAAGAGAGGTTTGTCAAGATCGTACTAAGTGGCGATCGATAGTCTCTGCCTACCCCAATGGGAATAATGGGCGTGAGTATAAGTAAGTAAGTAAGTAACCACACAATCCGTGTAGTGTCAGCTTCTAGCCACTATCTTTTTCAAAAGTTTTGTATCAGGTGACTAACAGGTTCGGCGTTTTAAGTACTCGAATATTTTTTGTATTTTGTTTTTATGAGTAACTGAGGATTTGTAGATTCTCTCATAGCTGTGTTTAATCGCTGTAGTGTAATAGCGGGTGGTATAGGTAAGTACACAAACAATAGCTCTTTTTCTGTTAGAAGCATAATGGGTAGGTACTAAGTATACAAGAGAAGAGCGCATCGGTAGTTATCTATTAGCTACCCTTTATGCCAGCATCTCTCGAATCCAAATTGAGGTCTTTATCCTTTTATATAGTCGCAAAAATATACACGTTTTAAATATCATGGCTAAGACAATAACGCTAAGGTAAAGGTAAAAACGGCATCACATTCAAATCTCATAAATTATTCCTAAATACAAACCCAGAGAGATTAAGGTTTACCGAGCAATTAATACTCGTATAATCCAGTGGAAACGTCGCACAGGCGGCAGCCGGGAAACCAGCAATTTCTGACCTACAAAAGTATTTAATTACACCGCGAGGGCACTTGTCAGAACGTTGTCGGCCTCCGTGTTGCTATTTTGCCAACCGACTCTAGCCGCTTTGCCAATTGTCTGTTTTTTCTTTTTGAGCATTTTATTTTACTTATTTAGAGAGGTTTTCATAGGATGGAATAGGTAGAGTATGAAAAAATAGCTGCGTAAACTGTTTTGGGGTTTAAATTGTGAGTTTATTGATGTATGCATTGTATAATACACATCTTTATTTTTAAAACGTTCCTTAAATCTGGATAGAAGAATAGCATATACGGAACACAATGACGGTGGCCGTGGCCTAGTGGATATATGAGTAGCTTGTAGGTCTGGAGGTCGTGGGTTCGAATCGCATTGAGGGCAACAATGATTTATTATACGAAGACGTTAGTTTCACTTATAAATAAAGGAAAGAAAAATTTCGACGACGAAAATATAATTATGAGTCATCGGTAGGTATAGATAAATCTCTATTTGAGCGTTGAAATTATACATCTCTTAAAAATAAGGAAAAGATCTGATGAAAATTGAGGGAATTTCGTAATATAATTATACAGGATTGGACTTTATTTTCAGCTTTTCATTTCACGGTTGAATTAAACGTTTCGGCATCGAGTCTCCACTGCAATGGCCTGTGCAGTTTTAGAGGATTAGTTTGTATAAGCATTATTCTTCGGGAAAGAAATACACTGAAGTAGCAACCTTCTTATTAAGTTAAGTGGGTTGATTTTGCTTTTTATACCACAAATATTTTTATCAGACACCACAGCTGCATATTGACTACTAGCTTTTCACCCGCGACTACGTCCGCGTGGACTACAATTTTTTGCAATCGATTTACAAACACTATCTTAAATTCTGCTTTTTTATATTAACTTCCCGCGGCCGTTCGTTGTATTAATAGATATAAAGAACATTGAGGATTTTAAAGTGAATATTCGGCGATGCAGTTGAAAACCGACCCATTTGACTACCTTTTCCCCATTCAACTTCCAAAAGTGGATAAAGAATTACTATCTCTGAATTTGTGGCTACCCTTTTTTGAGATTTATAGCCGGTAGAATGAATGATTGATAGATGAATTTCATATATTTCTTTTTGTAGTGGTTATATCATTCAATCGCATAAAGTTTCGAATTTCTAGATACAGAAATGTCAAAAATCTGTATACTATATTTCAATCCCTTAGGGGGTGACTTTCAAAAAAACCTTTTTAATTGTTCATAAGAATCATGAAACAAACAATTTTGTACCAAGTTACTACGTTCAAAAATGAGAATTTATTTTAATTAGTATTTATATAGCAGTTTGGCGTTGCGGTGTCGGTCCGGTGCTGCCCCCTACACTGACCTTTGGTGATGTGTGCGAGATTGCAGCCAATCAGTCATAGATGGCGGTACTAAATTAAAATTGAGATTTGTGCTATTATTTACAAACTATGCATTCTGAGGCTAAAACAGAATATTAATGTATGCGTAAGTATAGCATTGTATATCTATGGGAATATTAGTTTAAAAATCTTGCTTCCTTTTATTCTAAACTACCATAAAAGCAAAAAAAAATCTCAATTTGTTAACCAAACGGTTTACCGCTACGCCACGAAGATGTTAGTGTTGACATCAAATTTACGATACGCTATATATCTAGTAGTCATACTATTGGCAAACAATTAAATTGACATTTATTGTGATGAAATGGATGTAACCATCCATCATCAATCATACAAAATTTCGTCAAGATCTGTCTGGTGGAATTTACGTGATGACCGGACATACAGACAGAAAGACAGACAGTCTTTTTTTTCTAAAAGCACAAATTTGGGTTCAGCATCGAAAATTAAACCTCGGTACAGTTTTATTATAGTATAGATTAGAGATTGATAAAAAAGTGCCAAGGAAAATAAAATTAACAATTGAATGTGAAAAATGAATCAAAACTTAAACAATGAAATTGGAACTGTATAAACAAATGTTAAAAATAATATTTAAAAACGTTTAAGATGATGTTTCCCATGACGACCCTCCGAAAATCTTTACAAGCTTACACAGCGTATTAATAATATGATAGCGATGGAATGAAAAGCAGCCACAGTGAATTTGCGGTGCAGGGCGAGCAACTGAAACTTGCATTCCACCGCCCACTTCCCACCGCTTCCCACCACTTCCCGCCAACCGCATTACTCTAACCATCCAAACCAACCGCGCTCCGACGAACCATACTAAATAGTAACCTCTACTTTATTATTCTGCAGTTTAAACACGGATATCACGATGCGATTTGGCATATTAAATGTGGCAAATCTGTCGTTAGATGGTGATTTACTTGAAACAGTACAGATTTAGAATCTAGTGCCGGTAGTTGGGAACCAAAGAAAACGCGACAAAATTGAGACTATTGATTTTCGCTCCGTAAAACTCCAGGGGACTTGCCAAAACAACGTTGTACATTTCTCTACAACTTGTGATCAGAAAGAGAAACCTTTGTTACTTTTCACTTTCATTGTTTGAAGTCGATTTGATAGACTTTATAATAAATTATTTCTCCATCCTTTTCTTTTCGATACAACAAACCGAAAGAGAAATGGTCAAGAACGAGGGAGATATGTGGAGTTTTCTAAGTAGTCTAATATGTTACTAGGAGTAATTTAGAATAACTGCGATATGACGTAGCTAAAAGAGCTGTTAACCTTTTGTGGCTACGGGGCGGAGCAAATTGCATACAGAACTGATGGGGTTAATATTTCTATGGGGTTAAAGGTTCTCAATTTACGGTCAGCTACCGGAAGGCATAGTATGGTAACCCTGTGGAACACGGTTTGTGATTGTAATAAATGATTTAGTAAATGTACTGGACACCATTGACTGTTTCCCCGCTGGATGCTATAAAACGTCCATTACTTTCGCCGTGTCTGTCTGTCAGTCCGTATGTAATTAATATATAAATACTATATAACTGAAACTTAGTAGAATAAAGGATAAATTACATTCAACATTCTAATTAAACTTATTAGAAGTAATCCATATCCTGGCAAACCTGCACAGCTTCATTTGCATTAATGAATATTTTTATATATGCCCTTTCATTCTTCAGACGCCTGCATTTTCGAGAGCATCCTCCAGCCTGTTGGGACAATAGTCAAATCTACGCATTATGTTAAAATTGAAAAAATATAACCTTAACTTAAACCTATGTAAACCCTTACATTCAGATATCTATTCAAATTTAGTGTCTAGTGTCTTCAAGGTAAATGTGGTTGTGTAAAAATAATACGTCGAAAGTTTAATTTTATTGGTTCTCATTTAAATTTCGAGATTTTGTGTTTTAATTTTAGATTTTTGCAAAATTTTTAGAGTGGCTTTGAGTGGCACCCTCCTCCCCCATTAATATGTGACGAAATTTATGGACGGCCTTAAATTCGGGAACTAGTCCAGAGAACAACACAAACGAAAACATATAAATGAGTATTTAAACATTATAATAAAAGGGAATGTATGAACTGATCCTGTCAGCCTACCTCTATGGGAACGAATGGCATGAGTATATGTATGTATATTTAAAATTATTACCGTGTAGTGTCGGCTTAGAATAGCACTAACCCATTTCTACCCGTGGGTGATCGTAAGAGGCGACTAAGGGTATAGGGGCTTTTTAAGTGATTTTTGGGCGATGTGGTTGAAGACCCATCACCAAAAACGTTTATTATTATCATCTTTTCCCCAGTCAACTTCCAAAAGTGGCTGAGGAATTTATCATTCCAAAGCTCTGGCTACCCCGTTAAGGGATTTATAGCCGTGAGTATATGTATGTATGTATGTATGTATTTAAAATTACAATGAAGTTTCTGGGTATACCATATATATTTTTCTTGAATTTAATTCTTTAAAACATTACGGTCCTACATAATGATTCGCTTCGTCTCCTTGGTGCCCCTCTAAACAAAAATTCCCTTTCAGGTTTTATTCAAGACAAAATTTCAAAATTCAACTAATATTCGGAGCGTTTACTATCTATAAATCCCCATTTGGCCTATACAATTATAAAATTCTGTTTGTTGGTCCCCAAATTCACATATTTTTTAAGATGTTGCGACACTTGGAGGCTTGTTTCGGCTTTAAAGGATTTAGACAATAACATACGAGATACGTTATGCGAAATTCCAAATTGTAAATTTGATGACAAAAGCTGGGATCAGGCTACCCTACCAGTTCGGTTTGGAAGTTTGGGCGTACGCAAACCATCTGACGTGGCTTTACCTGCTTTCTTGTCATCAGTACATTCTAAAATTAAACTGTACAAAAAAAATGTCAGCCCCTCTTTAGGTGACACAGAGATCAGTGGAATGGACGATGCCAAGACTGCATGGATTGCTTTGCTTGGTCCAGATTCGAGTGTTCCGACAAACATGACTTCTCAGAGGTCTTGAGATGACATACTGTGCGGGCGGATTCAATTAATCCTCTTGAACTCTGCTTCCGATCCTGCACAGCGTGCTCGTCTCATGGCCTCTATGGAGCCTGAGTCGGGATACTGGTTGAATGCATTACCTTCTGAGGCGATTGGTACGTTACTGGACAGGTCGACTTTTTGTTTGGGAGTATGTTTGAGAGTTGGTTCCAGAATCAATGAAATTCATCGTTGTCGCTGTGGAGTAGAGGTTGACCAATGGGGCCACCACGGACTTTCATGCCCCCGCAGTGCAGGTCGCCTGTCACTACACGCTGCCCTAAATGATATCATTCGTCGGGCTCTTGTCAGCGCCCACGTGCCAGCGACCTTGGAACCTCCTGGTTTAATGCGGGACGATGGCGAGAGACCCGATGGTATGACTTTGTTGCCTTGGAGGAATTGCAGGGCGCTGATATGGGATGCAACCTGTGTCGCCACTCTGGCGCCTTGCCATTTATCCGGGTCGGCAGCGCGGGCAGGTACTGCTGCTGCCAACGCCGAGAGTTTCAAACGGCGTAAATACTCAGTTTTAACAAACGACTATAATTTTATACCTTCTCGCCGTTGAAACTCTCGGCCCGTGGGGCAACGAGGCGCGGGTTTTCTTTAAAGAACTGTCCGTTCGCCTTGTGGAAGTGTGTGGTGATCCTAGAGCTGGCAGCTACCTCGGCCAACGCATTAGCTTGGCCATTCAAAGAGGAAATGCTGCTAGCATATTGAGCACGTTACCCTACACCGACAATGACGAACGATGAATTTTACGAAATTTTTCGTTTGTAATATAAACATATTTAGCTATAATTTAATTTTTAATTTTTATACTATCATTGTAAATATTTTTTAATTGTAAAAAATTAATAAAGTAATTTTTAAAGGTATACATTTCTAGAGGCATAAAGTGAGTAATCCCCCTCCCCTAACTTCTGGAGATAGTGTAAACAGATGCAGTCCTTCTTTTTTTTATAAATAAAATCTGCGTTTATGGTTTGCTAAAGATATGTAAACTACTATGAAACTCGTCACTGGCCAGCCGCCAGTTCTACTCGCACTTGGTAAATTTTCATTTGTTTTCGTATAGCATTCGAAAATTGTAAAGAAATACTTGTAAAATATTTGTGGCCGTTCTACAAATGATTGGCATAACTCATCGATCAGCAGCTCTACTTTTAACGAATCATGATTACTCGCGAAGAACAATCAAAAGACGATATTATATAATCCATCGCTATTCAACTAAATCTTTTATCGTCCTCACATATTAAAAGTGCAATTTTAGTAACAATGTTTGTGATTTTCGTCGTATTGATTGGAAGCGGGTGAGCATTTATTAAAATACTTCTTTAGGTATTTTAGTGTACATTGGTCATGCCGTATAACCCAGAAGCGACGGCCAAGGTACTACTTCTTTTAGACATTCCTTACAAATTTCATTTGAGGTGTATTTTTGGCTTAAAGAAATTGGTTAATGCACTTCTAAGCTGACACTACACAGCGTATTAGGGTTTTTTAAGTGATGCGATGTGACGCGAAAAAAAAGAAACGATTTTTCTCACATAAGATTAGTAAAAATTAGTGTTGACTCTTCACTTTTCACTTAAATAAAGCAGATCAAAATCAGCGTGAATTAAAGCTCGTACTTTAGTGTACATAAGCTGAGTCAGCGGCTATTTGGTTCTGATTAATTGAGAAACTAAATGAATTAAAAAGCTTTTGCTATTTCATGAGCGGCTGCATATAATTTAATTAATATTTTAGTAAATTTAGTGTAGACGGTAATGTTAGTAGAGAACGACCACGGAGAGAGTGCTCAAAAAGGCAGGCGTCCGAAGTATGAAGAATAAAAGAGCATGTACGAAAAGATTGATGGATGTAAACGAAGTTAGAGGGGTTTGTCAGGATAGTAAGAAGCGGCGATCGGTAGTCTCTGCCTACCCCAATGGTAACTAATGGAGTGAGTATATGTATGTATGTAAACATGGGCGGTCATAATTTGTAAGTTTGATTAATTAGGGTTTTAAGGATGAGTTAACAACCATGATAAATTAACCACACATATGACTTTAGAAAAGACAAATTAGTGTCGACCCCGAATTTGAACTTACGCTTCTCTGTTTACGGGCGGGTGTTCTACCCATTGGACTATCATGTGGTCGACTCTAAATATCACATGAACATATTTAACAATTTCATCAGAAAAATGCCACAAGTACCCTCACACAACTCGATATAGTAGAAAGAGCTCGTAAAAGCTACAAGTAACAGGAGATTAGGTGTTGGCAACCATTGGATAAGGGGATGCGTGAATTAGGGATCAAAATGGGTCTGGTCAGTACTGATAGCTACTTTTTATTAACGCTTCACGAGGGACTTGTAAACATGGTAATAATTCATTTAGTTCATATACGAGATGTTTATTGCCGCATGAGGATGAGGAAATAAAGATACTATGACATACGCTACAGATAATTAAAATATCGCCAAGACGAACAAAGCGAAGCGCACGTGCACTACCTACCTTTTCTCGAAGCGCTTCGTCGTTTTTTTGAGTCCTCATATCTTGGGTTTGGATTATGCTAAATCAACAAAATTTTCGGGATATATTGTCAATAGCAGACTTATTGAACATATAAAGTTTTAATTACATTAGCTTTTACACTTCAGATTTTATTTATATCTAAAAACGCTGATTTCGTCACTGACTCACTGATGATCATCAAAATTCTTAGGGTATTTCCTAATGTCCTAGAAAGCTGAAATTTTGTATGTAAAGTAGTATTAGCACACAAACAACAAAAAAATTACAAAACTTGTAACTTTCTTCCCCAACCCCTTAACCCTAGACACCTAACGTTCGCTCGCCCCCTATAAACCCTAACCGTACGTCGATGCGACAAGCATTTTTTTAGGTGCTTTATTTTAGTAATTTAATGTCATATACTGTAATATTTATCATTGATTATATGAACCAACTACTGTTCTTTAAAATAAAACAATCAACTTTTATTTTGCTGTAATTATATTAATTTTATTAGTCTTTAAGTGAGGCACTGTTTTCAATGAGATTATTTTAGTCATTAGGCACTATAAAAATTAAAATTAAAAAAACAACATTAACAAATCATTTTTTCTTTGGGCAATCTTAAAAATAAAGAATAAATAAAGGAAAGAAAAATTTCGACACAGGCGGGAATCGAACCCGCGACCTCGGTATACGCCCCCGTCGCTCTGGCATTGAGCTACCGGGTCAATGGCTGCCAGTGCGAAATTCTTCTATCCTTTGTTTCTTTTTACACTATTAAGTAGTGATTACGTTCTCTACCTCCGATATTTTTACAAATTCGGAATGCCACTTGTCTACCTTTTCAGATATAATAGAAATGTTGAGAACGCCTAACTATCACATAATTTGAATGCTTTTTTTTTGTTAATGAAAACCTCATATCGCGGTTCGATTCCAGCCCGTGTATAAATTTATGTTTCCTTTATTTATTCTTAATTTTTTTATAATTCTTATTATTTTTAAAAAATTCTACGTCAATCATATTACAACCGTGAAAATAAAAAAAGTAAACGCTATAAGCCAACACTATACAGCTAACATTGCAAACTCATCACACATGTTTATTTAACCATAATTTTTTAACCACAACTTACAACGTTTTACTCCGAAGTCCGAACCTCTGCCTACCCGTTTTGGGATAATAGCCTGGAGTAATGCAGATTAGTAGTTATTTTCTATAGCAGGAATTAAAAATCTATTCATTATTTAGTGTGGCAAAGGAAACTGTGGTGCACTGTAGTTACGTTCAATGCGAAGGCATTTTGCACAGGATGGTGAAGTATTCATCAGGGAACTCGTTACCTGATGAATACTTAGTAATTAAGATTTGAAGCTGAAGTGAATTTCGCCCATACAAGACCTCCTTTGCCAGCTATTCAAAATGCCAGGTGGACACCGAAACAACAATGATCTCTTTCTTTTTCCATACCTTTAGTACTTTATAAACTATACAGCTGGTAATGATCTTATCGTTTTACTACATCAGTACAGTAATAGGGAATATAATTTAATTTTGATACCTCAAGGAAATCAAACGCTCACGGCGTATGTCCCCGAAGGGGTTGGTAGAGGTACTAATACTTATGAACGTCACTTGAAATTGTCACCTGGTGTTCAGAGCACCCACGTTTGCTTTGAGGGTATAAAGGGCAGGCCTAACGCCGTTTTTGTACAAATACACTGTCACATGACTAGGTACAACTTAGCAATGTGGGTTTTCTCACGATGTTTTGCCTCACCGTTAACAATCATGATAAATTAACCACATATATGACTTTAGAAAGGACAAATTGGTGTAGGCCCAACCCGGGATATGAACACTCATCGTCTGCACGATAAGCCACCCACTGAGCTATCACGGTTGCTATCATTCAATAAATCATCACAATATTTTATTATATATTGTGTACTACTACCCTTCATTACTACACTTGTATAGACATACTCACTTTATAGACCGCCATTTTGTTTGTTTCTGGCAGAATTCTCAAGCTTGGTCTATATTCATCATTTTTTTTATACAAGCCCTTTTATTTTTTTCAGACTTCGGATTAATAGCCGTGTAGTGTCGGTTTAGAATAACACTACCCCATTTCTACCCGTGGGTGATTGTAAGAGGCGACTAAGGGTATAGGGGCTTATTAAGTGATTTTTGGGCGATGTGGTTGGAGACCCGTCACCAAAAACATTTATTATTACCATCTTTTCCCCAATCAACTTCCAAAAGTGGCTGAGGAATTTTTCATTCCAAAGCTCTGGCTACCCCGTTAAGGGATTTATAGCCGTGAGCATATGTATGTACTTCGGATTAAGTACTGCATTTTAGAAACCAGCTTTAATCGATGATTCAGAAAGCAAAAGTAAAGATTTTCCGAAGTGAAAAGTATATTTTATATTTGAATTAATTCCCCATAGTCACTATGGTTAATTATGTTAAAAAAAGTCTTATCATGAAGTGCCGGCTTAGAATGTCACTACCCCTTTCTACCCACGGGATTTCTTTAAGTAATTTTTAGACGATGCGGTTGGAGACCCATCACCAATGATATTTTATTTCTACCATCTCGTCCTCTATCAACTTCCAAATGTGGCCGAGGAGTTTCCAGCTCTGAAGCTCTAGCTACCCCTTTTTGGGATTAATAGCCGTGAGTATATTTATGTATGTACAGAAACGCCAGAAATATAAGCAGACTTTTGTATGTTCAATAATGTCGAAAACCAAAATTCAATGCGAGACATTCACTAATTAAGTTATAAACTCACAACACAACTAACTAAACAATAACTAAACCAGTTACTAAAGTTTCAAAATTCAACAGAAATTTCAATTCATGCTCGCATTATCATGTATTTGCGTAGTCGTACTTTGGTTCAAACATTCATTTGAATAGAAATAGTATCTATTCCACATCACAAGAGAAATATTCACAAAAGCACAGTTTCGTAAAGCTAAAGTACAATTGGCGGTCTAACTACTAAAATAAACTGTATAGTACATACATACATACATATACTCACGGCTATAAATCCCTAGAAGGGGTAGCCAGAGCTAAGGAACTAGAAGTTCATCAGCCACTTTTGGAAAGTTGAGTGGGGAAAAGATGGCAAAATAAAGGTTGTTGGTGATGGGTCTCCAACCGCATCGCCCAAAATCCCTTAAAATCCCCAATACCGTTAGTCGCCTCTTACGTACACCCACCGGACTCTAAACTGTATAGTCTTGGCTTATTATACCCCATCTTCTCGAGACTCTTCAACATGGACCTTTTTAGATGAATTTGTGGATGATGTATTTCACAATTTACCTAGCCTAGGCAATTTTTACTTTGTCAATTTTCGATAGTCGCGATAGATTTGAGTTTTTTTTTTAGGATCAGAGTGTTCTATGAGTACTGCAAGTATACAGTTAATAAACAAAAGCTAAAAAAACTCGAACAATGTTCTATACAACTGACATCACATTGCTACTCTTCCAAGCAGAAATGTTAACAACATCATCATTATTCTTGCTGCCACCTGACAAAATCCACTAGTTTATACCTACCAAGTTAATAGTTAAGAGCTGTGTACTGTCGGCTTAGAATCGCACAACCCCTTTTCTTCCAGTGGGTGTACGTAAGAGGCGACTAACGGTATTGGGGCTTTTAAGGGATTATTGCGCGATGCAGTTGGAGACCCATCACCAACAACCTTTATTCTACCATCTTTTCCCCACGCAACTTCCAAAAGTGGGTGAGGAATTTCCATTTCTTTAGCTCTAGCTACCCTTTCTAGGGATTTATACATACATACATACATATACTCACGGCTATAAATCCCTTAACGGGGTAGCCAGAGCTATGGAATGAAAAATTCCTCAGCGAAAAGATGGTAATAATAAATGTTTTTAGTGACGGGTCTCCAACCACATCGTCCAAAAATCACTAAATAAGCCCCTATACCCTTAGTCGCCTCTTACGATCATCGGCGGGTAGAAATGGGGTAGTGTTATTCTAAGCCGACACTACACGGATTATAGGCTATTATATTAAGGACTAGTGGATCGTCCCAGCTTCGCACGGGTAGCGTTGTTTTTTTAAATATCTGAGGTTTCTTTCTTCAGTCACTGCTCAAGCATTGTGAAATTCAGCGTAATGTTTTCAATTTATTAAATTTATAGCACTCCCTTAACAGTGTAGTTTGGTGATTTTGAATGCGCTTTAATGAAAGGTTAAGTATTTCCGTTTAATAGCAAATTTTGGAATAAAACGCCATGAAGTGTTTATAACAATCTAAAAAATAGTCATTACGTTATGAAGGATGCAACTACTGGCGCCATCTAGTATGTTATATGTAAATTAGTAAAGATTTGGTTTCGATCACGGGCGCGATGGCTTATTTTATGTATAATTTCGGTGTTTGTCTATCGATTTCTATGATTCTTTTTTTATTGAATAGGTAATAATGTTACCTTTTTTAAATTAGGGATAAGTGAGAGGTTTACAAACGTAAGAGTAAACATATATAATCAGGATGTTCCGAACTGCTAAGCTATCAGGAATAACACGTGTTATTGTGAGTCAACAGTAAAAGATAGACATATACTGTTGAGTATTTTTTTTTAGATAATTTTATGAAGAATATTTCCGCCAAACATGATTTCTATGTAAGTTTAACCATTAAGGCTGCACATGCGACGGAAGCTTAAAAAATGGAGTAACTTCTCCCGTTTTCCCCAAATTTCCCAAAATTCCCCTTTACTTCTCTGCTGGAAAGTATACAAAAACCTGCGCAGGAGTATCAAGAATAATTGTACCAAGTTTCGTTAAAATCCGTCGAGTAGTTTTTGTTTCCATAAGGAACATACAAACCGACAGACAGACAGACAGACAGACAGACAGACAGACAGACAGACAGACAAAAATTTTACTGATTGCATTTTTGGCATCAGTATCGATCCCTAATCATCACCTGATAAGTATTTTGAAAATATATTTCATGTACAGAATTGACCTCTCTACAGATTTATTATAAGTATAGATTTATAGCCTTGAGTATATGTTATGTTCTGTAAGTATGTATCAGTAGATATTCCTTCATTCTAATGCGAACGGAGTTTTGAATATGATAAATTGTTTAGTCACTAAATCTGTGTTCTGAAAAAGATTTATGATAGTACTGTAGTTGGATTAAAGTTAAAACATGTATTTCGTTGCAAATAATGTAGAAAGTCAAATAAAACATAAATTTTCAGTAATTTGCAGAAAGTTAATTTCAAACGTTCCTTTCTACAATAATGATGCAACAAATGGTAGTTGTTATATATTTCGTATATTATTTTTTTGCGTTGGTTTGCAAAAAAAACATTGAACCAATTGCACGCTCAGATAAAAATGCTACCAAAAGTTAAAATCAATATAAATAAGAATAAGCTCATATTCTGATTGAATGCCTCCGTAGTATAGCGGTAGGGGAATTATCGGAAATTCAGATAATGCATTTCAACAGTTTTTAGACCTTTGTTTGGGTAACAATAAATAATTGCCTTCATTATCAAATCTTCGTTAAATCAATCATTATTCACTTCCTTGCATAATATTTATAAGATAACCACGGTCGTAAACTAATGATAGATATGTCAACCTATTTGACATGTACGATTTAAAGTGTTAACAGCTCACGTACAGCTCTATTTGTCTATGTAACAGGGCCAAATCAGTAAAACAGTGACAAAACACATTTCCGTGCAGGCGTGTTCAGCTTCAGACATACATAACAAATGAGGTTCTTTCCCTGGCACGGGGCTGGACGCCAACAACTCGAAATCATCGTGATAAATACATTATGCTTTCTTTGGTGTGTCATCTCCTTTTTCGTAGAGATGCATTTTAGTTGAGTCTCTTTTTGCGTTACGACTGGAGGTTATGAAATATGCTTTTGCATTTCTTGTTTTTAAGTCGAAAGAGGGATAAAAATAGTGTCAAAACCAGAGACGATTATATAAGGTAGAGCTAACTTCGTTTTAATGATATACCATACCAAACAATAATCTTTTATTTTTATAAACCTTTCTCTTCACCCGATCCGTGGATTTTTCCTCGAACTTTTTAAAGTTGCTGCCTCGCTAAGGCAAAGGCTTACAAAAATTAAGGAAAAGCGCGAAATGACTTTCCTTTAATGTTTTTATATTCTATACTTATTATAAAAACAGAAGAATTGGTTGTGTGTTTGATCATAATAAATGTTCATCTTTATTTATATTGATTTTCACGTTTATGATTAGTGTGTGTGTAGGCTTAGAATAGCATTACCCCATTTCTTGCGGTAGGTGTACGTAAGAAGCGACAAACGGTATTGGGATTTTAAGGGATTTTTGGGCGATGCGGTTGGAGACCCATCTTCAACAACCTTCATTTCACCATCTTTTCAACACGCTGTACAACAATTCAATTTATGAGGCTTTTGAATTCAGGTTGTAATATATGGATTTTAAAATAATGAATCTGTAAAATTAAAGTACATATTGCTGAACACGCTTACATTATATATATATATATATATATATATATATATATATATATATATATAATGTAAGCGTGTTATATGTGTGTGTGTGTATGTACAGATACGTTCAACTTTTTTAATATTAACCATGTGATATAGACAATACGCAGTAAGTTAAAGATTAATTGAAAGTATTTAGGTGGAAGCTCTATTCAATGTGGTCTTTTGCTCCATTTACTGAACATAATTGTCTGACAGGAAACAGATTATACACAACAAAAACATGCATGTTCGTAAATAGAGCAGCCTGAAGGATACACAACAAAAAAGTTCATTACACGCGTGCCTCTGCAAAACGGGATGCGAACAATGTGCGCACATTTAGCAGGACGGAGAAATGTTTGTCCTGATTTCTGAGTAAGCGGAATGCGCTGCAATGTCCGAAAAGAATATGTAAGACGACTACAGGGCAGGGCGGGTGATAGTAGAGTGCGACGACCCCTGCGAGCCGCCCATTCATCTACCTACACCGCGACGCCTATATCGGTTGCCAGCTAACTATGCATTACTGACGACCATAATAAAAGTCAGCATTTGCTTTATATTATTACAATAAATTGCTGACGGTGTGTCTTGTGGGATGAGGAAAATATAATATTTCAGCACGAGGTCTTTTTGTCTTCATAGTTCGTAAGCATCAGAAAATCAAAGAGAGCAAGCTGGATTGGAACAGTGGAAATAAAACGACATGATACGTTTTTCATAGAATGAGATATTTGATATGTGATGTTTTTGTAAATTCCAGACCAGATTTAATAGCATATGTTATAAAGTGCAAACGCTGGTTTAACTTAAATATAAATGTGCGAATACTTACAAGGATTCTGCCTATAAATCTTTGTAAATTTATTGAAACATTTTGATTTCAAAGAGTGCATAAATAAAAAATAAAGAGGCAGGGGCGGGAGCTCAAAGTGGTAGGGCTTATAAGAATCCCGGAAATAAAGGGTTGTTGTTTCGATCTTCAGCCCAAGTTGTCATAAATCCGACCCTTGATGTTTTTATTCCGTTGGGAGTGCTTGGTTGGGAGAAATGTTCGATACAAGTGCTGTGAAATGCTTCGAAACTCGATAAAAAGTTTTGACAGCACTAGTTTGGCATAAAATCGATGCTTCTACAGCGTCTTAGTCACTAGCGGTTGGACGCCTTGGCGGTTCGTGTGAGCGGCCAGCCGCCTGAATTATTATCATAGCGTGGTTTACGCTATGAAGCAGCGTCGCTCAATTGAAAGCGTGTTGGATTTTGTAACGCAATTGATTTCTTTGAGGGTCACCTATTTTTAACCGACAACTGGGAAGCAAAAAGATGGGGTTATAATTTTAAACGGTATGTAACTACAATAGGATAATAAGATGATATATAGAGATAAGGATAATATAAAGATAAGGACAATAACAATAAGATAACTGATATATCGTAAGGATCGCTTTTAGCAATTGATGAACGTTTAACTTTTGATTGACCTTAGAACTTCGCTCATAATTTATTGGAGCGATGATCCACTACCCCGACTTTTATATTTCGCATGATGGTCATAAGCATCGAGTTCCAGTTTTTACGAAAAATGTTACTATTGAGGAATAATCACCCTTAAAAATATCTCATGTAAGTCTATGGGTAACAATTGTAAACAAAACTCGCTACCTCGCTCTAATTTGGCAAAGCGAAGCATTCTTTATTTAACTTAGTTACATCAAATCAATTAATTTATAACGTATACAAGCAATATGGCAGCCAGTCGTGGCGAAGCAATGCATATTTACCTCAAAAGTGGTTAGCCGCATGCGGCTAGCCGCCTCACGGTTAACTACTAGTCCGCAAGGGCCCTAAGTTTATTTCAAAATTGTTATTTTTTAATATATTTCGGAATTGACTTTTTATTTATTCAATTAATTTAGTGTTTATTTATTTACATAAAGAATTAAATAATTTGGAATACTAATGTTAAGCCTCAAGAAATATTATTAACTTATTTGCTAACTTCAACACAATTGAAAATATATGCAATTATAATATAATATATTATTTATATATCTACGCATCATTGGAGTTACATCCGTTTTTTTCTAAAGTTTTTTTAGAATTTTTTGTATTTCTTTAGGATATTTCCCGTCCTAATTTTCAACTAATGTTTTCGTTAAATTGTTAAGTAAGCTTGAATAGCAAGATACTAACTTAAACGTATACAATCATTTATAAATGACGTCCAATAAGTAACTTTTTATTCGGGAGAATAATATTAGGTCCAAAAACTAATTGATCTATTTTGCTATGCACTTTTAAAAAATTGTTGTTTAAAAAATATATTTTATAATGTGCACTATGAATAGTGATACCATAATATTATATTGAAACAACTTTTGATTTTCGGATATTTTAATCGCGTATTATTACATTATTTTTAAAGCCCGACGTTTCGAAAACTTTTCAGTTATCATGGTCACGGGAAGACTGAGGTGTTATTTGTCATTATACAGTACTATAAAATTATTAATACTAACTACCTTCACAAAATTTTAAGTTACATTTGCGTTTAATATTTGCTATGTACAAAAAGAGCTAATGTTATCTGGAGTCTTGCTAGTGTTCTTCCCTCGCTTGGTTGTGCTAATGATCGGGTTCCAAGCAGGTGGTAATTGCCAACCATCATCTCTATTGAAGTTTGGATGTTTCTTTATTTCATAATTATTATGTATCATTCTAGGTATCAATCGATTCTCTTTTGCTAGAATTGTAGGTTTGTCAAAACGCATGTGGTGGTTTGGCTTATCGAAGGTGTGTTCACACAAAGCAGATCTTCCAGGACGCCTATTCTTCATATCAGCAATATGTTCTCTAACGCGAGTTGCTACACTACGCTTTGTTTGGCCGATGTATGAAAGACCACACTCACAGTCTAGTTTGTAAACGCCTGCATCTTGTAAAGGGATCTGACATTTGATAGGTCTTAGAAACTGACTTATCTTTTGGTGCGGCTTGAAGTAGGTCTTAATGGAAGCACGCTGTAACACAGTACTAATTTTGTCTGTTACACCCTTTACAAAAGGTAGAGTTGCAGGGAGTCTTTCAACAGTAGGTGGTTTATCGGAGGAGCGGTGACGTTGGCGGGGCAATTTCAGCTTGTTGTTGTGAAGAACTTGTTTCACATGACTGAGCTCTCCAGCAAGATGGTGTTCGTCACAAAGATGTTTGGCTCTCTGAAACAAAGTTTTACCAACAGTAGCTAACTGAGATGGATGGTGGTGTGAGTCACCATTGAGGTACCTATCAGTGTGGGTGGGTTTCCTATAAACTGTGTGACTAATTGAGTTATCAGAATTCCTTATCAAGAGGACATCTAGAAAGGCTAAACTATTATTAGTCTCTAATTCCATTGTAAATTGGATCTTAGGGTTAATGGAATTAAGATGGTCTAAGAATGCAGAGACTATGTTTTTGGGTAGGATTGCAAAAGTATCATCTACGTACCTCTTATAAACCTTTGGAGTGACAGGAAGGATTTTAGTGCAATCTCCCTCCAATCG